>JARFIY010000105.1:0-210457 GCA_036346155.1 Sinelater perroti
AAATTTACAAAATTTTTCAAAACAAAAGGCAAAATATAATAAGACAGCAAATAAGTAAATTTAGTTTTCTTGATGGTTTGCTCAAAAAAATTAGTATTTTAATATCGCGCTCTTGCACTCTCTCTCACACACGCGCATCTCTTCGCGTGCTCGTTTCAATTTGTTCTGCATGTGTTCTCTCGGTTTTTACCTGTTTCTTGCGCTTTGTTGCTCTTCATTGTCCTTTTTTTTAACTTATTATGTAACAAGTTTAAGCAATCTGCCATAACAATACTAATTGACACATGGTAACAATTTAATTTAGATATATTCAAAATTTTACTAAACAAATATTTATATACTTTTTAAGATACAAATAACTGAGAATTTTGCAAATTACAGCCATTTAATATATCTAAAAACAAGCAAGTAATTTCATTTAATTCTCGAATTACGTATTCCTTTAAATATTATATCTATAAACAGCAAAAATTAAATACAAAATTTTTGAAAATAGAAAACCACTAACAAAGTAATGCAATTTTTAAAAATATAAGTATTTGTACACCTGAATAATAGGTCATTGTTTTATAAGACTTAAACAGTCTTGCAAAGTTAATTTTGTGGAATAGTCATATATCCCCAACTTAAACTTACCAATGTTTCAAACTAACACCACCGCTAATACTCACTGAAGCAGTGACTTGGACTGGTGAAATTAATCGGTAATTGCAATCATAAGCTTCGCTATACTTACTAATTAGAAAAAAAAATAATGTACCATTTAAAATATATTTGTCATGCTAGAAAATTTTACCTGTTAAATTGTTGGTTACAGAAGATATGTGAAACGTAATTTAAAAAAATCATTTAACTCGAATATAATTAGCTTAATCACATAGTGGACTAATAAATAAAAATTATCCATTTTTCTGCAAATGACAAGCTAATAAGCATTTCATATATAATTGTTATGGCGAATTACAATTTCATAGTTGGGTGCGTCCACTGAGAAATAAAAAACATATAAATCGATAGATTTTTATCTGCTCTTTCTGATGGTGCCATTAGTTATTGCTCAAAGCCCTGTTTTTGTAATGAAAAATAAGTTTGAAGTTAGGGATGTTACTCCGAAATTTTCCACAAAATTTTATAGTAAACATTATACGAGTCGAAAGTGCAATTCTTTTGCAATACCTCTATAAATTTTCAAAATGGGAGAGCAATAAAAGAATAAATGACAAGCAAATAAAAATGGCGGCATGGATTATCGCCGACGCGCGGCGCGAGCGCAATATATTATTATATATGCATTAAAGGCTCTAATCGTTATTTGCACAGACCTTCGCGGATGTCTTGAATTCCCATTGCCCGCTCGTATATGTCATGGCGCGATCGCATTATTATTATTGTTAACTAGTAGTTATTGTATATCGTTAAACTTTTGGTGCATACATCGTAGAGACATCAGACTAGTGCCATTCGACTCAGATTGAAGAGTAGAATCCGAAAAACTAAGTGTCATCCTCGGGCGCTCAAAGGTTAAAAAGTTATAACGTTTTCACCAGTGGTTCTGACAAGAAAAATTTTGAAGTGTAAATGTGGTCTGGCGTTGCAGATGTCATTTTTAATGTTTAGTTACCAACCGCATATAATTATGAATTAAAAAAATATTAGTTACCAACCACACAAAAAAAAATAGACTAAAAAGTCGCCAAGTAAAAATTTAATTTATTATAATTTTATCTCTTTATTTTCGAAACAACTTATATATATTTACAAAGTTAAATTCGTATTATCGGTGAAGACAAGATGCATTTACAAAACGTAAATTGCTTACCCGCGGACTTCGGCAGGCGGCCGCCGCGGCAAGGCCCGCAGCGCCTCGGGCCAGGCGGAATTTGACTCACGAATACTGACGGAACGAATAATCGTAGGAACGTGATTTTTGGCACACAAGTGCTTTATTACCCGCTCTCAAACGAAGATTTTCTATCGCTTGCGGTTCCGGAAATATAATACCTCGGTCGCGCCTGCCGCCGGGCCGAAATTTGTCCTTCGGAGGCCCTCGAGTCGGCACGGGAAGGTACGAACGATTTTTGCTATATATTTGTGATGTCAACATAACGTCAACGCATATTTCATCAACGTATCAGAGCGAAATGAAATTAGGTGACGTGCAAACAAAATTGTCGCGGACACCGTCGAAATTTCTCTCCTGTCTGTTAGGACGGCGGTTTTGGCAGGAAGGCCGAAATTAACTTGGGGGTACTGACCGAAGGAATAATCGTAGAATTGTGATTTTCAATATACATATGCGTTAAGACTTTCAATTTTAGAGCAGGCAAAAAATTTGTATCGCTTCCGGTTCCGAAAATGCCAAATTTGGGTCCCCTCGTACAACCTGAATGAAAAAGTCTTATACAGGAAAATTCCCCATTTTAGGCTCCACAACTTGGTAAAGGAGCCATCTATGTATCTCTTGCCGTTTCAGAGATATAAGCGAAAAAGTAAGTTTTTCCAAATTTGGGGCCGTTTTTGGACAGGAAGGGGGAAAATAAGGACACGAGTTATTAAGCGTTTTTGAAGCCACTTTATAGTTCTACAACTTAGTGCTTACGGCAAGTCGATACCTGCAAAAAAGATTTTTTCTTTCAACCCGCATAAAGCCCTTAAACGTTCGTCGAGTTTTTTTAAATTTTGCAGAAGTAAACTTCACAAAGGGTCTATAAATTCACGACGACTCCCAGAGGGATCCTCATCTGTGAGCGGCTCGCCAGAGGAAACAATTTCAGGGTGTTTTTGGAACGCGTTTTTGGTGCACGTGGTATCATTGTGCGCTCGCACCAATAATGTCGTTTTAGTAGAATAGAATCTAATTAAAGAATCTCGAAAACCGCATCCCGCTATCTCTTGAGGATTTCGAGATCTGGAAAAAAAAATTTAAAATAATAAATTAATTTAAGAAAATTAATCCAAACAAAAGTTTGAAGCTAATATAATTCATGTTTACATATACATGCCACATAATTTATTAATCAAATATTCATGTGACTAAGGATTATATTATAAATTCTTTATCAATAAAATATACATTTTTTAGCTTTTGTAACTGCAATTTCAACTAATATAATCCTTAACAGATGATAAAAATGTTTTCGAGTGCCATTTGTTGCTTTAAGAAAACAATCTAGAAATGAAATATGAGAGCTAGACAGCTTTTGATTACAATTTTTAACAACAATCGAATCGAGTTCTCTTGCTTTACCTTAACAATATTGCTGACTAACAAAACGCACATTTGTCTTTTTTATACACATTTTTTGCAGTATTGTGGTTATCTCATAATTATACCACTTTTTAACGACATTCAAGCAGTGCATTTTAAAATGATTTGCTTATCAGTGTGTAGGAAGTGCTTAAATCACGGATGTGGAATTACATCATTATGACTTTAATGGGTGGTTTATGGTGCTTGCAATAGTTGTTTTTTAGCGGTTACATAATTCAAAAAAGGTATTTCGCCAAGAAATTGCATGTCGTAAAAATCATTCGTGGAACAACTTGGCGGAACTTTGTTCTAGTAAGTAAGAGTGGCAATTTCCCCAAGCATAGTATTTGTAGTCTCCCTGTTTTTTTGGCAGATTTGTTACAGGCGACCCTCTGAAACATCTTAAGTGGTGTAGTGTTGTGTTCACTATTAAGAAGATTTTGAACTTTTTGATCAAACGGAGATTGTTATGACTTAATAGCTACTGGACCATATACTTTGTCAATTGTCAGTCGTCCTTAATAATTCTGTGAATCCAAGCAAGATTTGTTTTAGTATAACGTGCGTCACATTTTTGACTATGCTTACATCTTATGGTTTTCGAAGATCAAGCTTTTCAGAATTTTTAAGGTATTGGTTACACGTTAAAAGCTGTATTAGAACGTATTATAAAATGACACTAGGAACTGATTCTACTGTCTTAGCTATTTCAGTTAAATTAGGCTAATAATTTAATAACAAATATGCTAATAATTTTATCTAATGTTGCCATATCAGAAGTGGAATAAAAGATTATATTTAAAGTTGTCCCATTTGTTCACTGATAATTTTTAGAAAAATTATCCTGTGCTAATTTTTGAATCAACAGTTCTCTTATAAATGAAATACAAACCAAGTTTTAAAATAGAGAACATTACTATTATTCCTTTCTTATGTTTAATATCAAACCAGATAAATTTAAACTTATTTCAGCTACTGCTTTAATATTCGAAAAGCGGCTTTTAATTCTTAAGCACGTATTATATAAAGAGTATTCGTGATGAATTAGAACTTTTTAACATGACAAACTAATTTTGTTAAAGTACTTAGACATTTACTATTAATAGTTTGCCACGGTTAATCAATACCCAGCTCACTCAAGAATTCTACTATTGTTATACACACACAAGTTAGTACAAAATGCTATATTTAAAAAATACACAAACTATTTTTATTATTATTATAATATTACATATTAAAAATTGAAGGATCACAAATAACATATACTACAGTTTTGATAAATAATAAAATTTTTTCTAAAATGTAGCTTTGCAATTAACACAAATAATTGGAAAACTACTAGCATTAAAAGTGCAACAGCAACAGAAAGCTTTAAAATAGTGCAACAATCATTCGCGAACTACTTACGGCGTAGAATTTTGCTTGGTATTCGATAAAACTGTCGTATGCATGCAAATCAACTAACTCAGAAAGGATGGGTTTCTTTTATAAAAACAATAAAATAAATAAATTTAAATAAGAATTCAGCAATAAAATAACATTAATAAATGCACATAACGGCAACGGTGGAAAGTAAAAAAGGAATCAACCGATGGTAATCAGAAAAGAAAGTGATGAGAAGGAAGGAAGAACATTTTTGGAACAGTAAGAAGACAGCACCAATATTAGCTAAAAAATAAAAAATAGAAATATAATTACTTGCTTACTTACTTAATCCAAAACCTTTCTACCTTTCGGTGTAAGGCTATTGAGCTGAGTTGTGCTTTATGGATTCGGGCTTGTCTTGCACAGTTCTCTCCACTTTTTTCTATCCTTTGCTGTTGTGCGAATTTCTTCCCACTTTATGTTTCTTGATTCTGCTGCCTCTTTTAATTCCTCCTTCCATGTTTTTCTCGGTCTTCCTATCCTATTTTTCCCTTTTGGTCTTGCTTCAAACACTTTTTTCACTGTTCTGTTTTTGTCCATTCTTATTATATGTCCCAACCACCCTAACTGTCTTTCTTGCACTGATACCGCTACCGCTTTAGTTTTTAAATTTTCTCTAAATGTTGTGCTCCTGATGTGGTCTCTCTTTGTTTTGCCCTCTATTTTACGCAGGAATCTCATCTCCGTACTTTCTACCCTGCTCCTATGTTTATTCACTGTTGTCCATGATTCACTGCCATAGATGAGTATTGGTGTTACAACTTTTTTGAATACTTCTACTTTTGCGTCATTTGGTACTTCCTTTTTTCCTAGAAAAGAGGACTTTATGGAGTTAAATAGTCGTCCTGTAATTCCTACTCTTTCATTTATCTCGTCATCGAGTTTTCCATTTTCCTGTATCCATACACCTAGGTATTTGAACTTCTCTACTTGTTCCAATTTTCTTCCCTCTATATATATACGATGTCTTCTCTTGTCTGGTGCTATTACCATTGTTTTGGTTTTATCTCCGTTTATCTTCATGTTTTTCTTTTTTAGTTCTAAGTTGTATACATTAATATTTTCTTGTAGGTCTTTCTCACTTTTTCCGAATATAACCATATCATCAGCAAAAAGTGATTCTGATATGTAGATTTTTTCCATATTCCAGCTTCCTACATGGTATCTTCTTATTTTTTTCTTGCATTCTTTTATTGCCTCATCTAATACTAAATTAAATAGCAGCGGGCTGAGTACACATCCCTGTCTTAGGCCTATATTGGCCTTAAATTCCTCCGACTGCTCGTGTCTCGTTCTTATTATGTTTCTGCTATTTTCGTATAGTGCTTTGATTGCTGCTACTTCTCTGTAATTTATGTTTGCTTTTCTAGACACTGCCATATTGTCTCTCTTTCTATTCTGTCGAAGGCCTTTTCCAGATCTATAAAACAGAGATGTATTTCTTCCCTTTTCTATGACCTTTTCACTTAGCTGTCTGATTGTAAATATATGGTCTTGTACCCCCGTCCTTCTCTAAACCCACTCTGTCTATTGTCTTATCTAGTTTGTCTCTGAGTCTAGTTTCTAGAATCCTTGCGAATACCTTCCTGGGATACTTAGTAAGGAAATTCCTCTGTAATTACAGCATTCTCTTCGGTCTCCTTCTTATATATGGGTATTATGATTCCTATTTTCCATTCCTTCGGTACTTTTCCTGCTACTAAGATGTCGTTGTATAGTTCTAGTAACCTTTCCTTGCCTGTTTCTCCCATGTATTTTACCATCTCTGGGGTAATTTCGTCTATGCCTGGGGCTTTTGCTAGTTTGAGTTTCCTTATTGCTATATCCAATTCTTGTTTTGTTATTTTGCCTTCTGCGGTATCTTCCTCTGTTAAGTTCGTGTCTTTTCGAAGTCGGTATTTTCCCTCCTCTTCTTTTCCAATCCTCTCTGTTCTTCCCCTGCTGCCAACAAGTCTTCAAAATATTGTTTCCATCTTTCCATAATATCGTTTTCCTTTGTCAGTACATTTCCCTGTTTATCCTTGATGTTTTTTGTGGGTGTAGTTTTCTTTTTTCTCAGTTGCTTTAAAGTTCCGTAAAATAGTTTCTAGTTGTCGTCAAATTCTTTTTTCATTTTGTTTCCGAATTCTTCCCACGCTTTCTGTTTTGCTTCCTTCACCTTGTTTTTTACCTGCGTTCTTTTCTCTTTGTATAGATTGTAGTCCTCTTCCAATTTTGTTTGTAGATATTTGCGCCAGCATTCTTTTTTCTTTTTTACCAGTGTTTTTATGTCACTTGTCCACCATGCCGTTCTTTTAAAGTCCGTGTTTGTTACCTTTGCCACTCTGCAACATTTGCGCGCTGTTTTTATCATGCATTGTTTTATCGTTTTCCATTTATCTTCTATATTTGTTCTGATATTTTTTGTCTCGTACTTCTTTTTTAGGATGTCTTGGTATTTCTTACTGATGTGTTCTTCTTGTAACATGTGGCTTTTAATTTTCTCCTTAGTTATTTTTCTATGTTTCTCTGTCGCTTTTTTTTGGCTCACCCTCATATCCATTTGGAGTAGGTAGTTGTCGCTGCCTATTTCCGGCCCTCTCTTCACCTTAACATCTTTGATTTTTCGCCAATTCTCCCCGTTCACTAGAAAATAGTCTATAATTGATTTCTCGTTTCTGCTGTGTTGCATGCTTGTGTATTTGTGTATGTCTTTATGTACGAACTTTGTGTTAGTTATTACTAAACCATTTGCCACGCAGAACTCTACAATTTTTGTACCGTTTCTATTTCTTTTGTGCTCTCCTTCTCTTCCTAAAATTCTCTCTATGCCTCTATTATCCTTTCCTACGCTTCCATTTAGGTGCCCCATAATTATAATATTGTTTCCTTTCGTATCTATTACTTTTTGTAGTTCCTCAAAGAACTGGTTTTTTATTTCCCCTTTTTCATCTTCATCAGGTCCGTACGCCACAATCATTTGCCATGTTTCTTATTTTTCCCCTAGTTTGACTTCTACTGCCATTATTCTTTCATTTACATACCTTTGATTTATTATTGTTTTCATTTTGCCAGGGTGTACCACTAAACCTACTCCCGCTTGTGCCCTTTCAGATTTTTCTATTCCTGACCAAAGCATCCAATATCCTTTGTGTAGTCTTATATGTCCTTGGCCTTTCTTCTTTGTCTCTGTTATTCCCATAAAATCCAGCTTTTGTTTCTCCATTTCTTCTATGAGTTCCTCCTCCTTCCCTTTTATACTTCTGATGTTCCATGTTCCTATTTTATATACTCCTGCTTTCCTCTTTTTGTTTCGTTTCTCTACTCGTGTCCGTGTCCTTTGCTCTGTTCGTCATCTTTTGTGTCTGTTTTTTTATTTTCTGGGTACTTAGTTTTTTGAGGAGGGAGTCTCTTCTATGGCTCCTTGTTCTCCTTCGCTCCACTTGTAGCAAGTTCCGTCTATTATTATCTTCTGGTATCCAGTTTTTACCTCTTTTCCTTCTGCTCTTTTCGCTCTTGCTATTTTCCTGATTTCCGCTTGTATTCTTCTCTCGTCCTGTGTTTGATCGTTTTCAATGTATATTCTTGTTCCTTTCAAATATTTCTTGTTTTGCATTACTTCCTGTTTTTCGTTCCAAGAACCCATCTCCACTACTGTTAGTGCTGGCTTTATGGTATGTACATTTTTTATTTTGGCCTCCACTTGTAATTTTTCTTCGAGGAACTCCATCACGACTTGTTTCTTATTCTGTCCTTTGAATTCAACCCTTTTATTACAATATTGCATTTCCTTCTATTCTTTTCTGTTATCTCTAGTTTTCTTCCAGCTTTTCTATTCTTTTGATTAGGTAGCCTTTTCCAGCTCCCACTTCTCTTCCTTCTTCTTAAACTCCTCTCTAAGCTCCTTGTTAGCTTTTGTGTTTCCTTTATTTCCTTCATCATCTCTTCAAACATTATTTTCAGCTCACTTATTTCCGACATTTTGGTATTCGCTGATCCTGTGATTTTTAACAGGGGATTTGTTAATGTTTTTCTCTTGCTTTCTACAGAGTTCTTGGTCCAATTCTGTGCTGCTATTTAACTCCCGTTCCCTTTTGTTTGTGTTTTCCATCCAGTTAGCTCTTAAATGTGATCGCCTAAGATTTGTTCAAGTTTTATAGCACGCTTATTTGTTTATCTTTCCTCTGAACTCCGTTGACCGGGGCCTTTATCGCTATCCGCACTTGCACCGCTCGCTTATCACACTTTCGCCGCCCGTTCGTTGTCGTCCGCTCTAGGTTTATTCACTGCATTGTACACGTAAAATCACAGAACGCTGCACACAAACCCTTTGTTTTCCTCTTTTTTTTCTTTTCGCCACTAAATCCGCTTTGTTTTATATGCACGTTTTACGTCGCGTTGAAATTTACGAATTTCATTTGGTGTGGTATAGCCCGTATACGGTATTTATATATCGCCACCTGCTATAAAATTCGCGTCCGCGCCGTCCGACATCCAAAACTCAACAGAAATATAATTATATGCTTTGAAATTAAACTAAGCGAAAAGAAAAAATCTGTTTAGGTTTTTTAGAAATGAATCTATTGCATGATGTTCGAGACATTTGTTTAAACCACTAATAGAAGGACTTAAAAGACAAAAAGCAGACGATGATGTTGCTGTCAAAGTATTCATGAGCAATTAACTGTTATTACGACCACATTTATTTTATTGTAGCAGGTCTAAAAAACTACTAGCCGCTGAGAAAAATATGTTCCTCAGTCAGAAGATTCCGTAGAAAATTAACTTTATATCTTTCGCATTTTATAATTCTTCAATTCATCAAAAATAATTTCGTTTTATATTTGATTAATCAACTTGTAACTATTCGATATTGAGCAAGCGGTATCACCTTTGCACCGCGTCGATATAAAATATGAACATATTTCAATGATCATAATAGGGATTTTAATAACTTCTGGCCACTTCAAGAGGAAACTTCTGTATTTTGATTTGATATGCATTAAAGGCTCTAATCGTTATTTTCACAGAACTTCGCGGATGTCTTGAATTCCCATCGCCCGTTCGTATATGTCATGGCGCGATCGCATTATTATTATTGTAACTATTTGATATTAAACAAACGGTAACACCTTTGCACCGCGTCGATATAAAATATGAACATATTTCAATGATCATAATAGGGATTTTAATAACTTCTGGCCACTTAAAGAGGAAACTTTTGTATTTCTACTTGATACCCATTAAAGGCTCTAATCGTTATTTGCACAGACGTTCGCGGAGATCTTGAATTCCCATCGTCCGCTCGTATATGTCTTGGCGCGATCGCATTATTATTAATTTAACTATTTGATATTAAACAAGCGGTAACACCTTTGCACCGCGTCGATATAAAATATGAACATATTTCAATGATCAAAATAGGGGTTTTAATAACTTCTGGTCACCTCAAGAGAAAGCATTTATATTTCTACTTGATATGCATTAATGGCTTTAGTCGTTACCTGCCCTGAGCTTCGTGGAAGTCTGGAATTCCCATTGTTTTTTTTTTCGATTTTGATATTTAAAGAGCCGTTTGTATAGGTTTTTCTGTTTTCTTGTTACCATTTTAAGTATTTATTACTAAACAAAGAATTTTCCGTTTGTACCGCGACGGTCTATGACTTTGTAACATATTTCAATAATCAATTTCTAGTCCCTGCACCTTCTGTAAATTTGGAGAGAGAATTTTATATATTTTCTTGATATACGTTAGTGGCTTTAGTCCTCATAGGGTCACGACTTTGTACAGATTTTGATATATAAAGAGCCGTTTGTATAGTTCCTTCCGTTTTCTTGTTACCATTTTAAGCGTTTATTACTAATCAAAAAATTTTCCGTTTGTACCTGACAGTGTTAAGGTCACTTAGACAGTAAAGTTTATATCTTCAACAAATAAAAGTAAGATGGCTTTTATATAGAGTAGTAAGTTGTTATCCAGGATTTTCTTTTTAAAACATTCAAGCCTAACTCAAGGAATAAGTCCACTGCGTACAGCCCCCCCCACCCCGTTGCTTTCTTCAGCTTTTTATTTAAATTAAAAAGTGTAAAAAAAAGGTGCCAGAAGCGGGATTCGAACCCACGCCCACATAGTGGAGTTGCAGCTGAAATGCACCGCCTTAGACCGCTCGGCCATTCTGGCTCGTTAAGAATCATATAGGAGTCGAGTACGAGCGGTTAATCAGTGAGGATATCCAGTTGTCGTCAATAACAACAATTACTACCCATGTCATTAAAATTGATTATCAAGTGCCCCATAAGCGCAAATCTGACAATTTATCACCACCAATAAACAAAGTTCAAAAGCGATACGTATGGACCGCTCCAAACCTCATCGAAAGCTATAAATACTATCTTCCTCCACATTTAAAAATTTTACTAGATGATAAACAATCTCCCAATAAAGATACCCAAAAGAATCAGTCAGATACGAAGAAAATTAAAATTCCACCCATTTATCTGCATAATGCAATATATCATAATGCTGTTGTAGCCGATATCCAAAAACAAGCAACTGGCACATTCACAACGACTTATTACACATCCACGCTATAAATGAATCTAACAAAACACGAAGATTTTCGGAACTTAACCAAATTCTACAAGGAAAATCAAATCCAATATCACACATATCAAAATCCCAGACAAACCCTTATCTGTAGCCATCAAAAATGTATCACTTTCCTTAACAGGCCAGGAAATTAAAAGCTAATTCATAGATAAGGTTCCAGTTCTTAAAGTAACGCGATTATACGTTAAAGAAAGGAAACCGCTGCCTCTCTGCGCAGTTGAGCTCACAAAAAACGAAGAAGCAAAACATATATTCACATTAAAAGCATTATTCCACTTTATAGTAACAATTGAAGTAAGAAGAAAATCTAAGATCATACCCCAATGCTACAGACGTCAACATTACGGGCACATCAAGAATTATTGAATTCAAAAATTCGTATGCGTCAAATAAGCAAAAGAACATCTACACACAGAATGAAAACAAAAACAACCCAATGACCCGCCAAAATGCGCAAACTGTGAAAGAGACCAGAGTACAAAGAATCGTGGTTATCCTCATTATCTACATCCAAAACTCGTACGTTAACAGCGAACAGACTTATGCGGACAAAATTAAAAGCGAAGCCAATCTCAACGCTAAGATATCAACCCCAAGCCAATAGCTCAGAACTTTCCAACAACATTATTTAGTTCCTTCTCGAACTGCTCACACTTCACCTCGACCAAATTAAATCATTCTTTACCAACACCCTCCTACCCATGCTCTTCAATGGACCGTAATCCAATTCAGTGCTTTTTCTTCTTCTTCTTCTTTTTTAGCTTTTATGTAATCCACTTTTGAATATAGGCTTCCCTTTTAATTATCCGTTTATCTTTTGTTTTTCTATTCTCTGCAATTTTTTCTGACCATTTCTGCTATATCGTCTGCCCATCGTTTAAGAAGTCTTCCTACACTTCGTTTTGTAGTCCTGGGTCTTTAGTTAATTATAATGTTCGTACAATGGTCATATGATTGTTTGGCAACGTGCCCCGCCCAATTCCATTTGTTGTGACTAATTATCTTGATTACATCTTCGACCCTAGTTCTCTTTTTAATTCTTCATTCCTAATTTTATCTGTGAGACTTACCTCCAGTATTGCGCGCTCCTTACCTCGTTGCGCTAACTACAATTTATTTGCCGAGTTATTTGTCTATATTATAGTTTATAATCCATAAGTTAATACTGGTGTGATACATTTGTTATATACTTCACGTTTCAAACCATTCGAGATATCTGACTTGAGTACGTATGAAAGTCGTCCGAAGGCTGCCCATCCTAGTTTTATTCTGCTGTTTATTTCTTTACCTTGATTTTTCTTTCCAAGTTTAATTGTGTGTTTTAGGTATACTCTGTAACCTTTTCTGTCTGTTTTTCGTTTATTAATATTTGTTCTTGATATGGGCTCATAACCTTTGTTTTCGATGCGTTTACTCTTACTCCGACTCTACCACTAATTCGTATATCATATTCTGTAGTTCTTCTATATGATTTGCAATGAGAACTACATCGTCCGCGTATCTTAAATGGGTAAGTCTTTTGCCGTCTATATTATTTCCTTGATTATCCCATTGTAGATTTTTTAAAACATCTTCCATTGCGAAGTTAAACAGCTTGGATGAGATTATATCTCCTACTTTACTCCTTTTGTTATTTTAATTTTATCATTGGAGATATATTTACTTATTTTGATTGTCAAAGTAGCGTTGTAAATATTTTTAATTAAATTGGTTTAACGAGAATCTATTCTAGCGTTGTTCATTGCTTATGGGCGATAGTTTTCAAGTTCAGTATTATCCCCTTTTTATGAATTAGTACAATTTGTGCGTTGTGCCATATTTTAGGTATCTTCCTTTTTTGATCAGGTCTACAGTTATACTGTTTTCTCTTGAAAGCGCCATTTTTATTTCGTCAGTTTCTATTTGGAGGATGTCTTCTGAGTTAACAATCGGAATTATTCTCTGTAATGAGGTATATTTTCGTAATCAACAATCCTCAATTGAAATGCTAATGGGCTCCTAAATCAACCCTCTTTACTCATTGCTTTCTTAGTTAGACGCAAAGTTGACGTCGCCTGTATTACTAAGATGCACCTAGACGAAACAATCAATCCTAAAATTTCTGGTTACCACGTCTATTGCGAGGACCGAATATCCCCGATTGCTTCAAGAGGAGGGGTACAGATCCTAATTAAAATAAGGTTTAAACACACGCGACTCCCTGACATCTCCAACTTAAACATTGATTGTCTTCAATTAAAGTAACACTTGACGACAACAGCCAAATAAAAAGTTAGTACCTGACGACATCAAAACAATATTCGATACAACCCAGCCACTATTGGTCATTGGTGATATAAACGCTAAACATACCTGATGGGGCTGCAGAGCGTCCAATCCGGAGGGGAATAAACTCGAGAATCTTCCAACAGCTAACTCCTTCCAGATCCTAGCACCAGGTGAGTCTACATATTACTCTTATCGAAGAGACCATGAACCCGACATACTTGATGTGCAGTTTCTTCAGAAAAATTTCAATAAACCATTATACTAACGAGTCATAACCGAATTTAACTCAAATCACATCCCTGCTCTAGTGTCCTTTACAAATAACTTAGCGCCTAAACAATCATCACTCAAGCTTATAAATGGCCGAATAAACTGAAAACTATTTAAAAAAATACTAGATAATGAAATATATTGTCACACAAATATTTAAAGCAAGCAGGACGTTGACACTACGATTGCTAACCTCACTGCATCGATCAGTGACAGTGCACGATTAGCATGTACACCAGCACTCGTATCAGCTTTATTAGACTACAACTACCCACCGAGACATATAATCAACCTAATGAACGAAAAAAGCCAATTTAGGCGCGAATGGCAAAGAACTAGAAATCCAATAATCAAAAACCGACTAAACAACTTTGCCCACTAGATCAAAATGGAACTCGACCTATTCCGAGTCAATACATATAAACAGCACATAGCTAAATTTAGCCCAGAAAACAGGAGCTTATGGAAAACCACTAAAAACGTACTAAACCAAATAGAAGAACTACCTACGCTTACAACAGTTACTGGTAAAAACAGCTACATTTCGGACGAAATAAAAACTTCCGCTTTTCGTTCACATCTTGAAATGACCTTTACTCCCATAATCACCAGTACTTCTACACACCTTAACTACGTGATAACTTATATCGAAGCAAAT
Source organism: Sinelater perroti (assembly GCA_036346155.1). Lineage (NCBI taxonomy): Eukaryota > Metazoa > Arthropoda > Insecta > Coleoptera > Elateridae > Sinelater > Sinelater perroti. The sequence goes on from JARFIY010000105.1 coordinate 14,461, forward strand.
ATGCCTCACCTTGGTAGAATTAAACCCACCTCTCCCAAGTAACTGAAAATTTACATAGATCAAAACTTTCAAGAAAAAAGTCTCCCAACCATAATCTTATCACAAACTCCATCCTCCAGCATTTAAAAGAGGCCTAGACTGTCTAAGAACAATCTTTAATGCCTGCCTAAGGCGATGTTACTTTCTTCAGGCATGGAAACATGCCCGAATTCTAATGTTCCCAAAAGCAGGAAAACTAAAATTAGGAGCTAAAATCAGACCAACAAGTCTGCTAACCACTCTATCCAAACTGATAAAAAAATAATTTAGGTATGTTAGATCAAATGCTTCAATTGATAGTCTCAACACAATTCTCACCTCCCAGTTTGAATTCGGAAAAGGACACCCTACATGTCACCAATTACAACGAATAAGTGAACATACTAATCGCGGTTTCAAAAATAAACTATACACCATGGTCTTATTTCTTGATATATCACAGGCCTTCGACCGAGTTAGGCTTGAATGTTTTAAAAAGAACATCTTGATAACAACTTACTACTCTAAATAAAAGCCATCTTACTTTTATTTGTTGAAGATATAAAATTTACTGTCTAAGTGACCTTAACACTGTCAGGTACCAACGGAAATTTTTTTAGATTAGTAATAAACGCTTAAAATGGTAACAAGAAAACGGAAGGAACTATACAAACGGCTCTTTATATATCAAAATCTGTACAAAGCCGTGACACTATGAGGACTAAAGCCACTAACGTATATCAAGAAAATATATAAAAATTCTCTCTCCAAATTTACAGAAGGTGCAGGGACTAGAAATTGATTATTGAAATATGTTACAAAGTCATAGACCGTCGCGGTACAAACGGAAAATTCTTTGTTTAGTAATAAATACTTAAAATGGTAACAAGAAAACAGAAAAACCTATACAAACGGCTCTTTAAATATCAAAATCGAAAAAAAAACAATGGGAATTCCAGACTTCCACGAAGCTCAGGGCAGGTAACGACTAAAGCCATTAATGCATATCAAGTAGAAATATAAATGCTTTCTCTTGAGGTGACCAGAAGTTATTAAAACCCCTATTTTGATCATTGAAATATGTTCATATTTTATATCGACGCGGTGCAAAGGTGTTACCCCTTGTTTAATATCAAATAGTTAAATTAATAATAATGCGATCGCGCCAAGACATATACGAGCGGACGATGGGAATTCAAGATCTCCGCGAACGTCTGTGCAAATAACGATTAGAGCCTTTAATGCATATCAAATCGAAATACAGAAGATTCCTCTTGAAGTGGCCAGAAGTTATTAAACCCCTATTTTGATCATTGAAATATGTTCATACTTTAGATCGACGCGGTGCAAAGGTGTTACCGCTTGTTTAATATCAAATAGTTACAATAATAATAATGCGATCGCGCCATGTCATATACGAGCGGGCGATTGGAATTCAAGACATCCGCGAAATTCTGTGCAAATAACGATTAGAGCCTTTAATGCATACCACGTAGAAATACAAAAGTTTCCTCTTAAAGTTGCCAGATATTATTAAAACCTATCAGAATATATACAAATATATATAAAAGCTAAGATAAAAGAAGCAAAGAAAAAATGTCTAAAATGAAAATGTGGGGAAATAAAACAACTAGAAGAGAGCCAGGATCTGCTCCAACTCCACACACGTATTAAAGAAATAATCGGTAAAATTACCAAAAGATGTTCAACTAATTTAGTAGATGATGTAAACATAACAGTTCTCAATATCAAAGACAAAAATGAAATATGGAAGTTGTATACTGAGGAATTGTTCAATGACGACAGAGACTACAAAAACGCTGATGACACGGATAGTGCAGCAATAGATCTTAAAATTGTAGTAGCCGAGGTAGAAAAAGCAATAAAAATGACAAAATATGGAAAATCACCTGGACCAGATAATCTAAGATCGGAAATTTTAATTATTATTAATTTAATTATTAATTAATAATTTTTAATAACACTATTGAATGTGGTATACAATCAAGGTCAAATTCCGAATGACTGGATTTAGTCCGTTTTTGAATCAATTAAAAATTTGTACTGGACACAAAGAGCAAGTGTCAGTGTAGACAATAAGAAGAGGTTTCAATTAGAAAAGGAGTTAGACAGGGATGTGTTCTCTCGCCCCTGCTTTTTAAAATTTCTTCTGAAAAAATAATTATAGATGCTCTTGAAGATAGCTCAGAAGATGTAAAAATTAATGAAGTTTTAGTAAATATGTTGACGACACGGCTTTGAAAGCTACAAAAGGACAAGATCTTCGAAGAATTCTAAAACGTGTAAAAATAGAAAGTGGAAAAATGAGAATAAAGATAAACTTCAAAAAAAAACAAAAGTCGTGATTGTGAGTAAGAATCCCCCTAATATAAATATTACATTAGACAACGTAAAAGTCGAGCAAGTGAGCAAATACAAATTCTTGGGTCGGATAATTGACGAAAGTTTAGACTGCCACAAAGGCGTACGGTAACGAATAGAAATATCTAAAGCAGCCTTCAGTAAATTCATAACAGTATTATGCAACAAACAACTGAATGTAAAATTACGAATACGTATGTTAAAATGCTATATTTGGTCGATACTATTATACGGATGCGAGATGGATGCTCAAAAAGAAAACTCTAGACAATATAGCAGCGTTGGCAAAGGTAAAGAGCTAGTTAACAGCATAAAAAATCTGGTGTGAACATCACACGACTTTCCTTATCCTATTATATATATATATATATATATATATATATATATATATATATATATATATATATATATATATATATATATATATATCGGCCCTGCGCTGTTCTCGTCCCAGAACTTGTTATTTTAAAAAAGGACGAGGCGCGAGTCCAACACTCGAAAGCTGATTAAAATATAATTGACTCGTACTTACAATTTTGCTACGTCACTGAAGGTAACCGTGCGAGCTCGCTCGCACAGCCTGCGTGCTCCCTCCTAGCGGCCAAGCGCTCTCCTCTGTCCTCCCGCACTCGGCCCGGTAGCTCACAGAGCGCGCTGTGATTGGTCCGTTTAATTAATTTTTAATCGGCTATAACTTATTTATTTGACCTCGGATCAAAAAATTTCATTTTAATTTTTTGTTCGTCTCGGTTTGGTTTATCCAGTAATATAAATTTCCCGAAACATTTTATGAACACCCGGTATATTAAAAATCCTGAGTTTCAATTTTTTTTCGAGTTCCTATTTTACCAACATTTGTTTTAAATTCATGTTTATCTCATGATAATAAATCATTTTTATTCTCATACATTTTTTGTATCTTCAACCGTTTAGATTCGCGACCGATTTTGCGACCTTGTGATCAAACGGCTGAGCCGATTTTTACCAAAAGCTTCGCACTGCGTCCCCTATCTACAAGTAACTTGCATACTAAATTTCAAGTCTCTAGCTCTTACGGTTCTCAAGATATCTTGTTTACTGACAGACCGACAGACACACACACGAACCAATGGCTGAAACCAACTTTTTTGGTGTCCTGAGGCTATATTTCGTCCAGAAATGTGAAAAACTGGGTAGGTCAAATTTCCGCCGATTACATTACTTTCCTTATTATAGGATAAGGAAAGTAAAAACGTAAAATAGCATTTTTTGGACATTTAGTACGACACGACAAAAAGCTATTGCTACAATGCATGGTAAAGTTAAAGGAAAACGGGGAAGGGAAAGGAAAAGAACATTGTAATGTTCAACATTAAGAGCTGGTTGCAGCTAGATAGAGAACGACTAATTACCTGAGATGGTACTAGGAGAGAGAGACTTCCATATAATTGTGATAAACTTACATTATGTCAGCAGAGCTTACCCAAATGTTTATACAGATAGCTCAATTTAAAACGTCGCTACGCTTTCCCCATTATTCAAATTCGGCTTAAACATATCGAACAATCCAATTAGAAAATGTCTTTCGCCTCCACTAACGAAATCGTTACGCACTTGAGGCAATTGCCTTATTCTTCAACTTTTGAGGCAAAGCACTTCCGATACTTTCATTAGTCTTCCAGAAAAATTAAAACCATATGATTAATAGATCCTGATAAACGACAAAGAGCATTTGAGCAGTCGTGCATATCTGTAATATTGATGTTGTCTTGCCATCGCAGTGACACTTTAATGTTGCTTGTAATTGCGAAGACCGCTGTCGTAAGATGAGTTGCACCAAGTCATCTAATGTAGTACGAACCCAATTGAAAATTTTAATGATATATTAAAGTTCGTGCTCACGAAGCGCGTTTCTGGTAATGTCGACGATTTATTTTAAACTGGCTGCTGTGTGAAGTTTTCAACCGATAAAACTGTTTCCTACACTTTCATATAGCTTAAATTTAAAACTCAAATCAGTTAACCAATAATTAAACCTGTTTTACGCCATATTTTATAAACATAAATCAACAATCGTTACAATTGATGCCATAGCCTGATGCGACCGAAAATAAAAATAATAGAAGGAAAAACAGGAAAAGCATGAAATGAATTAAAGATTTATATAGATTACTCTACAAAAAGTCAATATAATAAGAAAAAGAAAAAAAAGTAGTACATACTAAAAAATGTTATATAAATAGAAGAGTAGCAAACAAAGCAAAGGCCAGTTTAAAGGTACAAAAACAAAGCCAATAATGATGAATTTTGAAAAGTAAAGAATAACTATTTAAAAAAATTTACACAACAGAACAAAATAACACTAGTACACAAAAATAGGAATTTTGTTACTTTAAAAGCAACAGATAAAAGAATGATAATAAGCTTTCATATAGACAATGAAAAAATATTCTTACTTTGACATATTATTTACCTTTAATAAAGATAACTTAATATATAAAGAGAATTAATAAGATCAATAAAGAGGACCCAGGAAATTTTCATTAATTGCCAAACTTGATATTTACATTTTACTTTATAAAGTTCATTCATCAAATGATCAAGCAAATTTTCATTATTTTTATTAATTGCCAAATTTCTATAAATGTTTTTTTATGTGATTTAAGCTCGTTTCTCTGCCCGTTAAATTTGTTAACGTTCTGTAGGTAATTTAAAAATTTCTAGCTGTTTCTGAGATATGAAGAGTATGGTCAGTCGGAAAATTGCACAGACATCAGGGGCGGTTTAAATAATATTATGTTATATTATATTAATAAAATGACATCAGTCTATATCCATCGTTGATGGAGTTAAAGATAAAGTATCCAAGAAAAATAATGGACAGAAAATAAATGAACACATAAAGCAAAAAGCCAATCAAATCATCTGAGTTAGTATAGAAATATCTGATAATTCTATTATATGGCCAAACAAATAATAAAATTACGTAGGCATAAAAGAAAACAATCTAGGAAAAATAAAGAAAATTGTTAAAAAATATTTTCTAAGAAATTTTTGACAATAAAGAACTGAAAGATTTTTTTAAACATCCCCAATCTCTCAAGATTAAAATTAAACATCATAGCTAATCATTGCTATGTTTATTTCCCTATTAACATTTTTTCATAATAACGTTTCAAAATTCTATAGTACTATTAATTTGACGTACATGAAGATAAAAAGATATTCATGTGATGGCACGAACGTTCTCGTACTCTTAAATCCCGGATTTAAAATTTGCTGCGAGCCTATTAATAAATCCGATTAGACCTTAACGTACAGAGCGGCCTCAAGATTTACAGCAAAGTTAAAAATATAAATGCAGTGTCTGAAGTGTAAGTAATGATTATCCTTCGAGACCAGTGAGTAAATATAGTCACCCAACAACCACCACAAGGGCGTTCGTATATTGCTATTGTCAAACGTTTCTAATTTAAATTCTCTGATGAGAATAATGGGTAATTCTTTCTAATTATTATTACACAAAGGTGCACTACACTCATACATTAAAATTAAAAATGCAACGCCAAGTCTCAGAAAATGGAGAATGATGTTATGGTAGAGTACTCGCATCCCCAACCACTTTATACAAGTAGATAGAAGTTTCTAAAATCAGAGTCAACTGGGGTTGATATTAGCGAGTATTGCTTCAGTGCCGTAAACTTCATAGAAAAAAGAGCATTTAAGAGTTGTTACCTGGAGCAAACAACAAATTATAATCAGAGTGCAAGTAAATTATTGCGAAGATAAATATGGCGACACAAGAGTTATAACGAGTATTTCATTTAATTTTTTAAATAAATAATAATAATGGTAAGGCTCTAACGCCTCGTGTGGAACTGAAGAGGTTGAGGTTCTCATAAGTTTTAAATAAATACCCTAATCTAAACCCCGACTATAATTTTTTTTACTTTTTATTCGAGTGTCTTCATGACTAATATAGAGCTAAACTACGAAAAAGCTTAGGATGAGGAAATTTAATTAAAAATATCACTTAATACGTGCGATAGAAAACTAACTTCTATGAAAAACAGTCTCATAAAGCACCACGCTTTCAACACCCCCTCCCGAATAAAGAGTATGAACACGTAAACACAGTTGAAAAGTGCACTGTATCGTCCTGAAAGAGGTTTTTGCCTAAGTTAAATCATAAACTGTTGAATCTGACTAATTGTAAAACAGAACGTATAGGAGTAAATAAAATGCTGAGAGAAATCAATAATCTAACATTGTTTTACAGGTTCATGAAGTCGTTTACAGGAATGATCCTAAAATTGATGAGTTTTTAAGATCTTAAATGGTGGACTTTTTTGAGAAGTGGATGGGATGAGCACATTAAAATGAAGCCTTAATCAAAGTCCAAGGAGGTAAGAAATAGTACTCAACACCAAGTGGAAAACCTAACCTTGTAATTATTTACATTAGGTTCAAACAGATAGAAGTTCGAATGAAGTAGGTTTCCGAAAATGGAGTTCAACAATGAAAAAATGTCCCAAGAGATTTCTTATTTTAAAAAATAGCTAAAACATACGCGCGTAAACTTGTCTATTCTCCCCCGTATTAAAGTGGAAGTCATTTCTCCTGCCAAGATTCGGCTTAGAATGCTTCTAAAAAAAATAAACCTAACTTAATATAATGGTCATATTCGAGAAATATTAATAACACTGCTGGCAATCGCGAAAAAATCTGCAGATTAAGGAAGCGAAACAGCGAGGAAGTTCGGGAGACACCCGGCTCGTCCCAGACGATCGCATGTCCTGCAACCCTGTTCTAGTGCCAGCGCCAAATCGATACTTATAAAATTACCACCGAGTGTTTCCTTCTGCAGTTTCATATTTCAAATTAGCTAATAGGCATAAAAAAATCGATACTTAAGTGCGTGTAGTTTCCTCATTTTAATTGGGTTGCGGTGGCAACCAACAGCACAACAATGTAAAGCATATTATGTGAAATTATCAGTTTTAACAACCCTCGTATATAATCACCATGCACACTTGACAATTAAAAAATTAACAGCATGGGCGCTTTAAGCCTTTCCGAATTTTCAGAAGGCGCTGTTTGCTCTGCAGGAAAGATCGCTGTGCTGGCAAAGTTATCTTCGTCAGCTAAAGATCGAAGAGACAATCAAGGCTCATACTCGCCCAAAGTTTAAAGAGATTCATAATTTAATACATTAATGAAACGAAAAGAATATAATTCTGATCACCTGTAGAGAATCCAGTGAACAGACAGCATCATAGCCAAGAAAAAATAAGTATAAAAAGAATCTTTGGTAGACTCAGTCCATTCAATTACAAGGACTAATATGTAAGATATGTTTTGAACTGGCGAAGTCCGAAAGGCTGTAGTCAATTTTGGGCAAAATAGTCATAACAGACCACTGCCAACAAGTTCTAGTCATTCCGTATCTTCTACTACTTTCATATTGACCAGACATGATTTGTTTGTATTGCCATCTATTCTGAGATATATGAAACCCGGGCATGCACATGGCTATCCAAATTCATTTTGAGAAGCGCCACCTAGCGTAGAGTACTTGTAACCGGCAGGGTAAACTGATCGTAGTCAGTGTAAAAGGTGGGGTCACACTGCAATGAAGCAATGAGTGAACACCAAGAATTGCTATAAATTAAGGAAAACGGCAACAGAAATGTATGATGTGCTGGAGCAAGTGAAAGCTAAGAGCAGAAAATGTCTTTACGACTGATTCAAAATCTACAATTAAAGAGGAACAATTTTGTGTTAGCAAGGATACCGTGCACACTATCATTAGAAAATATTTGGGTAGGCGAAAGATGTTTCCGGTTTATAAATAAAAAATATAGACATTAAACATTACAAGTAAACTTTTAAATTATATTCACTGGCACTCCACTTCACTGCACTGTACTAGAGTGATTGCAACTATATTATTTTATTAATAATCTGTTTTTTATAAATCTGCATTTCTTAATCTCTATATCATCCTAAAATTTACCTGTCACAGAATTCGTCTGAGTTCGGGGCTCGAAAAAACACGAAAACTAAAATCAGGGCATATTTAGTCTATTTAGTCTTTCAATTCGAACTACGCACCAGCACTAATTTATCAAACTGCTATCACAATTATGTCTACGTACAATCTCCTGCACAGGTTCGCAAATTCCGTAATAGCCGTCCACCACTCGTGCATTCCCGATCTTCTTCTGCGTTCTTGGTTACCTCCACATGTTCGTGATACAAACCTTTTTTTCTCATCCACGTTGTAGGTTATCCGGACGTGCACGGCATCGTCGACTTCTCCACATGCCCATATGCTTTAGTTCTTCAAAACTGACAAACGGATGGAACGTCTGGAAATTTTATAACTATGCATGATCAGGATCTATCCTTTCTTGATCTGTCATCTGCAGACTTTCTTTTTTATTGCCTAAAGAGCGCTGTTTTTGCAGACATGAATACAATCCAAAAATCTTTGCTGAGTTTCTAGAAGTTAATTCGTCTAGCACCAAACCAAAAAGGTTATTTTTGTCATACAATTACACAATCTAACAATTAAATGGTACCTTGTTATTTTGATAACTCCTGTTTATCATTTAATTTAACTAAGATTTTAATATTCATACATTCTTAAAAGAAACCATGTTTTCAAATGTTTGATTTAGCCAATATTCTTCCATTTTGGTTTTGGCTTTAATCATTTTCAAGTTCTAGAATTTGATTTCTTTTCAAATAATCATTCCGATCGCTTATTGTGGGTAGTTTGAAGGATTTGGTATGGAAGTAATAGATCCTGCTTACCTGAAAGGGATGGTAATTGATCATTGAACATAGTATTTCAAACAAATCGTTTTTCTTTTTTTTTTTACAAAGCAACAGAAAAATTTATTGAGTCTGTTTGGATAAAACTCATTTGTTTGGTATATTAGTCTGGTAAGTGGATATAAAATAAATAAATAAATCTTCTTTACTACAACTCAAGTGTACAAACAAATCAATATTTAGATGCTCATTTTTGTCTCATTTCCAACTTACCTTTTTTTTGAAGAAATCACAAGAAAACTATAGATTGATTATCACCCAACCAAAACGTTATTTATTGTCATACAATTATACAATCGAAAAGTCAAATGGTGCCTTCTTAGTCTCGTATTTCCTTTTTAGCTTTTGATATAACACGATTTTTAGTGTTGTTACTTTTTTGCAGAAAAGCATATCCTTGCACTTTGAATTTAACTAATCTTCTTCAATTTTCATTTTAGTTTTAATCATCTATAAGTTTCAGCATTTTATTTTTTTTTCAAATCTATCTTTGTTTCCCCATTTCAGGTGACTTAGACAAATTTCGTATAGGTCTAATACTTTTTGCTTACCTAACATTGATAATAATTGGTTTTGGACTCAATACACAAGACGCACTGTTTTTATTTACTTATTCTTCATTGCTAGGGGGCTTGCGTCTCTTTATCTTTAAATAATCTAAAACTGAAACATCAAGAACTAGTGTGTAAAGAAAGAAAATTTTTGTAGATATAGCAAAACATAATTTGGCACAAGTTTAAATATGAAGAAGTATTAGGTCTAGTAGGCCAAAATCAATTTGTTTACATTTTATAAAAAAAATTAAATAAAAAGTTGCGTAAGTGGATATAGAACTCTAGAGAACAAGACTATTGTTCTTCTCCAAAATAGTATTAGGACTTTATCATAGGGCATATTATTCAAAAACATAATAAATAAGAAAGCTGTACTGCTCGTGTACTACTATAAAAAGGAGAGGAGGCTATCGTGTCTAACTTGAAAAATTACTGTGTAGTATCATTAAATGGGTTGTATTCATCCAGAAAAACTAAAAGTTACCAAAGCAAGAGGAAGGTCGCCAAAGTACGTCAGCATCGTTAGGCGACATATATCTTTCGAAATATAGAAAGAGGAATAGAAATTGTGATAAAAGTAACGCAATCTCGCGAATAAAGCCGATTACGACTCCACTGTCAAGAGAATACGAAGAAGAAGAAAGCCTAAAAATGAGAAAAAGTATAATTAATGTTTAGGGTGTACGTTTCTGATGCGGCCTTGTCTAAGTATCAAATAAGAAGTGTAATCCACGGAATCAAAATTTATATAACGGAAAATAAGGAAAAACATTTAGGCAACAGGAGTTAAAAAAAGAAAAATATGGTATCGTGAGGATGACTAACCGATACCAGAAGAAATCAATTCTAAAGATACACACATTTAAAACGTACATAACTCAAATAAAGCTACACCCTCAAGACAAGTTTAGATTGTATTAGATTAGGTTACGTTAATATGGTATAAGTATAATATGTTTAACTACGCTCTTTCCTACTAAACATTTACTTGCAAAAAATTTACAATATTTAATTTATTAAAAATAAGACCCCCATCCATAAGCTTCATCACCCTACGACTTTTCTATGATAGGCCCCATTCCCATTGACTATTGGATATTGTTATAGTATGACGTTTAACATTTATAATAATTTGAGAAAGTATTTTTTATTAAAACAATATATCCTTTAAATATCTAGAAGCTAATTGTAAAGTTTAAAGGAAAAAAAACTGGTACGAGATTTCTTTCATATATAAAGTATGGGAGTGTTTTGCATATTTTGAAGATGAGTTTGGTATTATACCCCATGTCGTTGTTTTGAATACCTCAAATTTCTCTGAAGTTATAACCATAGTATCAATGAGATAAACTATGATGCTTTTGATAAACTACGAAGTTGAAGAGCAGCATTAAGAAAATAAAATAATAAGAAAAATATTCGCGGAGAACATCAGTATTGATGTTTGCCGATGTTGTAAGTAGTACTTTTATTCACTGGGATTGAAGTACAGATTTTATCTAAATCTTAAACTAGTGTCAGTTTCAAAGTTTAGTAGTGGTTTTGAAAAAAGAGGATAGGAAAGGCATAAAAAAGGAAGAACATGGAGATATACTAAATATTTTCTATTAAACGTTTTGGTGCTATTTATACCGTGCTTCCTTAAAGAAGCGACGGGACCTAGTCAGCCAACGATGTTTTCCTATCGATGGTCCTCGATGATTCTCATGTAGGTGTAAATTGAACTCTGCATCTCCAAGTAGTGTTTTTACTTACTGAAACTGAAATACGGTTTTTATTTACAGCCTAAGCTACTTGTGAAGATTTGGATAATTACTAGCAGTTGCTGTTCTTGCAAAAAGTAATAGAAATGAGGAAGAGAAAGGAATTATTTTTGCTGTTATACGCTATATATTCTCTCTCGCTACAAAAATGATGAGGTCTAATGTTTTCTATGCGATGCTTCTGCGCTTTCAAATACTATTTATATTCACCGAGATTAACATACGATTTTATCTGTAATGTAAAATGCTAATTTAAATCGAAATGATGAATAGTAGCTAGTAGTCTTGAAAAAAGAAAAAGAAAGGGGGAGAGAAAAGCATTTTATACCATTTATTATCACTCTCCTTACAAAAACTTAAAAGCCTGATCAGCCAGAAATAATGTTTTTTCTCGATGGTTCTGAAGTAATTGTCGGATAAATGCAAATCTAACGCCGTGCCTTTATTTAATTGAAATACAATTCTTATCTACATTCTGAACTCCTGCCGTCAGTTAAGGCATTCGGCAGTAGCTACTCGTCTTAATAAAAGAAAGGAAGAAGAGGGAAAGAGAGAGGGAGATACTCTATATACCTTCTCTTCCTACAAAAATAACATAATTAGTCAGCCATAATTTTCGATGATATCTTCCTATCAATGACTACAGGGTATCCAACGGTATGTCTATTTTTATTTACTGAAACTGAAACAGCGTTTATGTGTAATCTAAAATGGTGGTGTCGATACGGGTCAACAGTAGGAAAGAAAAAAGTGGCAAGACATAATCAACCAACGATGATTTTTCCGAAACTAACTTATAGATTGTCCAATAGTTAGGACTTTATTTATTACTGCTGCAAAGCTTCCGTAGAGACTATCAGTGTTTAAGAAAAATTATGCTTTTACATTCTTACCCTTGCTTTCTGCAAATGCAGCAGAGCTTTCCGAACAGGCTTGGAGATGACCTTATGCGTTGAAGTCTAATCTGTTTTATTAGTAGATTTGCCTCAACCCCAAATCAAAAACTTGGGAGTAAGAGCACGTTATATATATAAATGTCTATGCACAACCCGACGACAATTCAGTTCTCTCCTTTCAGACCTCATTGGATAACAAGCATCTAAATTAGCGGTTTCTGTAGTTCATTTTCGAAACACTTTTTTACGTTTTCTGAGAATTATAAAACATTTAATATGCAGAAACTCATCTACCCGCATTTTATTTATAGAATTTTAAATTGTGTTATGTCGTATCGCTTTGTTTACTGAAAAATGATAACTATGGCAAGCGAATCAACTGAGGTGTATAGCAGAAGCGAGTATATCATTTTCAAACGTCACCTAAATGCTCCCATCAACGGCGAATTATTCACACGTATGCTGAATTGCACTACAGCTCCCCACTGCTTTAATGCTATTGCAGAATTATCGCACTCGTGCTTTATTTTAGCGCCGAGTCACGCCATGTTTGTCGCGCTGTATTAAACTAATCCATTGCAAATAACGGTTTAGAGGCTGGCGCATAATTGTACACGTCATACGCTGGTGCACATAACTATTTGAGGTTCTCGTTTGGAGTGCAAGTGGAAAAGCTTTTTCCGCGCACACGCTCTATTGTATGTTGTAGCTTACTTTTTCTTTTTTTCCCGTTTGGCTTAGTTTGGATATTACTTTCATCCATTTCTTCAGTTATTTTAATTTTTCTTGTCAATGTAATAATGTCCCGAGTTTTTATTCCTATTTTTCTATTTTACTGAATATTCCAGTGTTTTACATGTATTTCCTATTTATTGTTTAGATCCTCGCTTATTTCATTTAAAAATTTTTATTTCCTTTAATTGTATTTTGTTCATACTTTTCCCCATCTTTCTAACGGTTGTCTTTTTTCATTTCTCTCCATTCTATTTTTGAATTTTTTGAATTTTAGGTGGGTCTTGTTAATATTTGTACTCTTTTGCGCTAATGTTCTTCAACGGTCTTCAGTTTTCTGAGTCTTGTTATGGCACCCTTTATCTTTTCTAATTGTATGTGTTTTCTTTGTGGTTGAATTTCTTCTATATAATAAATGGTTTTCTTGTTGTCACCATTATTTTTCCCGGGCAGCAAAGTTTTAAAATATCTTATCAATGTTTTAATTATATCTTCTTTCTTAGTTAGTACTGCTCTATAGCTTCATAGCTACCCTTCTTTTTCGTTAGGATTTATTGTTTCTTTGATGATGCTCTTTTGTAATTGATTTTATATAGTTTGCGTTTTTAAGATGTAATAATATTTTTATAATTTTGACGTCTTTTATTTCGTACCTATGACCTCTGTCTATTAGCACAAAATATGTCAATGATTTTTCAACTTTACTTGGATCTTCTCTGTTGTATGTACGTGCCTCTTTGTTTTAAAAGGGTAAGTTTATCTTACTAGGTCATTATGTACTCTGTATTTTTTTATTACATAGCTAAACTGATACCTTTTATGCCAAATCTGCCATTTAAACTTTCTACTACCACAATTCCTTCTTTGCAATTGTCCACTATTTCTGATACTCTTTCCCAAAACTTATCTTTGATTTCCTCTGTATCATTATCATTTAGACCATACAAAATTACTTTTATACAAAATAAGCTTCTATTTTCCATTTGTATTTTTATGTCTTCTTTTGATTTTTCCTTATTTATGATCATCTTATGGCCGTGTCGTTGTTCCCCTATTATTATTTTATTATATTTTGTCTATTTTGAAAAAAACTAACTTTCTTTCATCTTCTTTCTATTTCTATTATAAATCATTAATACAGACTCCCAGAAATCTCCTTTTTATTTTTCTGCTTTTCTTAAACAGCTTTCCTAATTCTTCCTTGTATTTTTTTATTTTGCTGATTTATTATTACTACTGGATATATTTTTATGTTTATTTTTGTTTTCTATAACTTTTTTTTTTCATTTATATTGTCAAGTTCCAGGACGCAGATTATCCTGTTCAGTTTCATAACCGATCAGGGCTGGAAGAATAGACGCTGCTTCTTGGTCGAAGGAAATCGGAGCGCCTTCCGGGGGGACCTTGCCTTCGCCGCGGGCGTTTCCCGGCGAGTCTTTTCTCGAGAGACCGCGGAAGTGGTGATACAGGCTTCGGTAGTGGCGAACGGCGGAGAGCTTTTCTCAGCGCGTTCCGGAGGGCCTTCGATGGTAATTCCCTAGTGGACATTGGGAGTGCCTTTTTTCCTGGCTGTGATAACGGCCCGTTTGACCGGGGAACTCGGCTGTGGTAATCGCGAGCGTTTCCTGGGGTCTCTTTCGGGGGTGACTTGGCTATGGTAAGCGCAAGTACACCCTGATTTGCCTGGAAGCACTCCGTTGTGGTGAGCGCGAGCGTTCGCTGGCAGCGTTTAGTCCAGTAAAAATAGGTCGGAACCTCGGATTTTCCCATGGGGGGCAAATAAAAGCACTGCTTTTTGTTTTCGAGTGCGCTGATCACGGGAAAAATACTAAAAAAATTCGCAAACGCCGGGATCAGTGCGAAAATCGCGTGCAAAGTTTTGTTTTGCTTATATCTCCGAAACGGCAATAGTTAGGAAAAAATGGTTTGCACCAATCGAAAGGGCTTGGAAAAATGCATAAAATATGATACTTTTTAGAATTTCGTTGAGTGTGAAATCGAGAGAAAAATAGCTCTAAAGGTAACGTGATAAAATTCATCGAGATCGCGGAGGGAGAGCAGCTGCTCTCCCCACCACGCGGCCGTAAGCGCTGCGAGAGCAACAGAGACGGAGCGCGTGGCGAGAGAGATACGTTATCGGATGGTACGCGCGGGGAGAAGGAAGGGTGGAAGAACAACAAGCTCGAGCTCCTCGCGTGGCTTTTTTCTTTTCTCCGCCGCTCGGGCGCGTCTTGAAAATTTTAAAGTTCCAAATATACTTTGAATGGGATGAAAAAAAAGTATTTTAACGATAGTGAATTATCACGTGATTTTTAATTCTCTATCGATTGAGCATAGCCTCAAATATGACCAGAAAAATTTTGTAAATCGAAAAAATTACAAAAAATGTATTTTACATAAATGTTTTTCATTTAACAATACTTCTTAAATATTTATTACTTTATATGTTTTTTTAAATTAAATATGACAGATTCTACGTCAGGCTACTTTAAATTTTGTCGGGAAAGACCAGGTAAAGACACTTTCCACTGTTTGGGAGGCATTTCGGTTTATACACCGCAGTTTTCGGTTGATTATAGAGGCGGATCCAAGAAATGTAAAAGTATGCTGTCTGTAGGTGTACTGGCATCGCAAAAACGATTCCAACCATTCCTTTCGATATTAATACATCAACAGTTTTAACTAATATTAATTTTATTGATGCACGTTCTTTAAAACTTGGTAGTTCGTCAGTTATATCGTCGTATTACGTAGGGTATTTATGGGCCAAAGCCGCTTCACTTGATAATTTTCCTTCTTGGAAAGGATACATGGCAATCGTTGCCAATGACGTTATCTATAATACATCGCATATCATGTGTTTGCCTTTTATTAATGCTCCGCCATCAAATTTAACGACCCTTAATACAGTTCTTCATTATGCAATGTCTGAAAATCGACGATTGAAGCAATCAACAACAATTGTAACGTGCGACCAGCCACTTTACATAAAAACTCGGTCACTTCAAGTTGGCACTGATGAAGCTTTTCTTAATGCGGTGGTTCGCCCAGGTGGCTTCCACCTACTGATGTCGTACTTGGGAGCAGTTGGTTATATTATGAGTGGAAGCGGATTGAGGACTTATGGTCAATTATTTACGCAAATGAGTCCGTAAAGAATGATAAGCGGACACGCTTTTTCAAGATCATTGCACGCGCACATTTTGAGTTTTACGGCTCGGTGAAATGATTATCAAGAGCTTATCCGCGACAGAGACAGCCAAACGCTTTATTCGTGAATTTTTGCAAATTTCAGTGACGAGCCACCGCTTCGGTGATTTTAACGCAAGTACTTTTATGGTACATCTCACTGAACAATTTGTGTGTAAAATGCAAGAGCTTGAACAAAACGGTCCAACAGCAAAACTTTGATACAATATTTTAAAAGCGTTGCTATTGCTCTGCAATTTATAGAAGCTGAACGGCTTGGCGATTGGAAACTGCATTTGCAAAGTGTGCAGCAAATTCGCCATTGTTTCACGCCAGGGCACTTTGCCTATGCAAATTTATTTGCAGGATATGCATCGATTTGAAGAGTGCATGAATCCGACGATTTCGAAAAATTTGCTAGGCAAGGTTTTTTCATCCGCAGAAGTGACAAACCGTTTGCAGGAGTATGGTCGGATATGGTGATCGAGCAAACTTTAAACCGATTCTTCTGTACCGATTTGAGACACGGCCGAGGCGTTACGCCTAACGTTGTTGCGCGTTACTTACAGGGAATGCCCGCCGCTTTTAATGTTATGGATTGCTTAGAAGAATTTTGCGGTTTGCAATCAACGTCTAGCGAACAGCACATCGATTTATCGAAGAGTCGCATACAAAGAGATAATGCAGACCTGGAAAAAATGGTGTATTGGTTTAAAGAGCACAATCCATTCACTGCACGAGATTGCCTGATGTCCTTGGCAACGGGAATAATTGGTGCAGATAATATTAATTGCCATATGGCATTTGGAAAAGGGCGAGAGGTCATGTCATGTATGATAGAAAAGTGCAAACGATGTATCTCTGTCCAAAGTATATAAAGTGAAACCATTGGCGACGGCTCACGGGGATTCCGACGAGTACCAAAAATTTGCGAATATTGACACAACGCTACTCTTTTCACGGATCGCTCTTTTCTGTGAAGGCGATGTACAAAAACCAAAGAAGCTTTTACGTATGAGCTTGCACCGTATCCTTTATCTTTGTTTGATAACACTGGGTACATGCGAAAGCCAAAAATCCGAGTTGTATAAAATTTTACGTCTTGCCTTCATTCGGATGAGTTTTTGCAAGCTTTCACGTATGTAATTGATGGCGGATGGCTGTTGCATCACCTTATTTGGCCGCATAGCAAAACATTCAAACAAATTTTAATATATACGTCGAGTATGTGATTAAACACTTTGGAAAAAATTTACGGTAGTTTTTGACGATTATAACAGCGATATAATCGGTATAAAGTCGTATGAAAGGTTTTGCCGCAAAGAAAGGTGTGTTGCCCCAGATATGGAAATCGAATTGGAAAATCTCGTCACGTTTAACCAAACGAAGTTTCTATCAAATATCGCTAATAAATATAAATTTGTTAGTTTGTTAGCTGAATATCTGAACAGAAATGAAATCGCAACGAGAATTGCCACCGAGGATGCAGATGCGTTGATTGTAAGAGGAGCAATTGAAATGCTGGAAACTATTGATACACCTGTAGCTGTGGTCGGTACAGACATTGATTTGCGTACTCTGAGCATCGCTTTGACTCGATTTCGAAAAATTGTACTTTGTTAAAATGAACACGGGAAAACCCGAAAACGGTGTACTATAGTGCAGACCATCGAGTTTACCAACCATTTATTTTATTTGCACATGCGTTTTGCGGTTGCGACTCCACTAATTGTTTTTTCAACAAAGGAAAAAAGTATTTTTCAATGCTAAAGAAGAATAGAGATCTACAGTCAGTTGTTAATCTATTTTACAAAAAATCAAAATGTACACGATATCTTGGAAGCAGCGACGATAATAACAAAAGTTATACAAGGACAAAACAAACGTTACGTTAGGCGAGCTTCGATATAGTATGTTTAAATCTTTAGCTACTGAAAAAACGCTGTCATGTTATCCACACTTCCTCCGACTGCTGGAGCTTTGAGAGCATGCCAAGCGAACCTACTTACAAATAAAAATTTAGTTGGCTAATTGCATCTTAATCCCGAGGAATGGGGTGGAAACGCACGAATTTAATGTTGGTGCCCAACACGACAACAGAACCGGCAGCCCCTAATCATTTGCTGGAAATGGTACGATAATACATATACTTTTAAAAATCTTGATTAATAAAGTTCGAATAGCTGCATGTAATTGTATAAAATGTAATTGTATACAATAATTTTGAAATCGAAAATTTGATGGCTCAAATGCAGGGACTTCTACGAAACTATTTCGTTCTTTCTTATTTTCTTTAATTTACGCAAGTGCGTAAAAGTTGGTCCACAAGATATTGTAATATCATAAATTATTCCGAAACTTGCTCTAAACTTTATACTTTAATTTATTATTTCATTTCTTTTAACAACCACAAAACAAAGAAACTAAAATAAATTATTTACTTTCGTTTTCGATTGAAAAATAAATAAAATGAAACGGTAGATTACAGTATAAAGTTCATAGTATGTTTCGGAATATTTTTACAATTTACAATATCTTTTGGACCAGTTTTCTTAGCGTACTTTAGGTAAATTAAAGAAGTTTCGTAGAAGTCCCTGCTAAAATGTGTACGAAAAACAATAATTGCCCTTCACGAGAATTGGTATATTTTCTACATTTCTTCGAGAGTAATATATAAAATGCACAAGAATATGTTTACGAATATTCAAGTTAATGTTAACAATCCATAGATAATTCATGAATGTTTTTAATTTTGTTGCATTGTTTTAATATTACATTATTTTAATCACGATAAGATTTAACATATATCTTTAAAATATCAATCGTAATACGTAATACGCGTGGCAAACATTATTGGCATCTTAAAAAAAAAGAAAACTTGTATCTTTTTTTGTATCGGTAATAAATAAATATTGTTTTGTATATTTTATGATGTACAAAATATATTTGTCATTGATAAAGAATAATTTAAGTAATGTTGAAACAATATTTTTTTTATGTTATAGATATTTTGCAATTGTAAAGGACAGTGCAATAACAACGTGTGCACGTGCAAAAAGCTGGTTTGTTTTGTACTGTAATTTGCAAAACTGCAATGGTGAGAGTTGGAGAACGGTAATCCGAAGCGAAATACGTATGAACACGAAGATGAGGATTATATTGATATACAGGAAAATGCAGAACAGTCAATAAATCCAGATATTTTAGAAGAAGAAGCGGAAAATGATTTCGAAATTATGGATGTAGATGAATAATCTATTTTATCGCGCTACGATGTTGTAAGATGTTGCTGATACATATTTTCATAACGTTGCTGAACTGAATCGTAACTGTATTTTTATACGTTATTATAAATTATTTTTATTGTACAATATCAATAAAAAAAGAAAATATAAAATAGTGGTTTTCATATACCAGACAATTTTTTTGAGTCTAGTAATTATTTGCATAAATTAAAAAAATTTAGTTCATATTGGTAAAAAGTGCTTTAAAAGTATTGTTAAATGATCAAAATCATTAAAATCATTGAAAACATTTATGTAAAATACATTTTTGTAATTTTTTCGATTTACAAAATTTTTCTGGTCATATTTGAGGCTATGCTCAATCGATAGAGAATTAAAAATCACGTGATAATTCACTATCGTTAAAATACTTTTTTTTCATCCCATTCAAAGTATATTTGGAACTTTAAAATTTTCAAGACGCGCCTGAGCGGCGGAGAAAAGAAAAGCCACGCGAGGAGCTCGAGCTTGTTGTTCTTCCACCCTTCCTTCTCCCGCGCGTACCATCCGATAACGTATTCTCTCGCCACGCGCTCCGTCTCTGTTGCTCGCAGCGCTTACGGCCGCGTGGTGGGAGAGCAGCTGCTCTCCTCCGCGATCTCGATGAATTTTATCACGTTACCTTTAGAGCTATTTTTCTCTCGATTTCACACTCAACGAAATTCTAAAAAGTATCATATTTTATGCATTTTTCCAAGCCCTTTCGATTGGTGCAAACCATTTTTTCCTAACTATTGCCGTTTCGGAGATATAAGCAAAACAAAACTTTGCACGCGATTTTCGCACTGATCCCGGCGTTTGCGAATTTTTTTAGTATTTTTCCCGTGATCAGCGCACTCGAAAACAAAAAGCAGTGCTTTTATTTGCCCCCCATGGGAAAATCCGAGGTTCCGACCTATTTTTACTGGACTACGTTCTGGCTGTGTATATATAGTACACCCGCGCCACGCTTTGTTCCGGACGTTCGTAGGGATAATTTTGTTGGAAGCGAAGCGCAGCATTTGTCTTGCTTTCGCGGCCTAACGGGCCGCGTTGGCGGTGCTTGCTCGCACTTTCGGATGGGCGCCCTACACATTGTTTTCGACAAGTTTGCCGAAAAAAAATGCTGACTATGGCTATAAAAATACATCTGAAATGTATCCCTTACAGAAACTTTCAACGGCCGTAACTTTTACACCCGATGTTTCCTAAAGTTGGGAGGGGTGTCAACAGACTTGGTTTATCGATACGAATCGATTGACACCAAAATCGATCGATTTTGTTACTTCCGCTAAAGCGAGAGTTAACCTAAGCTCGATAACAATCGCTAACCTTGCAGTCAATGCCTCTACGGTTTGAAACTTTCTAGGAAAATTGTCAGTCTTTACATCACTGGAAGATTGAGAAATGATGCTAAAATATATGTACGTAAAAACGAGAACTAAATAAAATAAAATGTAATACTTTTCTCCTGGATATTTTAATTCTAGAATTCTAAAAAAATATGATAAAGGTAAACATAATTAAAACGAAATAATGCTAAGATCGTGTTATGATTGTCTATTTAATATTCAAAATTTACTTCGAAATAATAGCACATATTCCTTTCTTGTGAGTTGTCCCAGGGGGGCGGGACTAGTATCATTCGACGTATCTTTGAGCTGAGTCGATTGGCACTGGTTTCCAGCGCCAGGAAACGTACAGGGAAAGAGTTACCCGTGCTTCATTGTTTTTGATGTTAAGCCTATCTAGCCGTCCTAAGCAAAAATTTTATGCCTTGCACTTTTCTCTGTTAGGGACAAGTCCTGAAAACGACTGTTTGGATACAATGTTACATCTGATGCAACATTGTATCCAAACATCTCTTATTGTTTGCAATATTGTATTCAAACAGCCATTTTCAGGACTTGTCCCTAACGAAGATTTACTGAAGGGACAGGGAAGTGCAAGGCATAAAATTTTTGCTTAGGACGGCTAAATAGGCTTAACATCAAAAGCAATGAAGCACGGGTAACTCTTTCCCTGTACGTTTCCGGGCGCTGAAAGTGGTGTCGATGGAATCAACTCGTCGAGTAGTGTCAGCAACATTATATCCAAACAGCTCTTATTGCAAGCAACATTTTATCCAAAATGAAGTAAGGGTAACTATTTCCCTGTACGTTTCCGGACGCTCAACTCGTCGAGTAGTGTCCAAATATTTCGTCGGTTTTCATTTTGGACAACTCCCAGGAGAGGAATTTTTACCCGAAGTAATTGATGAGAAGTTAATTTGAAAATTTCCACTTATCTTTTGTCTAATCTCCATTGTTTTGCCGCCTTGACCACTTATTACGTTTGAGATTTCTGTATGGATTTCTGCCCACCATTATTAGGTACAAGCAGTACAACCACAAGGTAAACAACACTTTCTTGTTGACGTGCAATCTACGATCTACGTAACAGCATAACTATCACGTAAAAAGAAAATTAACAATTGAAACTTTGAAAGACCGAGTCAGGTATAAAAAACTCAAACACAGTAAATAAATTTATTCTATTAAGCATTTTCAGCGGTTGCCCATTATTTGCGCAATCTATTCGCAAAGGGCTGAAATGGTGAGGTACAAGTGATGGGAGTGCGTCCCGACTAAGACTAAGTTTTTCCATTCAAAAATACAAATACAACACCAAATGCGCCATCTTCAAACATGAAAGTAACTAGAACGACCTTCAGGGCGATTTAAAGGGCAAATTTGGCCGTCTTAATAGACTTATAGTTGTTTATTAGGCAAGTTTTATAATTTTGCACCTTGGCGGTGTAACAGTATGATAAATTTCCATTATCAAACTCGAGTTCCCGTAACTTCTGATGCCTTCGAGTGAGAACGTTTTGCTTTTACCTACTTGATATACATTAATGGTTTTAATCATCAAGAGTCCGAAACTCCTTGCCGATTTTGAAACACAAAGACCCGATTTAGTATGTTCTGTCGCTTTCGCGTTAATAGGCTTTTAGTTGTTTATTAAGACAAGTTTTATACTTTTCTTCCTTGGCGGTCTAGTAGTTTGATAAATTTCCATTATCAAACTCGAGTTCCAGTAACTTCTGATGTCTTCGAGTGAGAACGTTTTGCTTTTACCTACTTGATATACATTAATGGTTTTAATCATCAAGAGTCCGAAACTCCTTGCCGATTTTGAAACACAAAGACCCGATTTAGGATGCTCCGTCGTTTTGGCGTTAATACGCTTTTAGTTATTTATTAGGCAAGTTTTATAATTTTGTGCCTTGGCGGTCTAGTAGTTTGATAAATTTCCATTATCAAAATCGAGATTCAGTAACTTCTGATGCCTTCGAGTGAGAACGTTTTGCTTTTACTTACTTGATATACACAATATTTTGAATCATCAAGAATCGGAAACTCCTTGCGATTTTGAAATTCAAAGACCCGATTTATTATGGTCTGTCGTTTTGTCGTTACTACGCTTTTAGTTATTTATTACGCAAGTTTTATACTTTTGTACCTTGGCTATCTAATAGTTTGATAAATTCCATTATCATACTCGAAGTCCAGTAACTTCTGATGCCTTCGAGTGAGAACGTTTTGCTTTTACCTACTTGATATACATTAATGGTTTTAATCATCAAGAGTCCGAAACTCCTTGCCGATTTTGAAACACAGAGACCCGATTTAGTATTTTCTGTCGTTTTGGCGTTAATAGGCTTTTAGTTGTTTATTAGGCAAGTTTTATACTTTTGTACCTTGGCGGTCTAATAGTTTGATAAATTTCCATTATCAAACTCGAGTTCCAGTAACTTCTGATGCCTTCGAGTGAGAACTTTTTCCTTTTACCTACTTGATATACATTAATGGCTTTAACCATCAAGAGTCCGATACTGCTTGTCGATTTTGAATATTGAATATTGAATATTTTATATATATATATATATATATATATATATATATATATATATATATATATATATATATATTATATTTATATTTATATCTAAAACTAATTGTGAATTAACATTACAAGTTTATTTATAAAATCTTTAGGTTTATCGATGTAAAATTGATTATCTTTCACAAATTCTAAGAAACAAAGCATTGGATAAGCAATAAATGAGTTGAAGGTGCACTATATGGTCATAGAACTCAAGTTATGTTTGAAGAGCCTTACCACATTTAAGATTTTTCAAAATTTTAAATGGTAACTAACTAAATAAAGCTAGCGAGATAATACTTTACAAAATTATGTCTCGTCATAAATTACATGGTTCCAATAATATGAATAAATTTAAATTATTTGAACACGATTCTTAATGTTTGCCTTTGCTATTGCTAAAAAAGAAACTTGTACAACTAAAGCCATGTCCAATGATGTAATAAAAATAATCGCTAGATCACCTGATACATACAGAAAATTAATATGCCATGTTTGGAATCAGTTTGAAATCTTCTACCATACCTATCAAATACAATAGAGCAGAGGCGACCGTGTAATGAAACGTGATCTCGACGATTTCATACTACTATCTTATATAAAAGACTCAAAATCAACATGTTAACCGAAAGTTACACAATTAGTTACGTTCAGGTAGGATCTGACTTACCAGTCGCTCAAATAAACAATTTCAACAATATAGACATAACTGACAAGCTTTCAAATTACTTAAATAAATTCAAAAATCAAATCTTTAATTAAAATAGCATGACAATGATCATGTTTACGAGTGTGATATATATATATAATCAATTAACAAAATAATGGCTACATCCGTAAAAATAGCGGCATAAAATGCAAACAAGATAATTAACTACGTTCCAGAAATAACTGCATTCTTAAAAATAAACCAAATTAACATAATTTTAATTTTTGAAAGCCATTCAACTGATAGAACAATTATCAAAATACCCTACTACACCCTTTACTACGCAAACTATCTCAACTCCAGTGCTCACGCGCGATCAGTTTTGGTTATAAAGTAAATTTTAAAGTATTACATTTTGCAACCATACGTAACTAACAAAATACAAGATGCGGTACTAAAAGCCGAGGTCCTGCTATGATATCTCACAATCGTTGCGATTTATAGTCCGCCAAGGCATACCGTTTTCTGCGACGAATATCAGGATTTTCTACTTCTAATTGCATCAAAATTTTTGGTAGGAATGCTTAGAATATCTCATGGGGATCTAGACTAACTACGACAAAAATTTAAACTCTCTTAATAGTTATCCAAGACAGCACCAACTGCCTATCAGCAAAAGAACCAAGCTATTGACCTAGCGATGTAAATAAAACCGCAGACTTACTGTACTTTTCTATAATCAAAGATATACCTGAAATAAATGCAGCAATTGAACCTAATTCTGATCTGAGCTTAGCTCATAGCTCTATCATAATTACCTTAAGTACTGAATTACTCCGGAAAAAAATCTCCACTTTGCTTCTGCACAAAAGGTACAGGCTGGGAATTATTCAAAGATCATATCACTCAAAACATCAGACTCGATTTCTGACTAAAGGAACTATACGAAGTTGAAGAAGCTGTGCAGTATACAACCACATTATTTAGGATGGTTCTTTGATAGCCATACCAGTCAAAACAAGACAGTAACGGATAACTATAACCTTTCTCTTTGCAAGGCTGGACGTCATTCGACAACATTCCCGAAATCCGCTAGATAAAACTCGTCTTAACAGGTTAACCCACAATTTACGCTCAACCACTAGAGAAGCTTGCAATGACTTAAACTTACATCAACAACCTATCTGGGATGATCATTGCTGTGGAAAGCTACTAAAAATTTAAAAGACCGGTTGTTGCTATACCCCCAGTCAGGAAGTCTAATAGAGGCTGGACATGATTAAATGCTGAAAAAGCAATCATATTTGCAGAACATCTCTCCAATACATTTATCTTTCACTCAACTGATAACAGTTGATGACAATGAAGTTCTGGACTATTTTAATGGTGTTTGTCAACTGTCTCCCCCCAATAAGAACGTTTTGCGCATACGAAAATCAGCAAAGAAATATGATCCTTAAACTTACATAAAGTCTCTGCTACAATTTAATTGTTGGTGAAGTATTAAAAAACCCTCGAAAAGCTGTGTTTCTCATATATTATATATCATATGTTACATGACTGTGCTACTTTCCCCTGCAGTTGATGTCTACTCAAATAATTGCTCCCTAATAGAATATCGCAGTTATTAACCGAAAACAAATTACTTCTGTACAAAATCATATTTAAGCCACATGCTACAGCAAATCTTCCAACTCCAAGATTCTACAAACATCTCTAACTTAACCCTACATATAGACCTTAACACCACTTTTGTACTTGACGTAATCAGTCCATCTGCCGTCAAATACAAAGAACTCAACACTGCTTACAGCCTTCAAATTACCAGTAACCTTTTCACACAACCCCTGAAGAACAGACGACTTAATTGGCTATGGCCTGAAGATCTTGCTTTGTAAATTTGTTAGAACCGTCGATGGTCGGTCCCTGATTCAAGACGAACATTTTATGTATTATACCATTTACTAATTACTCTCTCTAATAGAGTAGATTGTAAATTAGCAATAAAGTTAAAAAATTACTACAAAAAAACAGACTAACCTACATCGCATTTTCTGTCTATTTAGCCTTTGTGGTCTTTAGAGTTCGCATCGCCTAACATCCGCTTGTCCGCAAGTCCGCGTTTAGGTATAATCTTTCACACCGGTTCCTAAATTCCTCAAGAGCCATTCACCACTTGTGCACTCCCAAAAGTTATTCGATCTCGTCTTTTTTTTAGCTTTTATTTATTTTTCTAAGTCCGCAAATTTAAAAAGCGTCGAGGCATTTCCGTTCTTTATTTTAAAATTTTTTTTACGCGTAAGAATATTAATATAAAAACTGAAAGCAAATTAGTATGACAGATATATTCAAAGCTCATCGACGGTCTTTATAGAATTACTCACCAATAAATTAAAATATATGGATGTACGGCATTATCCTACATAAAAAATCAATTAAAATTCTAAGACTGTTAAGGTAAAAATTAATGAACATACAAAACAAGCTCTGACAGGCTATTCCGAATTGCGGCAAGGTTGGTTAGTCGCTACATGTGGGGTTCTACGATAAGGCGGGTTCACCAACTGCGTCACACACACGCAAAGCTATTGTGGAAGTTTATTTGAAAAACTTGCCTCATTGCGCCTTTTTTTGACTTAATTCTTTCGTTCACTAGTAGCATAAACAAGTTACTTAAACAAAACAAAATTCTATAAAGTAGCATCAGGAATTTTCCAGACCTTGTATTCTTAAAAGACATTAAGAATTTTGTTAAGACAGCCTTTTAACTTTTGTTAAGTTAATATCAAAACATCAAGACGTCATCTATAATAGTCAGCCAAAAACTAATAACCAATTGTATAAACATCTGCTGTCTTTTTAAAGCTGCATGAAGATAACTTGATAGACTCCGTCAATACTGTGTACTTGGCAGTAGTAACATTAATAGGCTCATTTGATCAAGTTTCTCCTCCACCTTAATGTTTACAATGAGTTTATAATGCAACATAAAGTAAGCACGTCTAAAGCTTCAGCAAAAATTTTCCGAAACAATAGTTTAAAACTACTATGTAAGTTATCATGAAATGATTAATCAGTACACAATCTTTGAACATTACTTTTTCTGAATACTTTACCAAAATGCGAGAAATGTTTAGTGTTATTAAAAAATTTGTATGGTAGAACTATATGTCAATAAATTTATAAACTCTCTTTGGTGATACAGTTTGATTAGTAGTTTGCATATATTGTCAAAATAGAAAAAAATAATTCTACGTCAATGTTATGCAATTTAGAGGACGAATCTTAAGTATAGGAACAAACTACATACAAATAATTTCTTAAGGAATAAAAAAGTTTATATGATTAAAGTAATACTGCTCTTCATCACGTTAATCACTTGTAAAACCACTCATCTGAGATACGGTGTGTTTATACTTTCTTTTTCACTTATATATCTGCTCTTTAGTGGGTGTATTGTAAGGTGATCTTAAAACCTATATCCGTGAATACGGAATAGATACAATCACCAAACTAGTGGCCCGTCAGCGTAGTGTATGCAAACGATTGTAACTTGAGCAGATTTTTTTTAAGATATTTTATGGCTAATTTTTTTTAAATTGCGTCAATCTTTTTCACAGAAGAAGAAACTTTTGATAGAACTGAAGTCATTAATCAACACAAGGCCATAATCCCTCAAGTTTATCATCATTAACGGTTTATCACTAGAAATAATTGGTGTCCATCTAACTGGATCGTCGTTCTTCTCCATAACGTTTTAATGGTCCACATAATTTATAGCATTTGAAGGACGCTCTATCTTTAATGCTTGATGATGTCTCATTGACCATATGACAAGTGGCTAATGAATATTAGAGCTCCAGTTCATTTCAGCGTTAATGATCGCCGGTCGATAACAGCTTTCTTTACAGAAAGTTTAGATGAAGTAGTCCTGCTCTATAATCTTTCCGATTAGAGCAATTAAATCCACTTGCAAAGCTAAAAAGCTTAAACTATTAAGTTGGCCCTTGAACTTATTGAACTTAAGCAAGAGAGTTACTTTGACCTTCATAGCAAAGTTCAACTTTCCAAACACTTCTTGTATATTGTTTTATCGTCTCTCATTATTAATTAAAATAAATGTTTGCCAGCGTAAAATTGCGCACAGAAAAATGTCCTTTTTAATTTGCTAGTTGTCATTAAACAGCAGACGCGGGTAAACGCATTCTGAACACGTCAAAACAGCCAGCTTATTTTTCAATCGCGCTGACGGTTTAGTACAAAAAAGCAAAGCTCTTAATAAACATATATTGTTCCATAATACTCAAACAGTTCCATTTCAGCCTAATAAAATGAAATATAATGCCGAAATCGCTGATAATTAGTTGTTTTACAACTATCAATTATAGCTCGAACATGTAAATTGAGACTGCTATGAATTCAATATCCAGTGCAATTAATTGATAGTTAATTGGGTAGTTTGTGATATTTCCAAAACACGATTAGAACATGAAACCGATAACTATAGCTGAATACCATTTTCTCTTTAAAGTTCTCACGATGACAAGTTGCATTATTATTAAATGCCCTCATTGCGGACGGATTAAAACTGAATGAGATTTAATTGGCAAAGGATCTTTTATGTGCTTTATTCATCAAGCAAATGCTGTAAAACACATTGTAAACGACATTTTATGGTTATTATACGTTAAATGCGCGCTGATCTAGAACACAAAAGTTATTTCTTTTTGTATTATAAGCAAGAAACGAAACTCTTTTTTTTTACATTACCAATTTTTACATTTATATTCTAATTTTTTATACATTTTGGGTGATTAGGTTTCAACGTGTACCTATAATAAAAATGTGCGCTTCTAATGCCCCGCGTAGAAGCATACCCTGCGAGTTAAAAGGTTAAAATTTCCATCGTGCATCACTTCTGATACGAAACGATATGATTAATACTGCAACTTAGACGACTGCTTTGTTACCCTACGTTTAAAATGAACATATATTTCTAGTCAGAAGCTTAAGTTAAAAGAAATCAAATTTCAAATAACAGATTAGAAGAACAAGAGTAAACTAACGAACTTCTAAATTTGTCAAACAAGAAGTAAAATAATTTTCTTGTAGACTATCAATTAAGCTCTTAAATCATTTAGCACCAAGATTACAAAAAAGAAAAATTCTCCTAAAATAATGCGATAGAACATTTAAAAAGTACAAAGCAACTATACTCGTACCAGAAAATATATGCTCAAATGTAAATGAGTCTTTGTTTTTCCTTCAATTACATCCCGCATAACAATCATTACTTTCAATGGACGTTTCAAAGAAACATTGTGCTCAAATAATAGACATAGGTCTGTTTGGCTACGTACACCAGCAGCCTACAAACAAATTCGTCCAAAACTGTAAAAAACATATATAAAGAGAAGTGAAAATACCGATATCATCTGTGTCATTTAATCAATAATATAATAATAATAATAGTTCCCCATAACACGCCTTGAAGGCCCTTTGGGGTCGTGACAGGATAGATCTGCTACAATTTAGAGCCTACGGTACACAAGGGTAGTAACGTGGCTAGCGCTACGTACCGACCGCCTATTATTACCCCAGAGTTTGACCTCCAGGTACTCATTTATTGCAGCCTGAGTCGAGCTGGGCCGTAAAAATGCCAGCGATCGAATTAGCGAGAGCGGGATTCGAACACGCAACTCTTGGTTTCGTAGTCTAGCGATCTATCCACTAAACCACCACGGCTGTCATTTAATCAAACTAAAGATATATAACAACGGAAAGCTTGCTAAAAATCCCAGAAGAAAAATTGGTTGCAGAAATCAAAATATTAGTCTAACTATACACCACAAAAACCATTATTATATTCTTTATACTGATGAACAGATTTTACGGTAGTTGAACATTTTAAAAACAAAATGCTAAGATATTCCAAGAAATGTCACAGGTGGTTAAAAAGTTCAAAAGGTCATCATCTCGCTCAATCATGGTTTGGTGGGAAGTTTGTTATGATGGTGTAACAGACTTTATTTCTGGAAAAAGGGTAAAGACCTAAACTAAAGTGTATTTGAATCTTAAATAAAACAATATTCGTAAATCAGTAATAAAGCTTCCAATAGGACTGCACCTATATAAAATCATCTAACTAAATTATTTAAAATAGTTAGAAGAAATTATTTCCGATTTTATACACGCCGAAGATTGGTGTTAAGCAAGTCTCGATTTCAATTAATTGGATTAAAGTCATGGCCAATTTTAAATGACTTGACTTGCTCTAAACAACTTTTAAGTGTTGAGTCTTTTAAAGAAGTTCGGCCACCTTAAACATTTTTCGTTGCCATCTCTTTAACTAAAACAAGTTAAAATAAGAAAGTAATGCTAAATAGAAGTGTTTATGGTAGACTAAATAAAAAATTTAAAAATAGTCAAATTTTTTAAAAATAACGTTGCTATGAAGTTTATTGGTGTAGTTCAAACTTGTATCTTGAGGTTAGTACATTTAATGGAAATTTAATTAAATTTGGTTTGTTCTAAATTTTTATGAACTCTAGGTTCTAACACATTTTGTTCTAGATTATTCAAAATGTGAAGTCACCAATAAAAGCTTGCATATTTACTACAAACATGTAAGAACCTATTTCGGTATCAAATTAGTAGATCACTTCAACTCATCCATTCAAGCAGGAGTTTGGAAAACAACGCCTATCCAGGACTCGAAAAGTAAAATCCAAAGTCTGCCTAAACTTACTAAAGACAAAATAACAAAATATCTATTGAGAAACATGGTAATAGAACTCGTGCATCAAAAGACAAAACGATATTCAACCAAGCTCCAAACCAATCAAAAATCCTATTAAACAGTCCCAAAAACAGTACTAAATTTACTATATATTTTGCTAAAAAGTGATTCGTAAAATTAATCTTTTGCAACTTTCTAACCCTACCATTTGCACAGATAACGGAAAATGGAGGAAAAGCAGTAAAAGTAAAGCTAATGTCTTTGCTAACTATCTTTTCAGTTTAACCTAATTCTGTACAAAAAGAAAATACAGATATATCTAGAAACCCCCTATCACCTCAAACTACATTTGCCAAGGTTTATTATAAACCAAATTTAATAAATAGATATGACCTTGTTTTATAAAGTTTCAGAGAACTTCCAAAAGTAGTGAAAGTATATAACTCATATTTACAACGCGGTTTTAATAATGTCTGTGAATGGTAGTCCAGACTATCTTAATACAAAAACAAATTGACACTTATGGATCCTAGAAAAACTAATATTGATAAGAATAAAACCAATGATAATTATTATCCAAAAACCCAATCCAATTATTACCGAATCGGGTTTAGATTATAAGATAATCGCGTTTGCAACTATATCAGACAATATCTAATAGGTAATAAACACAGTGCTGAAGCCTTCGTAGACAACACAGCTCTTTGATAAGGTCTAGAATAGTAATGTCCTTAATAAAGGAGAAATACTTTTTTACATAAGCATTTTACAATCAGTGTAAAGACAAAATAACGTCTCTTCATCTAAAAGGTCTTTTACCTACTTGATATACATTAATATTTCAATCATCAAGAGTCCGAAACTCCATGCCGATTTTGAAACACAAAGACCCGATTTAGTATTTCTGTCGTTTCGTCGTTAATAGGCTTTTAGTTGTTTATTAGCAAGTTTTATGCTTTTGTACCTTGGCGGTCTAATAGTTTGATAAATTTCCATTATCAAACTCGAGTTCCAGTAACTTCTGATGCCTTCGAGTGAGAACGTTTTGCTTTTACCTACTTGATATACATTAATGGTTTTAATCATCAAGAATCCGAAACTCCTTGCCGATTTTGAAACACAGAGACCCGATTTAGTATGCTCTGTCGTTTTGGCGTTAATACGCTTTTAGTTATTTATTAGGCAAGTTTTATAATTTTGTACCTTGGCGGTGTAACAGTATGATAAATTTCTATTATCAAACTCGAGTTCCAGTAACTTCTGATGCCTTCGAGTGAGAACGCTTTGCTTTTACCTACTTGATATACATTAATGGCTTTAACCATCAAGAGTCCGATACTGCTTGTCGATTTTGAATATTGAATATTGAATATTTTATATATATATATATATATATATATATATATATATATATATATATATATATATATATATATTTTATATCTAAAACTAATTGTGAATTAACATTACAAGTTTATTTATAAAATCTTTAGGTATCTATGTAAAATTGATTATCTTATCAAATTCTAAGAAACAAAGCATTGGATAAGCAATAAATGAGTTGAAGGTGCACTATATGGTCATAGAACTCAAGTTATGTTTGAAGAGCCTTACCACATGTAAGATTTTTCAAAATTTTTAAATGGTAACTAACTAAATAAAGCTAGCGAGATAATACTTTACAAAATTATGTCTCGTCATAAATTACATGGTTCCAATAATATGAATAAATTTAAATTATTTGAACACGATTCTTAATGTTTGCCTTTGCTATTGCTAAAAAAGAAACTTATACAACTAAAGCCATGTCCAATGATGTAATAAAAATAATCGCTAGATCACCTGATACATACAGAAAATTAATATGCCATGTTTGGAATCAGTTTGAAATCTTCTACCATACATATCAAATACAATAGAGCAGAGGCGACCGTGTAATGAAATGTGATCTCGACGATTTCATACTACTATCTTATATAAAAGACTCAAAATCAACATGTTAACCGAAAGTTACACAATTAGTTACGTTCAGGTAGGATCTGACTTACCAGTCGCTCAAATAAACAATTTCAACAATAAAGACATAACTGACAAGCTTTCAAATTACTTAAATAAATTCAAAAATCAAATCTTTAATTAAAATAGCATGACAATGATCATGTTTACGAGTGTGATATATATAATAAATTAACAAAATAATGGCTACATCCGTAAAAATAGCGGCATAAAATGCAAACAAGATAATTAACTACGTTCCAGAAATAACTGCATTCTTAAAAATAAACCAAATTAACATAATTTTAATTTTTGAAAGCCATTCAACTGATAGAACAATTATCAAAATACCCTACTACACCCTTTACTACGCAAACTATCTCAACTCCAGTGCTCACGCGCGATCAGTTTTGGTTATAAAGTAAATTTTAAAGTATTACATTTTGCAACCATATGTAACTAACAAAATACAAGATGTGGTACTAAAAGCCGAGGTCCTGCTATGATTTCTCACAATCGTTGCGATTTATAGTCCGCCAAGGCATACCGTTTTCTGCGACGAATATCAGGATTTTCTACTTCTAATTGCATCAAAATTTTTGGTAGGAATGCTTAGAATATCTCATGGGCATCTAGACTAACTACGGCAAAAATTTAAACTCTCTTAATAGTTATCCAAGACAGCACCAACTGCCTATCAGCAAAAGAACCAACCTATTGACCTAGCGATGTAAATAAAATCGCAGACTTACTGTACTTTTCTATAATCAAAGATATACCTGAAATAAATGCAGCAATTGAACCTAATTCTGATCTGAGCTTAGCTCATAGCTCTATCATAATTACCTTAAGTACTGAATTACTCCGGAAAAAAATCTCCACTTTGCCTCTGCACAAAAGGTACAGGCTGGGAATTATTCAAAGATCATATCACTCAAAACATCAGACTCGATTTCTTACTAAAGGAACTATACGAAGTTGAAGAAGCTGTGCAGTATACAACCACATTATTTAGGATGGTTCTTTGATAGCCATACCAGTCAAAAACAAGACAGTAACGGATAACTATAACCTTTCTCTTTGCAAGGCTGGACGTCATTCGACAACATTCCCGAAATCCGCTAGATAAAACTCGTCTTAACAGGTTAACCCACAATTTACGCTCAACCACTAGAGAAGCTTGCAATGACTTAAACTTACATCAACAACCTATCTGCGGATGATCATTCGCTGTGGAAAGCTACTAAAAATTTAAAAGACCGGTTGTTGCTATACCCCCAGTCAGGAAGTCTAATAGAGGCTGGACATGATTAAATGCTGAAAAAGCAATCATATTTGCAGAACATCTCTCCAATACATTTATCTCTCACTCAACTGATAACAGTTGATGACAATGAAGTTCTGGACTATTTTAATGGTGTTTGTCAACTGTCTCCCCCCAATAAGAACGTTTTGCGCATACGAAAATCAGCAAAGAAATATGATCCTTAAACTTACATAAAGTCTCTGCTACGATTTAATTGTTGGTGAAGTATTAAAAAACCCTCGAAAAGCTGTGTTTCTCATATATTATATATCATATGTTATAGTATACTACGACTGTGCTACTTTCCCCTGCAGTTGATGTCTACTCAAATAATTGCTCCCTAATAGAATATCGCAGTTATTAACCGAAAACAAATTACTTCTGTACAAAATCATATTTAAGCCACATGCTACAGCAAATCTTCCAACTCCAAGATTCTACAAACATCTCTAACTTAACCCTACGTATAGACCTTAACACCACTTTTGTACTTGACGTAATCAGTCCATCTGCCGTCAAATACAAAGAACTCAACACTGCTTACAGCCTTCAAATTACCAGTAACCTTTTCATACAACCCCTGAAGAACAGACGACTTAATTGGCTCTGGCCTGAAGATCTTGCTTTGTAAATTTGTTAGAACCGTCGATGGTCGGTCCCTGATTCAAGACGAACATTTTATGTATTATACCATTTACTAATTACTCTCTCTAATAGAGTAGATTGTAAATTAGCAATAAAGTTAAAAAATTACTACAAAAAAACAGACTAACCTACATCGCATTTTCTGTCTATTTAGCCTTTGTGGTCTTTAGATTTCGCATCGCCTAACATCCGCTTGTCCGCAAGTCCGCGTTTAGGTATAATCTTTCACACCGGTTCCTAAATTCCTCAAGAGCCATTCACCACTTGTGCACTCCCAAAAGTTATTCGATCTCGTCTTTTTTAGCTTTTATTTATTTTTCTAAGTCCGCAAATTTAAAAGCGTCGAGGCATTTCCGTTCTTTATTTTAAAATTTTTTACGCGTAAGAATATTAATATAAAAACTGAAAGCAAATTAGTATGACAGATATATTCAAAGCTCATCGACGGTCTTTATAGAATTACTCACCAATAAATTAAAATATATGGATGTACGGCATTATCCTACATAAAAATCAATTAAAATTCTAAGACTGTTAAGGTAAAATTAATGAACATACAAAACAAGCTCTGACAGGCTATTCCGAATTGCGGCAAGGTTGGTTAGTCGCTACATGTGGGGTTCTACGATAAGGCGGGTTCACCAACTGCGTCACACACACGCAAAGCTATTGTGGAAGTTTATTTGAAAAACTTGCCTCATTGAGCCTTTTTTTGACTTAATTCTTTCGTTCACTAGTAGCATAAACAAGTTACTTAAACAAAACAAAATTCTATAAAGTAGCATCAGGATTTTTCCAGACCTTGTATTCTTAAAAGACATTAAGAATTTTGTTAAGACAGCCATTTAACTTTTGTTAAGTTAATATCAAAACATCAAGACGTCATCTATAATAGTCAGCCAAAAACTAAGAACCAATTGTATAAACATATGCTGTCTTTTTAAAGCTGCATGAAGATAACTTGATAGACTCCGTCAATACTGTGTACTCGGCAATAGTAACATTAATAGGCTCATTTGATCAAGTTTCTCCTCCACCTTACTGTTTACAATGAGATTATAATGCAACATAAAGTAACCACGTCTAAAGCTTCAGCAAAAATTTTCCGAAACAATAGTTTAAAACTACTATGTAAGTTATCATGAAATGATTAATCAGTACACAATCTTTGAACATTACTTTTTCTGAATACTTTACCAAAATGCGAGAAATGTTTAGTGTTATTAAAAATTTGTATGGTAGAACTATATGTCAATAAATTTATAAACTCTCTTTGGTGATACAGTTTGATTAGTAGTTTGCATATATTGTCAAAATAGAAAAAATAATTCTACGTCAATGTTATGCAATTTAGAGGACGAATCTTAAGTATAGGAACAGACTACATACAAATAATTTCTTAAGGAATAAAAAAGTTTATATGATTAAAGTAATACTGCTCTTCATCACGTTAATCACTTGTAAAACCACTCATCTGAGATACGGTGTGTTTATACTTTCTTTTTCACTTATATATCTGCTCTTTAGTGGGTGTATTGTAAGGTGATCTTAAAACCTATATCCGTGAATACGGAATAGATACAATCACCAAACTAGTGGCCCGTCAGCGTAGTGTATGCAAACGATTGTAACTTGAGCAGATTTTTTTTAAGATATTTTGTGGCTAATTTTTTTTTAAATTGCGTCAATCTTTTTCACAGAAGAAGAAACTTTTGATAGAACTGAAGTCATTAATCAACACAAGGCCATAATCCCTCAAGAAATATTGAAGTTTATCATCATTAACGGTTTATCACTAGAAATAATTGGTGTCCATCTAACTGGATCGTCGTTCTTCTCCATAACGTTTTAATGGTCCACATAATTTATAACATTTGAAGGACGCTCTATCTTTAATGCTTGATGATGTCTCATTGACCATATGACAAGTGGCTAATGAATATTAGAGCTCCAGTTCATTCCAGCGTTAATGATCGCCGGTCGATAACAGCTTTCTTTACAGAAAGTTTAGATGAAGTAGTCCTGCTCTATAATCTTTCCGATTAGAGCAATTAAATCCACTTGCAAAGCTAAAAAGCTTAAACTATTAAGTTGGCCCTTGAACTTATTGAACTTAAGCAAGAGAGTTACTTTGACCTTCATAGCAAAGTTCAACTTTCCAAACACCTCTTGTATATTGTTTTATCGTCTCTCATTATTAATTAAAATAAATGTTTGCCAGCGTAAAATTGCGCACAGAAAAATGGCCTTTTTAATTTGCTAGTTGTCATTAAACAGCAGACGCGGGTAAACGCATTCTGAACACGTCAAAACAGCCAGCTTATTTTTCAATCGCGCTGACGGTTTAGTACAAAAAAGCAAAGCTCTTAATAAACATATATTGTTCCATAATACTCAAACAGTTGCATTTCAGCCTAATAAAATGAAATATAATGCCAAAATCGCTGATAATTAGTTGTTTCATAACTATCAATTATAGCTCGAACATGTAAATTGAGACTGCTATGAATTCAATACCCAGTGCAATTAATTGATAGTTAATTGGGTAGTTTGTGATATTTCCAAAACACGATTAGAACATGAAACCGATAACTATAGCTGAATACCATTTTCTCTTTAAAGTTCTCACGATGACAAGTTGCATTATTATTAAATGCCCTCATTGCGGACGGATTAAAACCGAATGAGATTTAATTGGCAAAGGATCTTTTATGTGCTTTATTCATCAAGCAAATGCTGTAAAACACATTGTAAACGACATTGTATGGTTATTATACGTTAAATGCGCGCTGATCTAGAACACAAAAGTTATTTCTTTTGTATTATAAGCAAGAAACGAAACTCTTTTTTTACATTACCAATTTTTACATTTATATTCTAATTTTTATACATTTTGGGTGATTAGGTTTCAACGTGTACCTATAATAAAATGTGCGCTTCTAATGCCCGCGTAGAAGCATACCCTGCGAGTTAAAGGTTAAAATTTCCATCGTGCATCACTTCTGATACGAAACGATATGATTAATACTGCAACTTAGACGACTGCTTTGTTACCCTACGTTTAAAATGAACATATATTTCTAGTCAGAAGCTTAAGTTAAAAGAAATCAAATTTCAAATAACAGATTAGAAGAACAAGAGTAAACTAACGAACTTCTAAATTTGTCAAACAAGAAGTAAAATAATTTTCTTGTAGACTATCAATTAAGCTCTTAAATCATTTAGCACCAAGATTACAAAAAGAAAATTCTCCTAAAATAATGCGATAGAACATTTAAAAGTACAAAGCAACTATACTCGTACAGAAAATATATGCTCAAATGTAAATGAGTCTTTGTTTTTCCTTCACTCACACCCCGCATAACAATCATTACTTTCAATGGACGTTTCAAAGAAACATTGTGCTCAAATAATAGACATAGGTCTGTTTGGCTACGTACACCAGCAGCCTACAAACAAATTCGTCCAAAACTGTAAAAAACATATATAAAGAGAAGTGAAAATACCGATATCATCTGTGTCATTTAATCAATAATATAATAATAATAATAGTTCCCCATAACACGCCTTGAAGGCCCTTTGGGGTCGTGACAGGATAGATCTGCTACAATTTAGAGCCTACGGTACACAAGACTAGTAACGTGGCTAGCGCTACGTACCGACCGCCTATTATTACCCCAGAGTTTGACCTCCAGGTACTCATTTATTGCAGCCTGAGTCGAGCTGGGCCGTAAAAATGCCAGCGATCGAATTAGCGAGAGCGGGATTCGAACCCGCAACTCTTGGTTTCGTAGTCTAGCGATCTATCCACTAAACCACCACGGCTGTCATTTAATCAAACTAAAGATATATAACAACGGAAAGCTTGCTAAAAATCCCAGAAGAAAAATTGGTTGCAGAAATCAAAAATATTAGTCTAACTATACACCACAAAAAACCATTATTATATTCTTTATACTGATGAACAGATTTTTACGGTAGTTGAACATTTTAAAAACAAAATGCTAAGATATTCCAAGAAATGTCACAGGTGGTTAAAAAGTTCAAAAAGGTCATCATCTCGCTCAATCATGGTTTGGTGGGAAGTTTGTTATGATGGTGTAACAGACTTTATTTCTGGAAAAAGGGTAAAGACCTAAACTAAAGTGTATTGTGAATCTTAAATAAAACAATATTCGTAAATCAGTAATAAAGCTTCCAATAGGACTGCACCTATATAAAATCATCTAACTAAAATTATTTAAAAATAGTTAGAAGAAATTATTTCCGATTTTATACACGCCGAAGATTGGTGTTAAGCAAGTCTCGATTTCAATTAATTGGATTAAAGTCATGGCCAATTTTAAATGACTTGACTTGCTCTAAACAACTTTTAAGTGTTGAGTCTTTTAAAGAAGTTCGGCCACCTTAAACATTTTTTCGTTGCCATCTCTTTAACTAAAACAAGTTAAAATAAGAAAGTAATGCTAAATAGAAGTGTTTATGGCTAGACTAAATAAAAAAATTTAAAAATAGTCAAATTTTTTAAAAATAACGTTGCTATGAAGTTTATTGGTGTAGTTCAAACTTGTATCTTGAGGTTAGTACATTTAATGGAAATTTAATTAAATTTGGTTTGTTCTAAATTTTTATGAACTCTAGGTTCTAACACATTTTGTTCTAGATTATTCAAAAATGTGAAGTCACCAATAAAAGCTTGCATATTTACTACAAACATGTAAGAACCTATTTCGGTATCAAATTAGTAGATCACTTCAACTCATCCATTCAAGCAGGAGTTTGGAAAACAACGCCTATCCAGGACTCGAAAAGTAAAATCCAAAGTCTGCCTAAACTTACTAAAGACAAAATAACAAAATATCTATTGAGAAACATGGTAATAGAACTCGTGCATCAAAAGACAAAACGATATTCAACCAAGCTCCAAACCAATCAAAAATCCTATTAAACAGTCCCAAAAACAGTACTAAATTTACTATATATTTTGCTAAAAAGTGATTCGTAAAATTAATCTTTTGCAACTTTATAACCCTACCATTTGCACAGATAACGGAAAATGGAGGAAAAGCAGTAAAAGTAAAGCTAATGTCTTTGCTAACTATCTTTTCAGTTTAACCTAATTCTGTACAAAAAGAAAATACAGATATATCTAGAAACCCCCTATCACCTCAAACTACATTTGCCAAGGTTTATTATAAACCAAATTTAATAAATAGATATGACCTTGTTTTATAAAGTTTCAGAGAACTTCCAAAAGTAGTGAAAGTATATAACTCATATTTACAACGCGGTTTTAATAATGTCTGTGAATGGTAGTCCAGACTATCTTATACAAAAACAAATTGACACTTATGGATCCTAGAAAAACTAATATTGATAAGAATAAAACCAATGCTAATTATTATCCAAAAATCCAATCCAATTATTACCAAATCGGGTTTAGATTATAAGTTAATCGCGTTTGCAACTATATCAGACAATATCTAATAGGTAATAAACACAGTGCTGAAGCCTTCGTAGACAACACAGCTCTTTGATAAGGTCTAGAATAGTAATGTCCTTAATAAAGGAGAAATACTTTTTTACATAAGCATTTTACAATCAGTGTAAAGACAAAATAACGTCTCTTCATCTAAAAGGTCTTTATCTTATATTTACAACGGATCTATCAATTTCACAAGATATTATTACAGAAACGTATGCTGACGATATGTAGCTGTACTATCATACAATAACTCTCTTACTGCATCAAAATGGTTACAGACAAATACTGACAAAAATAAATATGGCTAACCAAGCAGCAGATGCGAATCAATGAAACTAAATCTATCCAAGTCATATTTACAAATCGTAAAAATAACTATCTATATGTCACTTTAAATGAACACCAATTACACTATGCCACTTAATAATTTGCGGCCTTCAAATTATGACTGCCAATAAAAGAAATAACTAAATCTTAAAAATATGAAAGAAGACTAATAAACCATCCTAACAATCTGATCAAGAACCAAAAGCACGAAAATAAATTTTCCGTACGACCTGCTAAGCAGATTTTGAATGTTGATTCTCCAGATATTTCTCATGTTACATTGTATAATACTAGAAAAGTGATAATAAAAATGCATCTTTCATGTGGGTTATTTATCTTATTATTTACTTATTACAATATAGTTTACATATTGTAAACGAACTTCAGAAGTTCCCATTTTACTTTCGAAGCGTAAAGACGTACTCGGTTCGCTCAACATAAGTCTTAAAGTGTGCTCCCTTATCGGACGCGACAAATACGAGGCCGCTGACCTGCGTATCTATTTTTAAAAAAACATTTAACAAAATAAGTTTATTAAATTAAGCAAAATCTTCATTAATGGGTTAGCATGTATCCATCTCAAATTCAGTCAAATCAAATACCCGAAGTCACCCTAAATACACCTAATTTTCAAAATCCAGTATACTTTCAACAAACACGTGTACCATATGGTTATCCGCAATTTCAGCCAGCAAATACAGCTATTCATAATCAATTCACTATTCAATTCTGTACTCAGCAAAGTCCGTACACAGCAAATTTAAATTCTCAGCTACCGAATACCTCACCTACTTCTCAAAATCTTGTCGAAACCCTAAGCGCATTAAGTGACGATGAAATGAACGATAGCTCAAACAAAACCAACAAACATGACTGAAATCAGTCAAACAACGTAAAATTAGCCATAAAGTAACAGGACAACACCCAGCTTTAACTCAAACAACTGTCCGAAATAGATTCCAACCGCTTGAAAAAGATGTCGAAAATGCCACAACCAGCCAGAACACCGCCACTGAACCAGCCACACCTAAGCCACCACTGATATTCATATATGGAGTTAAAAATTACCAGAACATGATTAATAATCTTGCGAAAATTACGGAGGATGAAACATATCACACGAAAGCTTTAGATAATGATACAGTGAAAATAAATGCTCACGGAATCGATACCTATAGAAAACTAGTAAAGCGCTTGCGAGAGGAACAGATTATCCACCACACCTACCAAGCGAAAGAAGATTGTGCTTACAGAATAGTGCCAGCGAATGTATTCAAAGATGAGCTATTTAAAGCAGGACATACATTTATTTTATTATGGTAATTTATTAGCAATCAGAACAGTTTACATTAAATTTGTTCTATGAGCTAATTGTAGGACTAGTGTTGACATGTGAAGGGTGGCACCCAATGGTGTTTGCCCCTTTATTACAATATATTGCTTGACAAAAGAATTATAGATAATATATTACATATGTACATTAATCTGAGCTGTTAAGTGATAATTAACCTAATTTACAATAATTAATGAGATGGTGCTGTTAAATCACACGGCCAGTTTCTTTTTAGTCGTTTAGATTGCCTGGCTTCTAGTAGTGGTTGGACGTTGACATTTGGATGTGATATCACTTTATTTTGATGTTTGGTTGCCATTTTCTCTATGACCTCTATTACAAAGAGTATGATTAGGTCTGTATGAATTGTCTGGTTGGATACAAACCAGAGGGCGTTAACGATAGCACGTAGTGTTTTTGATTGAAAGCGTTGAACTATGTTGATGTTTGATTTGCATGAGCATCCCCACAGCTCAATACCATAGATCCACAACGGTTTTATAATTGCCTTGTAAATGAGGACTTTGTTTTCAATAGATAATGGTGATTTCCTGCCTAATAACCAATACATTTTGTTGACTTTCAAATCTATTTCATTCCTTTTTTTAATTATATGTGTCTTCCAAGTTAGCCTGGAATCTAAGTACATCCCTAGATATTTGGTTTCTGTGACTTGTGGTACAGATAAGTTATTGATTGTGATCTGGGGGCATTGTTGGCGTCTTAATGTGAATATTACGTTTACTGTCTTTGTCTCATTTACTTTAATTTTCCATATTTTTAGCCAGTCTTCAAGTAAATAGATACATGCCTGGAGTAATTGGTTGGCTACCACGGGGTCGTTGTCAGTTGCTAATATAGCCGTGTCATTTGCGAAGGTTCCAATTAATGTATCTTCCATCTTGGATATACCAGCAGTGTAGAGTATATATAGCATGGGACCTAGCACGCTTTCCTGAGGAACGCCTGATTTGATACTGCAGGGATTTGACGTTGTATTACCATGACAAACATGGAAACTTTGCTCTGTCAGGTAGGATTGACTTGAATGGTTGTAGCTAGAATGCGATCTGTTTTGAATTGTGGTAATTAATGGTGCATTATATTTTCCTTTATTAAGATTACAGTTCCACCGTGGGCTGTTCCATCGGGATGCTCTGTATGATAAATTAAATATGTTAGGATTTTGACATGCGACCTTGTTGTGTAGTGAGATTCTGAGATAAGCATTATATCAATACAATTTATTTTGAGAAAATTTGAATTTCGCCCCTGTGTTGTTGGAGCCCATTGGAGTTCTATACAGCTATTCTTAGAAATTCCGCCATTATGATGCTATTTTGTTTATAACTGTAGTCAGCATATTTAGGATAGTGCTATTTTGCCGAATTAGCTGTTAGAAGAGATTTTTGAACTCATCTAGGAAATTTAGGAAAATTGATTCATTTGATGTTTGTGTATGATTTGGATTGGATTTAAGGACTTGACTATACTGCTTGTTAATAGGAGAATTATATGAAGGAATTTGATTAGAGAGTGATGGGAATTGACTTTGATTTAAAGTTGGAGCTACAGTTTTTATAATGATTACAGTATGTGGTGGAAATCTTACAGGTTGATATTTCTTTTGGAGTTCTCTATAGACGGTGCATCCTTTGTAATTTGCCGTATGCGGACCTTCACATAAGACACACTTTGCTGGAGTTGTGTTGCTTTTAGTAAAAGTGGCGGTATTGTGGGCACCTCTGCATTTCACGCATGCATAAGGTTTATTACAGTAGGCTTTCGTGTGATTGTATGCCTGACAACGTGAGCACTGAACTAATTCTGTTTTTCTCCTTGGAGGTTCTACGCTAATACTTGTATGGTGTAGGTATTTGAGTTTATAAATATCTTTATCATTTTCTGCCGCTCTAAGTCAACAAAAAATAGGGGTAATGGATCTTTAGTGCTCCTACTCCTGATATTGTAAATGTTTCTAACATTAAAAACTTTTTCGATTAGTTCTGTCTTTATATTCTCAGTGGGAGCCGAGTGATGAAGATTACGTAATGACGACTCTATACGCTCGATTTTCTTTTAACTGATAGGTGTGATAGACTATATTTTTTGTTTGCAGGTGTTTTATTAGTGTGCGGTATGAGTCAGTTGTTTTAACGTTTACTTTAACAAAGTTATCTACCATCGCTTTGCAGTCATATTCTGCTTCCGAAATGTCAAGGTTGAGATTAAGCATATCCGGGAAATTTTTAACGCCGCAGATAAAAACAGGAGGTGGTTTTGGAGTATTTTCATTTTGACTTTATTTCCGTCTGCTTGATTTTATATCATTTCCACATCATATTCTTGTGAAGCTGGTGGTGCATATTTATTTGTAACATGAATGTCAGCCTTTGTTACAATATGATTTTCTTTGGGTTTCTTTTGTGATATGTTTCTT
This sequence comes from Sinelater perroti, assembly GCA_036346155.1. Lineage (NCBI taxonomy): Eukaryota > Metazoa > Arthropoda > Insecta > Coleoptera > Elateridae > Sinelater > Sinelater perroti. The sequence continues at coordinate 58,923 of JARFIY010000105.1, forward strand.
TTCTTATTTTTTCTTACTTCTTTGTCAAGAAATTTTATTTGCGGATATTTCATATTCCGAATCTGACTGCAGTTAGTTCAGTACATACGGAAGGTGAAGTGGTGTCGGTGGAAGTTGAGAAATATTACATTTGTGTTTGATATGGATTGATAATCTGAGGATTTGTATTTTGCACAAATTCGGGGGAACTTGACAACGAGTTTCCATTATTTAAAACATAATTTGGTTGAATAAATGTATTGGATACTTGCAATACTTGTTGCTGTTGATACTGATTTCCGTAATGGAAATAATTTGGTATGAGATTAGGATTTAATATTATGTTTGAATTTAAATTTGTTTCCACAGCTCCACCTTGAGGGACGGCGAGCTGCATGGCCTGGCTTGATTCCATCCTCAACCATCCAGCAATTTAAATTTACTTAGTAGCCACGAACAGCAACAACCTACAAATAAAATTTTGTATAGATCCGTGTATGTATTTGTACTTATCTGCACAAAAGGCCAATTTTTAATCGCAGTTCCAACGTTCACAGCGTGATAACGCAGCGCACATCCAAACATATGCACTCCTTAAACGCTCGAATCGAACTTAGGACATAGAGTACGAAACATAATGAACGTGAAACACAGAATTACTAAAGAACCACTTTCCTTATTCTTTATCGGCCTTGAACCCAAAATTAATAATAAAGCAATATTTGACTTACAATACATTTACAACACCAAAATAACCGTAGAAGTACCAAGAAAAAGACGCGACATAGTCCAATGTATGCGATGTCAAGAGTATGGACACTCTAAAGCATACTGTAATAAACCACATAATTGCGTGAAATGTGGGAATCAACACAATTCAAATTCATGTCGAAAACTAAAGACACTCCAGCAAAATGTCTGTATGTGCAGGCGAGCACCCTGCAAACTATAAGGGCTGTAGAGTCTATAAAGATTTAATTGCCCAAAGAAATGGCGCCAAACACACAACAAACTAGAAGACCAATTGACACTATTCCTAAATTAATTCAAAAACATGTTCGCGCAGTTGCTCAACTAAAACAGCATGACTAATCAGTCAAACAACTGTCAAAATTTAAATTCTCAGCTACCGAATACCTCACCTACTTACTCAAAATCTTGTCCGAAACCCTAAGCGCATTCAAGTGACGATGAAATGAACGATAGCTCAAACAAAACCAACAAACATGACTGAAATCAGTCAAACAACGTAAAATTAGCCATAAAGTAACAGGACAACACCCAGCTTTAACTCAAACAACTGTCCGAAATAGATTCCAACCGCTTGAAAAAGATGTCGAAAATGCCACAACCAGCCAGAACACCGCCACTGAACCAGCCACACCTAAGCCACCACTGATATTCATATATGGAGTTAAACATATACCGAAAAGCATGTTAGATAATGATACAGTGAAAATAAATGCTCACAGAATCGATACCTATAGAAAACTAGTAAAGCGCTTGCGAGAGGAACAGATTATCCACCACACCTACCAAGCGAAAGAAGATTGTGCTTACAGAATAGTGCCAGCGAATGTATTTAAAGATGAGCTATTTAAAGCAGGACATACATTTATTTTATTATGGTAATTTATTAGCAATCAGAACAGTTTACATTAAATTTGTTCTATGAGCTAATTGTAGGACTAGTGTTGACATGTGAAGGGTGGCACCCAATGGTGTTTGCCCCTTTATTACAATATATTGCTTGACAAAAGAATTATAGATAATATATTACATATGTACATTAATCTGAGCTGTTAAGTGATAATTAACCTAATTTACAATAATTAATGAGATGGTGCTGTTAAATCACACGGCCAGTTTCTTTTTAGTCGTTTAGATTGCCTGGCTTCTAGTAGTGGTTGGACGTTGACATTTGGATGTGATATCACTTTATTTTGATGTTTGGTTTCCATTTTCTCTACGACCTCTGTTACAAAGAGTATGTTTAGGTCTGTATGAATTGTCTGGTTGGATACAAACCAGAGGGCGTTAACGATAGCACGTAGTGTTTTTGATTGAAAGCGTTGAACAATGTTGATGTTTGATTTGCATGAGCATCCCCACAGCTCAATACCATAGATCCACAACGGTTTTATAATTGCCTTGTAAATGAGGATTTTGTTTTCAATAGATAATGGTGATTTCCTGCCTAATAACCAATACATTTTGTTGACTTTCAAATCCATTTCATTCCTTTTTTTAATTATATGTGTCTTCCAAGTTAGCCTGGAATCTAAGTACATCCCTAGATATTTGGTATCTGTGACTTGTGGTACAGATAAGTTATTGATTGTGATCTGGGGGCATTGTTGGCGTCTTAATGTGAATATTACGTTTACTGTCTTTGTCTCATTTACTTTAATTTTCCATATTTTTAGCCAGTCTTCAAGTAAATAGATACATGCCTGGAGTAATTGGTTGGCTACCACGGGGTCGTTGTCAGTTGCTAATATAGCCGTGTCATTTGCGAAGGTTCCAATTAATGTATCTTCCATCTTGGGTATACCAGCAGTGTAGAGTATATATAGCATGGGACCTAGCACGCTTTCCTGAGGAACACCTGATTTGATACTGCAGGGATTTGACGTTGCATTACCATGACAAACATGGAAACTTCGCTCTGTCAGGTAGGATTGACTTGAATGGTTGTAGCTTGAATGCGATCTGTTTTGAATTGTGGTAATTAATGGTGCATTATATTTTCCTTTATTAAGATTACAGTTCCACCGTGGGCTGTTCCATCGGGATGCTCTGTATGATAAATTAAATATGTTGGGATTTTGACATGCGTCCTTGTTGTGTAGTGAGATTCTGAGATAAGCATTATATTAATACAATTTATTTTGAGAAAATTTGAATTTCGCCCCTGTGTTGTTGGAGCCCATTGGAGTTCTATACAGCTATTCTTAGAAATTCCGCCATTATGATGCTATTTTGTTTATAACTGTAGTCAGCATATTTAGGATAGTGCTATTTTGCCGAATTAGCTGTTAGAAGAGATTTTTGAACTCATCTAGGAAATTTAGGAAAATTGATTCATTTGATGTTTGTGTATGATTTGGATTGGATTTAAGGACTTGACTATACTGCTTGTTAATAGGAGAATTATATGAAGGAATTTGATTAGAGAGTGATGGGAATTGACTTTGATTTAAAGTTGGAGCTACAGTTTTTATAATGATTACAGTATGTGGTGGAAATCTTACAGGTTGATATTTCTTTTGGAGTTCTCTATAGACGGTGCATCCTTTGTAATTTGCCGTATGCGGACCTTCACATAAGACACACTTTGCTGGAGTTGTGTTGCTTTTAGTAAAAGTGGCGGTATTGTGGGCACCTCTGCATTTCACGCATGCATAAGGTTTATTACAGTAGGCTTTCGTGTGATTGTATGCCTGACAACGTGAGCACTGAACTAATTCTGTTTTTCTCCTTGGAGGTTCTACGCTAATACTTGTATGGTGTAGGTATTTGAGTTTATAAATATCTTTATCATTTTCTGCCGCTCTAAGTCAACAAAAAATAGGGGTAATGGATCTTTAGTGCTCCTACTCCTGATATTGTAAATGTTTCTAACATTAAAAACTTTTTCGATTAGTTCTGTCTTTATATTCTCAATGGGAACCGAGTGATGAAGATTACGTATGACGACTATATACTCTCGATTTTCTTTCCACTGATAGGTGTGATAGACTATATTTTTTGTTTGCAGGTGTTTTATTAGTGTGCGGTATGAGTCAGTTGTTTTAACGTTTACTTTAACAGAATTATCTACCATGGCTTTGCAGTCATATTCTGTTTCCAAAATGACAAGGTTGAGATTTTTAAGCATATCCGGAAAATTTTTAACGCCGTGGATAAAGACAGGAGGTGGTTTTGGAGTATTTTCTTTTTGACTTTATTTCCGTCTGCTTGATTTTGTATCATTTCCACATCATCTTCTTGTGAAGCTAGTGGTGCATATTTATTTGTAACATGAATGTCAGCCTTTGTTACAATATGATTTTCTTTGAGTTTCTTTTGTGACATCTTTCTTTTCTTATTTTTTCTTATTTCTTTGCCAAGAAATTTTATTTGCGGATATTTCATATTCCGAATCTGACTGCAGTTAGTTCAGTACATACGGAAGGTGAAGTGGTGTCGGTGGAAGTTGAGAAATATTACATTTGTGTTTGATATGGATTGATAATCTGAGGATTTGTATTTTGCACAAATTCGGGGGAACTTGACAACGAGTTTCCATTATTTAAAACATAATTTGGTTGAATAAATGTATTGGGTACTTGCAATACTTGTTGCTGTTGATACTGATTTCCGTAATGGAAATAATTTGGTATGAGATTAGGATTTAATATTATGTTTGAATTTAAATTTGTTGCCACAGCTCCACCTTGAGGGACGGCGAGCTGCATGGCCTGGCTTGATTCCATCCTCAACCATCCAGCAATTTAAATTTACTTAGTAGCCACGAACAGCAACAACCTACAAATAAAATTTTGTATAGATCCGTGTATGTATTTGTACTTATCTGCACAAAGGCCAATTTTTAATCGCAGTTCCAACGTTCACAGCGTGATAACGCAGCGCACATCCAAACATATGCACTCCTTAAACGCTCGAATCGAACTTAGGACATAGAGTACGAAACATAATGAACGTGAAACACAGAATTACTAAAGAACCACTTTCCTTATTCTTTATCGGCCTTGAACCCAAAATTAATAATAAAGCAATATTTGACTTACAATACATTTACAACACCAAAATAACCGTAGAAGTACCAAGAAAAAGACGCGACATAGTCCAATGTATGCGATGTCAAGAGTATGGACACTCTAAAGCATACTGTAATAAACCACATAATTGCGTGAAATGTGGGAATCAACACAATTCAAATTCATGTCGAAAAACTAAAGACACTCCAGCAAAATGTGCTGTATGTGCAGGCGAGCACCCTGCAAACTATAAGGGCTGTAGAGTCTATAAAGATTTAATTGCCCAAAGAAATGGCGCCAAACACACAACAAACTAGAAGACCAATTGACACTATTCCTAAATTAATTCAAAAACATGTTCGCGCGGTTGCTCAACTAAAACAGCATGATTCTAAACTTGCTTACCACAGTCATCAACAAACTAAATCCTTAATGACTAAAACACTCCGAATCGCAACGTGGAATGCCAATGGGCTACTCAATCATAAAAAAGAGATAATAACATTCCTTCATCTAAACAAAATAGATATTCTCTTAGTATTTGAAACTCACTTCACTGAACGAACCGTTTCCCTTATACCACAGTATTCAATCTACAATTGCACCCACCCTGATGGTACAGCGCATGGCGGATCAGCAATTATAATCAAAGATTCTATAACCCACCATGAATTGGCCAGATACCAAACTAATGAGATCCAAGCTACCAACGTCCTGGTAAGCACTGAAAAGTGAAACGTGACTGTAACAACTGTCTACTGTCCGCCACGCCACACAATTCCTTCTGAAGAATACAAAAATTTCTTTAAAACATTGGGTAATCGTTTTATCGCAGGGGGCGACTGGAATTCCAAACACACCCATTGGGGTTCTAGGCTTATTACCACCAAAGTACGCAACCTCCTACGTGCTATTACTGACAACAACTACACACATATTACGAACGGAGAACCCACATACTGGCCGACAGATCCAAGAAAACTGCCAGATCTCCTAGATTTCTTTATAACTAGAGGCATACCAACGCAAAACTGCCTAGTGGATTCAAGTCATGACCTGTGATCAGACCACACACCAGTTATTCTCAGTATGTGCACAGCAGTCATAAATAAACCTACACACCCAAGGCTGACTACGAGATACACGGATTGGGAAAAGTTTGTAGAATACATAAACGGAAACATTAATTTCAACATACGCATTAAAGATTCAACAGAGCTTGATGCCGCCGCCCAATATTTGACTAACCTAATACAACAAGCTGCATGGCAATCGATTCCTAGAACAGAACAACAAACAGTAAGTCCCACCAGCACTCCTTACACATCCGACAACTTATCAGTGAAAAAAGACGATCCAGACGGAGATGGCAGCAATCACGCAATAGGAACGACCTACATTGCTGTAGAAGACTACCCAGGAAACTTACTGCAGCACATAAAGACCAAAACACAACGTTCAACATTCATCCAAAACTTATCACCTGATGACTACAGGCTATGGAAAGCTACTAAAAAACTTAAAAAACGTACACCACCAAAGTCCCCGATAAGGCAACTCAATAACCAAGAAAAGGCTGACACCTTTGCAACCCACTTATCTTACGTTTTCTAAGCAGCAGAACCAATACCTGACGTCCCAAACGATAATGTTGAAGACTTTCTTGACATACCCTGTCAAATGTCACCACCAATAAAAAGCATTACCCCATCAGAAGTTAGAAATGAAATAGCCAAGCTAAACCAACGCAAAAGTCCGGGATATGATTTAATAGCCGAACAAATACTAAAAATGCTACCTGGCAAAGCTCTCGTCCTTCTCATAACAATTTTCAACCGAATGCTAAGCCTTTGCTATTTTCCTATTATATGGAAATACGCATAAATAATAATGATACATAAAAATGGTAAATCATCACATGAAACATCGTCGTACAGACCTATAAGCTTACTGACTATTGCTTCTAAAATATTTGAGAGGCTATTACTCAAACGGCTACAAGAAGACTACCAACTAGCACATTTTCTGCCTAACTATCAGTTTGGGTTTCGTGAAAACATGTCAACGATTCACCAAGTACACAGAATGGTCAATCAAATGTCCAAGAGTATCGAGGATAAGAAATATTGCAATGGGGTATTCTTAGATGTACCCCAAGCGTTCGATAAAGTGTGGCATAAGGGTCTCTTGCAGAAGCTCAAAAATATGGTTAACAACAATTAGTATATCCTGCTAAAATCTTATTTTACTGTCAGAAATTTTTCCGTGAAGCACAACGGTGCAGTCTCTCCCCACTACCCCATACAGTCTGGCGTTCCGCAAGGAAGCGTGCTTAGCCCGTTCCTCTACCTTATATACACTGCTGACTTACCTGAAACGGAAAACGGATGACGTTGCTATCCTATCCTCAGATGATGATCCTGTAACATCTTCCCAAAACATGCAAACTCACCTAAATCAGCTTAGTGAATGGTACAACAAGTGGCGAATCAAGATCAACCAATCTAAATCTATCCAAGTAACATTCACCACCCGCACCGAAGCCTGTCCTCCTGTAACAATAAATGGAGTCCTTGTACCAGCAAAACCAGATGTTAAATATCTAGGGTTACATTTAGATCAACGCTTGACATGGCAGAAACACATACAGACGAAGCGAAAATAGCTGGATCTCAAACTCAAACAGATGTATTGGCTCATGGGCCGTAAATCAAAACTTTTCACCAAGAATAAAATTCTTCTTTACAAAACGACGCTAAAACCTATTTGGTCTTACGGTGTACATCTCTGGGGCTGTGCCAGACCTACCCAATTAAAAACCATACAAACCTTTCAAAACAAAACACTTCATGCGATTGTGAACGCGCCGTGGTATATTAGCAACCTAATGCTGCACCAAGACCTGCAAATCCCATACATCACTAAAGTAATTGATGCCGCTGCCACCAATTATCGAGACCGCCTTACAGGAAATCCAAACAATCTCATAGAGAACCTATACACGGATGTTCCGCTCAACAGAAGACTTAAAAAAACCTGGCCTGCAGACCTACCGCAACAACACTAAGTAATAGTGAGAAACGTCAGTGGACATTTTCCTTTCAAGACCAAGTCATATCACATTTACTCAATACTCCTAGCGAAGTAGATTGTAAATTTACAGTATATGACAATTAAAAAAAATATTTCAAAGATTACTATGACGAAATTGAGTACACTGCAAACACTTTTTAGTGTCGTAACAACAAATAACTATAGGTGCAAATAATGTTGATTTGCAATGAAGAACATAATGTAAAGAAAAACGGTGCAAAAACTAATAGAAAAAGAATACTCTACACACAAATTTCCAGAGGTATATAACCATAATAAAAGATTAAAGAAAAATGTAGACGCCTCCTTGTGTGTTAACAAGAGAAAAATTAAATATATATAATAAGAGAAAGCAAAAAGAACAAAATTTATTAATTAATAAAAATTCCAGACAACAGAAAAGACGTGACAATACACCTATATAGATTTAAAAATATATATCAATTATAGTTTGCTTTCAATTTCTTTGTTGAATTATATTAGTAGACAATTTACATTTTTCTTTAAATAAATAGTTACTAATATACGTGCAGAACCATATTACATAAATTATGCATCTATTGCTTTCTCATTATTTACATTTTTGCTATAAAAGTTTTTTGGAACTACATGTTTTGAAATCAATAATTTTTAATAGTAAAATCACATTCAAAAACAATATCGTTGCAGAAACAACGCACTTACGTTTCAAGTTTTTCAAAGGTACAATTACGTCTGTAATTAAGTGTTAAACAATATAAAGCAACTGAATAGCTTCTGCTAAATGTTAAATATTTAAAAATCGAATAATGGTAAATTATTTAATTCTTTTTTATAATAAAAATTTGTATTTTGCAAAAACCAAAAAATTAAAAAGGTAGAAACGTGCTTATTTGAGTTTAAGTGTAAATGAAGCCAAACCAAAATAATAATCAGTTGCTTCCAAAAAATGTCTCTGGTTTAATTACATAAAATGTTCAACAGAAATTACACAGGGGCATGAATGTGATAGTAATACAATAACGCCAACTAACAATTTCAAACCATTTGGCTTTTAATTTCAACATCGGATTCATTGCCCAGCATTTAATAATGGGCTGCTATTTTGCGGTTGATGAAAATTTCAGTTATCTCTTAATTACGGCACAGTTTCGGCTCTATACATGAAGTGCTCCCCCACATACACCAAAATTAAACAAAATACATCAAACGAAACTCATATTTTGGTAATAGCAGGCTGGATTTGAAAATTGTGGTCAAACAAATACGCTTACTTGCATGTTCACATTTCAAACTTTTTGGAAAATCATGGAAAGGCGAGCAAAATAAAGCAGCGAGCATAGAGAGCACTAAAAGCGCGCCGGATTTGTCACGCACAATGCAGATTTGGAAGGTAAATATAACTTCTGATTTTGCGGATCATTCCTATCGGCTAATTATTTTGGCAAATAAATTTAAACAATAGCAATGGTGATATAGAATTAATTAAAAAAATGTTAAACGTTAAATAGTTGGTCATTAAAAATTAAATAAAAACTGAAAAATAATTGCATAAGTCAGTCAAGCAATCAACTTTATCAAATCCTGATAGATAGATGTTCAAGGTTTTGACTCTTAAAAATATCAAAATTTAATCACATGGTGCATTTTTAGCTTTATACTGTGAATTAAAAGGTATGAGATTTTATTTTTTAAAGAGAAACTCATTTTATAAATGTAAGCTCATTCTATGTATGGCATATTTTTCCTATAACAAATTAAATAAGAATGTATTATATATTTTTACTTGGTGACTAAAGATTTTTATTTCAATCATCTTTGTTAATAACGATTGATTTTTTTTATTCTAATCATTTTTTGCTGAGTGATGTAGAGATTATCTTAAAATTTATTAACTATTAGATAATAATTTGGTCCACTTTGACAACTATAACTTAAAGACACTAATTGGGAATAGATTTTTTTTTCTTACTTTTGTCAAGTACTTTATCCTAGATGATATAAATATATAATAGTATTTAATCTCATATATCCATAAAATTATGATTTTGTCTAAAAAAATAATAAAAAGCATAATCATTATATTATTTGCTAGCTTTTGACTAAACACATATTTAAGCAATAACAAATCAACATTGTGTTCATAACGTTAGTACTCTGTGTGAACACTCATTTCAATTATAGTATGCCTATTCACCTTTTCACTTCCAATTCTGTTAGTAAATAGATGTGTATTGTAAAGTATCGTTAAAATAGCCCGTCATTAATATTAGGAACAAGCAGATAATTTACACATATAAACAAGGAAATAGAAACATAAGGTCACAAAAATTTACCAAGAAATTTACCTTTGCAGGCTACAACTGAATCATAAAATTTCTACAGTAATATTTTGTCGATTGTGTGAGACAAAGTCGTTTTATGGTAGGGGTACACATGGAAAATTGGCATACCTAAATTGGAAAAAGCTTCTTTTAAATAAACCGGTGTCATAATGCCAAGTGACTGTATTGAATATCCCACACAAAAACTGCTAATATCCCTATCACTTACAGAGAATATCTTACAAAGATTTTCTTCTCGCTCTAAAGTGTTGTAGTTGGTTTTAGTAACAATTACCAATCTTTTTTACACGTAAAGCAATCTTCAGTAAGGATGGCATCATGCTTACACAACAGTCATCTATGGGCTAGACAGAATCCCCATAAAGTGGTAAGTTTGTCATCAGTAACGGTTTAGCATAGATATTTGTGTTGGGATTACTAGTAACTACATGGTTAGACTAATCGCTCTTTTACAAACTCTCAGCAGCTCCATGCAGTTTCTGAGGGAAGCTCTACTATTATTACTAGAAAAGGTGCCATTAACAGTACAACAGGGCATTTGGCTCATAAATGACAACTGCAGTTTACTTTAATGTTACTTCTCAATAGGATAGGACCTGTCTTGTATGTAGCTCAGTCAAACACTGGACTTAACCCTCTTGACGTTTAACTTTGGAGTCACTTGAAAAGTGTTATCTATGATACACCAGTTCCTAAAGTGAATGATGCATTTGAAGCATTTATTTTATAGAAATTACAGTGCAAAAATATTCCATATTACTTACAAGGGACTTATATGTCTGTATCTTTTTTATGTGTAAAATCTTAATAGATCAAAAGACTAGGACGACCAAAATCGATATAGTTCTTAGTTTTGCTGTTATATAAGACTTTAAAAGAAACTGGTGGTTTAAAGTCAAACAATGAACAAAAACAAGTGACAATGACCTAGAATCTAGGCATGCAATCAATAATAGATCGGAGATGTGCCAAAAACTTGTCCCATGATGCAAAGTTATCATCAATAATAGGTATGACTACCATTAGAAAAGCATAGTCATATTAATCTAGTAATGAAAATGTGCTTATTCATAAAAGAATGACTTATTGTAAGTAATTTTTTTACATGAACAAGCAAGATTACTTACAAGATTAATTTTTGATACTAGATAGATAAAAATTAGATTTGATACGTCTTTGATGTTTGTTTATGATAGTCATATCTTTGATAATGACTTTCATTGATAGTAATTTTTTTGCATCATGAATGATCTGGTTTGGTATATCGGTGACTGGCTGGAGTGAAACGTGTGGGCCAAAACCTCAAAATTTAATCAAATTACTGGATAAATTCGAGCAACTAAGAACACTGAGTAAACAATAGAAAATGTATTAAGGTAAACGAACAAAGTATATAAAGAATTGGAAAAAGTAAGGTAAGAACTAATATATTCAAAATCAAAGAAAATCTCTAGGTAATATGATAAAATTACACAGGAATTAGCAAAAAAGGAATAAAAAAACTGATAGGGGATAAAAATATTTAAAGAGAGAATGACAATTTATAGATAAAATGCCACAAAAAGGAATTAAATAAAATATGAAACATAGTAAAGAGGGTAGAAAAAGAAAAGAAAACCAATAACGTGTATTTAGAATGAAAATCAACATAGGAGATTAGCACGCATTTAAGGAAGGATTAGAAAATTTTATAGCGTAATTCCATGAGAGATTAATCAAATTTGGAAAAATTGTTAAAAATTTTGATCAAAATTTTTGTTGCTAGCCTACAGGTCAAATATGAGTAGTAAAGTTTTGTTTTGCTTTTTTCATGTGCAATGGTTTTTTATTTTAGAATGTTAAGAAAACCGAAATTTTAAATATTTTTTTTAATTATACTAAGTGACCTAGGTTGAATATTTAATATAACAATTATCTTGAGTGATGGGCTGTTTACCAAATTTTTTTCAGATTTTCACGTGCGTTAGAAGTTGATTAAAAAATTTACAAACATTATAAAAACTTGAATATTTACTGTTTAATTTCACAATAATAGTTGGTACTTACGACATGTATGTATCCTATTTTAAACCTGTATAGCCTCAATACATGAGTGCATCAAAATCATATTTGGCTCATTGGTTGGGCCTCAGCAATAAATCGAAAACACCGGGCCAATTGAACATTACAGCACCAATACCGAGCACTGTGTAGGAAGTTTTCTGAGTTAAACTTATTTTGGAGTGTCTATAACTATAATTCAAAAAATATAACTAAAATATTTATTCAAGAAAGAGAAATAAAACTCTTTTAGTTTAAATTTTGGATTTTTCTGTACATTTTAGACTTAGTCAGTACTCTCACAAGAGGTAATTACCTCTCATTAAAGGTTCTTCTACACCCTCTGGTGCATTTCAGCAACTGTAATTAAGTGTGCGATCCGCTATGGGCTTCAGTGAAAAGTCCAGGTACAAAGACGCTGGCCCTCATTTGACTATCACCTCAGCCTTTGGAAATTGCACGACGTGTCTTTTAAACTCAACGAGAAACTTTGTTAAAATCAAAGTATTAAAGATGACAAATCAGAAATGTCAAATAAAAATTGCTATTATTATCACTCGCTACTCTTTCTTGAAAAATGTGTAGAAAACTGTGGCAAAAAATATATTTTTTATATAAATAGTGTCAGATTTAAGGTCTTTGATAAAGATTTTCTTCGTAAGTACAAGTTGGATGTAACGCCAGGTTAATCGCTTTATCGTGATTTGAATAATTTTGAGTAACAAATGTAGCCATCAGCAAAGATTTTTTTAATTACACAGTTATTGCTAGATCAACAATTATTTGTTATACATAGCATAGGTAAAAGATTTTGTGACATATAACTTAGAATATAAATATATTGTGACATAGTGCGACAAAATAATAAGCGCGGTGAACTCACATTTGGTTAATTTTGTCGATGGTTTGCTATAACTAGGTCCTGTGGTAATTTGCATTTAAACCTGGTGGGAATATTAGTTTTAAAGAGCTGATAGAATTCCGCACCACTGCATGCACTCGGGTTTGAGATGAATTTTTCCGCACAGTTCTTGATGTACTGATCAATGGGTAAGATGTAGTTGGGTATTTCTAACGTACCACAGTGCGTTGACTATGATTCTTAGGACTTTGTTTTGGAGGCGTTGTATTTTCTGTATGTTGGTATTTGAGGTGTTGCACCAGACCGGTGATCCATATAGGACGAGAGGTCGAATTAGGGCTTTGTAGAGCAGCGTTGCGCATTCAATTTTTAGCGAGGATTTTCGATTAATAAGTGGATATAATAGTTGTAGTCTAGTGTAGCTTTGGGTAAGCTTCTGGTTTATGTGGTATCCCCAGCTTAATCGAGTGTCGAGATATAATCCCAAGTATTTGACAGCACTGTTCTTGGGGTTCCAAGGTATTCATTGCCTTCAATTTGTATGCAAGGAGGATTGTTGAGTCTTTTTAGTGTAAAAATTTTGGTTTGGAATTTGTCAGGATTTATTCTGATGTTCCAGGTTTTAAACCAAGTTAAAAGTTTGTCAGTTGCGGTCTGTAATTTAGAGATTGCTTCATTGAGGTTATCGGGTTGCGTGAACATAGAAGTGTCGTCTGCGAAGGTAACTATTGTAGCACCAGGCTCTGGTAAATTAGACGAATATATGTTGAAGAGAGTTTGCCCCAGGATGCTGCCCAGCTCGGATTTTAATGATTTCGGACAGGGTTATGTTGACTTTGACAGCAAATGTTCTGTTCTCTAGAAAGGAGAACATGATTGCTTTGAGATAAGGAGGCATTGTAATATGAAGGATTTTCTTTGAGGCCTCTATCCATACCCAGTCGAACGCCTGTCCGACATCGAGGAAGATTGCTACCGTGTATTGTTTACTATTGAAGCCCCGTTCGATGAGCTCGCTTATTCTTTGAAGCTGGTAACTCGTAGAATGGCCTTTCCTGAAGCCAAATTGATGTTTAGGTATTGTTAATTAGTAGACTGTGGATTACTTTTTCGAAGAGCTTATAAAGTGATGTCAGTAGACTAATGGGGTGTAGCTGTTTAATTTATTTTTGTTTTTACCAGGTTTTGGAATCATTACGATATGTGCATGCTTCCAGGTTTGTGGAAAGTATCCCAGTCTCATACAGGCGTAAATAGGCTAACGTCTGCTTATTGAAGTGTTTGAGGATATTGGTGGTGATTAAATCATGTCCGAGAGATTTTTTATCTGGGAGGTTCTGTATGATGCTAAAGAGTTCATCGGGTGAAGTTGGTTGGATACAGTCGGGTATAGGTACTCTACTTTCGATATCATTAATGACTTGCAGTTTGTAGGTGGACTTGCAGGTGATTACAGGAGTGAAATTACTTTCAATATTATTGGTAACAGCGGTTGCTTTTTCAAGATCTGTGGGGGGATAATGGGGGGAGTTCTGCTTTTTGGTTCAGTATTTTTCTTATAGTTTTCCATAGGCCCCAGTCTCTCGTACTAAAGTCAGTTATGTGCTTTTGGTATACTGTGATTCTTAAGGTGTCTAACTTTTGTTTGATTCGATGAGTTATGTTGTTTAGTCTGTTTTTGAGTTAAGGATCTCTGGTTCTTTGCCATATTTGTCGAAGTTGACTTTTTGTTTTAATTAGGTCAATCACGTATCTAGGAGGACTATAGTCAGTCTGATAAGTTTGTCTAGGAGTTGTTGTGGTGGCAAGTCTTATAGTTTCCTCTATTGTTGAGGTAAAATGGCTTATGGCTACATCATTGTCTCTTTCAGTTTGAAGACTTGTTGGACAGTGTAGTTTACTATTCATCTGATCTTCAAATATGTTCCAATCTACTTTGCCATTGATATTTTTGGGATGGGTTGTTTAATGATTAAAAGAAAGATACAATAACAGGGAGGTGATCAGAATTTACTTCAGTTATGACTCTTTGGTAGATTGGTGTATTAAAATTTTTCTGAAAACTATGTCTAGAGGATCAGGCTGGTGGTCAGCGCGATACGGGAAATAGGTGTATTCGTTAGGTGCCAAAATTTGGAAAGAGTTATTTGTGGCCAGGTTTGTTGCCTTCGGGGTTTGAAGCTCTACAATCCCACAGGGTGTTTTTGGCATTTGGGTTTCCAAGAACCAGCGTTGGTTCGGGCGTATCAAAAACTCGAATTATATCTTCCTCGATAAGCTTAATGTTGGGTTGCCTGTAAGCACTGATTATTGTAAATCAACTCGATTTTTAAGTTGGGGATTTCGGGGAGTAGAGAATGCACGTATTTGTTTTTGATGAGTATCGCCACTCCACCAGCAGCTACTCTGGAGTTTCGATCTTTACGATGTATGTTGTAACCTGGTATTTGGTATTTGATGGCCTGATCTAGATGTGTTTCCGTTATGCAAGCGATGTTTATCATGCTAGGAAGCTAATAAGTAGTGAGCGTTGGTTAATGATGCCATTAGCGTTCCAGTTAAGGATGGTTAAGTTTTGTATCGTTTTCCTACGATTATGGTCCATTGATGAGCATTGGTAGGAGAGTGTTGATAATGAAAGTTTTGATTTGACTGAAATATGGCGTAATGAGATCAAGTAGAGTTTGGATAATGTTGTTTGGTATTGAGGGTGTATTTAGGGTAGTAGGAGTAGGAGTAGTGTTAGGAGTTAGGTTATTTTTGAGTTTGTCTGCAAAATCTGCGTGCTGTTTACATACGAGTTAGTTGTTTGGTTTTTTTTACGTTGTTTTAACTGCTCAATGTGGCGAGGACAGCCGCGATAATTTGCGCTATGATTGCCTCCACAGTTAACGCATTTGGGTGGATCACTGGGTTTCTTCTGACAGTCGGTATGTAAGTGGTTCCCTGCGCATTTTACGCATTGTGGTGTTAAATTACAGTAGTTTTTCGTATGGCGATACTGCTGGCACCTATGGCACTGAGGAATGTTTTTAGGTTTTCTTCTCGCCTCTACTGTTACTATGGAGTAGAACATTGATTTTAGCGAGTAAATTCTTTTTGCCTGTTCGTTATTGGTTAATTCTAATGCACAAACTGTCAGGGACCTTTTATCTTTTGTGTACAGACGTGTTACTTTAGTTATTGATACTTGATTGATTAGCTTCTTTTTTATTTCATCATCAGTGAGTAATAATGGAACTTTTTTAATAACTACAGCTATTGGTTTATCATTGGGATTTTGGTAGGTGTGGTATTGAATTTTGTTTTCTGTGAAGTATTTTGTTAATATTCGAAAGTCTTCTATTTTTGTTAGATTGCTGCGTAGTGTAGTTGTATTATATGTAGTAGTAAAAGCTTTGCTTTTTATATCTTCAATTAGAACTATGTGGTTAATAGAATTCACTAAATAGATTGGTGGAATTTTTGCGTTAGATGTTGTTTCTTGTTGTGTATTATCTTCTACTTCTGAGGCGTTGTTGTTGGAGGATTCACCATCGGTTAGTTTATTTTCCAGGCTTGCTGGTAGATAATATTTGTTGTTGGCTAATAAGTCTTGAGAAGACCATGCGTCATTAATTGGCGGTGAGAGATGATCATGATTGCGCTTAGCAGGCGCGCGATGATTTATTTTGGTTTCATTGACAGGAATGTTTATGTTGACGATAAGTAAAATAAATTTTACTTACAATATTTGCTACGGATAGCCTTGAAGGTCAAGCTTATCGCACCGATAACAGACAGTCCAAGAATGTCTGCACTGTATCACTGCTCGTACTCGACTCGCAAAGATAAAAACAGTAAATTGTATAAGTTTTTGTATTAAGTTGGCCTGATACTAAAATGACCTACAGATCACGAGAAAGGCGACAGGGTGTTTATGTTAATTATCGACAGATAGCACTTTAAAATGTGGTTTATAATATAGTGGTAACAATAAAATAGATAAAAATATGTAAAAGACAAGAATTAGGCAATTATCAAAGAAATGTTAGGATAGGAAAATATTTTAATAAAGTAAGTACTACATAACACATAAAGAAAATAAGATTCCACATGATATTGTGAAAGCATATGATTCAACATTAAGAAACTGTATGAAGCATTGAACAACTAAGTGCCTAAAAACCAATTAAATTAATTAAAATAACTTAAAAACCCCTGGGGTGTAAAGGATAGATATTACTTCTAAATGTCAGCTTTACCTTTCTGCGGTGCACCGTACATTACTAACAAGGTACTGATAAATATGTATAACCAAATAAATATGACAATTACAAAACAATCGAAGAAAGAATTTGACCATAAGAATAAGCTCAGCATATCAGGGAAAACAAAGGAAGACCACCATGACATAGCTATTTCACAAGAAAGTCAATGCATTGTAAAACTGCATGATGCCTTCATTAGCAATTTATTCTAGAGGTAAAAATCTCCCCTGTGTAGATCTTAGAGCGTAGACTACTAGAGAAGATAATTACAAGTTGATAGTCAAAAAATTCAATTTGTGCTAATCATAATTTAGTGATAATGCAATTTTCAAATATCTACACAAAAGGTATATGTGAAACATGACAGATGACATTAGAAGATACTAATTTGACTATATAATAATCAAAAATACTAGAAGCTATTCAGGAGCTGACATGGATAGTGACCATAATCTAGTAAAAAAAGGATAACTAATGCAGCAGATGATGTATTACAAGCATAAATAAATGAAAAAGGTAAACCCTGAATTACAAACAAATTATAAAAATAATAAAAAAAAATACAAAAATTTAAGTACAGATGAAGCGAAAAAACCTATAGAGAAACAAAAATATATAAATAAAGATGTGAAGTTAACAACTTTTTGAAGAAAAAGTCATTAGACATACAAACAAATACATTTTTTGACGAGTAGAGCAAGAATTACCGAGCATAGAAGATAAAGATGGAAACACAATCTTTAAACCAAATATATATTTAAAAACTATACTCGGATAATAGAAGAGATGAAATCCACCTAAAATTAGAGCATCAGATGGAAAAACCTTAACCAAACAAACTGTATAACACTTTCCATAATCTTAGCTCCTCCCAAATTTATCCACCCATTTGTAATTTTTCTACCAGGATAACGTATGATAAAACATCATGCATATCTGAAGAAAAAACCAAAACTCAAAGACAGAATCTTTTGAAATTTTGCCAGAACCATTCATCTACTATCCAGCGTTTATCTCTTATTTGGAAATTATTAGTTACTGCACATCATTACTTACTCGTTACAACAAACCAACTTTTTCAACTTAGTACATTCCCAAACATAACATGTTTTTGCCAAAGTTTTACTTTTGTTAGTAGTAAACTAGAGCACACGACAGACCATTCTTCTTTTATGACTTATAGTTCTTATTGGGCAAGTAGGCAGATTGAGACCCGAGTAAAGAATGAACAAGTTTTTCCTTTTTATTCTATGCACTTTATCTGCAACGCTTAACAACCCTAGTCCCCTTTTTATACCCTTTGATGCTGGCAGATTTTGCAGTTTATTTTGACAGAAAACAATCCAACTTGGCACCCATCCGTTATAAAACGTGCGACATTAAATAGTTGCAAAAAAAGCTCGACTGACTGTAGATTAGTGTTGCAAGCAAATTAGAATCTATTGCATAAATGTACACTAGAATCATATAAAATAACTTGCAAGCCTACAAAAACATCCAACAAAGTTGTATTTCAAAGGATTGTAGCAAGAAATGCAGAAGTAGGCTGCGTTTCCCAAGTAATGACATATCACAATTGTTTTTATAAAGTAACTGTTGCAAGTGCTCCAAATAATTACTAAACTAATATTACACTCTGAACCTAAAAACATGAATGAATGAAATACTGGCTCAAAAATACAATAGCAAATGATATCCAAAAATCTTTATTCTACAAACATACATTGAATAAACACAAACAATTTAAAAGATATGTCAAAATACATTATAAAAACAAATAAAACTTTCTTATACATAATGGGAGATAATAGAACCCATACCAGTAAGCCAATTCAGTTTATATTATAGGTGAGCAGTTGGGACAGCAGCTACCAGCACCATCGTTGCCACCATTGAAGTAGCTAGAGCTGCCACTATCCGAACCATTGCGGCTATTGTTATCATTGTAACCATTGTAGTGGTTACCAGAGACAAATAACTAACTATCATTGTAGGTAGCCCCAAATTGAGCTGTTTGATACAGGCCTCGCTCGATTGTGTTTGCTGTATATAGTTGGCCAGAATGCTACACAATTAAAATTTAATATAATAAAGTTAATCAAATTATGAGTAGTATATAAACCGCTCTTGATGGACTACTCCATTCAAAAGAATAAAATTTTTATACTAGATAATTTTTTTTTAATGAGATGCCTAGTTTTACATTTTGTTGTTTAGTAATTTTAAGAAGTGGCGTAATATAAGTAACAAACACGTTATATCCGATAAAAATGAAAAAATGCTTACGTTTGAAAACTTTTTTCCAAAAACTACTGTTAGAGTAGTTCATTGCAATCAATCTAACAGGTTTCAACGAGATACTAAGAGAAATACAATGCACTTACATTTATGGGCACCATTGGAGCCACGAAAAGTGCGGCAATGTGCTGCAAAAGATACATTTCAAAATTAGTTTGATTCTTTAAACAGATGGATTTGTTTATTTAAACATGTACATTCACTAATCAAAAACTGGAAGCATCCAAATTATTAGATAACGCATAACTAATAATTTTGTTCGAACCAACACAATATTATTATTACTTACCATAAAGTACAATGAGTACGTAAAAAATATTCATCATCAGTTATAACGTACAACAAGTTAATATCTAACATTTAGAAAATTACTTACTTCAATTACAAGGGAGCCGTGTTCAACAAGCTTGAATAATAAGAATATTGGAATGTCCGCAGGCAGATGCAGTCGTTCTTGGGGAGCACACTGTAAGAGTAATTCAAAAATAAGTATTAATTTAAACTCAAAATTGATGTTATATTATAAAAGCATTTAATACAGTAATCTTGGAATCTTCAAGTACTACCGAAATATTTTTTTATATAATAATTTTAAAAACTGATGCATAGATTAATAGAATAGTTCATAAAATTAACAGCGTAACTATCTGAAAACAATATTTTAAAAAAATTTTAAAAATACTACCAACTGCTAAGCAAGCTCAATGAAAAAAAGTAGAGGTAGTTTTAAAATTACACAAATTATTAGAAAAGAGAAGATAATTGCGGTTACTAAGTTCCAGATGTATAAATGCTAAAGGAATGAGCTATTTCTATAAAAAGCTATGTATAAGGAGACGAGAAAATCAAAAAATACCATCAATACGTAATGAGAAATTATAAATAAGAAAATAGATAACAGATTAGAACAGAGATTACACAATAACTAAATCTATACTTACCAGACGGAAAATTGGAAGCGTGTACTTTGTTCTGTTGTACTGATTGAGCACGGGTAATAAAAGGTGGTGCATTAATACAGCTGGCCGTAGAGTTCTGCTAGAACCATTTAACATTTAAGTACACGTCACATATGCACGTATGCACACACATAGATATACACACGCGCCCACATACACACACGCACACATATACACACGCGCACGCACGTACGCATACATAAATATAAAGATACATTTATGCATACGTACATACATATATATCGTACCTGTACGGACTGGCGCTGCATGTATGAATACCACATGGTTGAATGAGTTGATACATAAGAAACTCCGTTGGCGCTATATGGACTCTAATAACGGAATAACGTTAAATATTAATAACGATTTCAATGTTTTCCGATTTATAAATCCAACTCAAATTATAAATTTCAGACGCATAAAGTTAAAAGCAAACAAACGATAATACAGAACCAATAAAAACGTTTAATAAAATTCAGGGTGAATTATAGTGCTTTAGCTGGGAGGATAAAAAGACCAATGAAAAATTTAAGAAGCAAACAAAATGTAAAAAAAACCGTTTTAGATACAAAATTTAACATATCACACAATTAATACAAGCAACAGGCGTGGACAAAACCATTTAAAACATTACGAATTATGCAACAACGTTAATCGTAAATAACCCTTCTCCATTTCCCAAAATTACGTAAATTGAAATAAACATACCATATATACAAAATAATAAAAAAAGAAAAATGTGAAATATATTTAGCGTTCATTTGTTGACTGAGTGTTTTGAATAACTCTGATAGTTAAAGTCCAATTTGGAACATATCGAGACGAGTTTTTAAAACTCAATAAGTGGGTAATCAGAAAAAGCTAAGTGTTTTACAAAGCAAAAGAAATTAGAAAGTAGAATAGTCCAACGGAAGAGTGAGTAATTCTATAATAAATAAGAATAGTTTTGAGGTTAAAGGAAATAAATAAAGCTGAAAGTTGCATGCAACTATCAGATAAGAAAATTACCAACCGAGATCACGCCGAATTTTTAGAGGATAGACAACGCATTATACCTCGTCATTTTACAAATAATAGTATCTTCAGGGACTAAAAGATTAATCGAAACACACAAAGAAGAGTAGTATGTAGGAGAAAAGTAAGAAATATTAGCGAGCATAGCTAAGTGAATAATGTATGGAAGAAAAGAACATGGGCGAAGTAAAGAAAATGTTTTGAGAATTAAATTAAAATTAGAGACAATGGAAAATAAAATGGATAATGTGATAAATGAAGCTGACGACTTAAAATTACAAAATAAATATTTGAGATAGAAAACTACACGACAAGACAACAGGAATTAATTTTTAGATAGAAACGCAAGAAAGAATAACTTAAAATCAAATAAATTGAAGATGAAGAAAACGAAGCAATAGAAGTGACTAAGGACAAGATAAAAAACCTTATAGAAAAAATTGGAGTAAAGATAGATATGGAAATAAATATAGACGAGGTAAGAAGAATTCGTAGATATAACGCAAAGAAAACAAGACCAATAATAAGTAAACTGATTAGATCCATAAAGAAAATTGAAATTCTGAAGCAGACGAATAGACTAAAAGGAACAAACATCTGGATAGGTGAGAACTACACTAAAGAAACACAAAATGAACAGATAAGGTTAGTACTGTAATAAAAGATGCAAGACAGAAAGGACGTAGAGCCCAGCTAAAATACGATAAGCTAATTATAAATGGAGTATTTTATGGAACAAACGAAACACCGGCGGTAACAAAGGAGATAGTATCCCAGGGTGGCCACTTAAATAAACGAACTATAAGCGACAGATTGCATAATCAGCAAAGTTTGGAACAATAACTATGGAAGATAGCAAGAACATCAAAAAACTCAAAAAACTAAAAACACTAAGAAGTGGAAAGAAAAATGACGACAAGGGCTACAGACAAGGAAATGAGAGGAAAAATTACAAAAATATGGAATATAGGAACCTAGAACATCAGAAACATATATGGTAAAGAAAATTAAGTAATTGAAAAGTACAAAACTGGATATATTAGTTATTACAGAAACGAAAAGGAAAGGAATAGGTAAAGTAGAAGTAGAAGGAGGACCTATAATGTTACACAGTAGAGTACAACAAAAAGATAGAGCAACGGAGGGAGTAGGTTGTATTATAAGGAAAGAACCTGCTAAATTTATAAAGAAGTAGACAGGAATATCTGAAAGAGTATTAAAGATTGAAATGGACATAGGTAAAGTGGAAGAAACCATACATATTGCAACTTACGAGCCCAACGATGAAGAAAGGATAAAAAAGAAAGACAAATATTGGGAACAACTTACAACAGCTGTAGAAAACCATAAATGAAAACTAATACCTGTCGGTGATATAAATGGAAAGGTAGGCAAATGAGACGACGAAACAGGTGAATCTATAGGAGTATAGGGGGAAAACGTAAGAAATAATAATGATAAACCATTAATAGATTTCTGCATTATCAATGATTTAAAAATAAAGAACGCATTTTTTCCCACAAGGACATACACAAATACATAAAGGTAGTAGAAAGTAGAAGCGAGAACCGATTATTCATTATGTAATCATCAACAGTAATTATAAGAAAGAAGTGAAAGATACGAGAGTCAAAAGAGGGACATAAATTTAATCAGATCATTACCTGCTAATAGCAAAAATAAGAATAAATGAAAAAAGGAATGATAATGAATGTTCAAGTGGATATAAATATAAATATAAATATAAAATTACAGAAAAGTAAAAACCTATAAACTGCAACAAGTAGAAATAGCCGCAGAATACAATGAAAAAATCTGGTGTGAACATTACACGACTTTCCTTATATATATATATATATATATATATATATATATATATATATACACTCGAAAGCTGATTAAAATAAACAGTACAAGATAATAATTGACTCGTACTTAAAATTTTGCTACGTCACTGAAGGTAACCGTGCGAGCTCGGCCGCACAGCCTTCGCCATTATTGCCTATGTGCTCGCTCCCAGCGGCCAAACGCCCCCACCCAGTCGGCCTGCTACCTCTGAGCGCGCTGTGATTGGTCCGTTTAATTAATTTTTAATTGGCTATAACTTATTTATTTGACCCGGATCAAAAATTTCATGGTAATTTTTGTTCGTCTCGGTTTGATCTATCCGGTAATATAAATTTCCCGAAACATTTTAAACACCATATTAAAATCCTGAGCTTCAATTTTTTCGAGTTCCTATTTTACCAACTTTCATTTTAAATTCATGTTTATTTCATGATAATAAATCATTTTTATTCTCATAAATTTTTTGTATCGTCAACCGTTTAGATTCGCGACCGCTTTGCGACCGATTTTGCGACCTTGCGACCAAACGACTAGACCGATTTTTACCAAAAGCTTTGCACTACGTCCCCTACCTACAAGTAACTTGCATACCAAATTTCAAGTCTCTGGCTCTTACGGTTCTCAAGATATCTTGTTTACTGACAGACCGACAGACACACACACACACACACGAACCAATGGCTCAAAACAACTTTTTTGGTGTCCTGAGGCTATAATTCGCCCAGAAATGTGAAAAACTGGGTAGGTCAAATTTACGCCGATTACATTACTTTCCTTATTATAGGATAAGGAAAGTAAAAACATAAGAAAAGATGGAGCAGTTGTATGCAAAAGTAAACGTACTAACTATGGAGGAACTATGTAATGAAATAATGAGAATACTACTTAAAATTGCCAAAGAAACATGTGGAATTATAAAAATAAACAATAAAAAACAAACAAGATGGTGGAGCCAAGGAATCAAAGAAGAAGTTAGATTTACGAAAGATAAATGGAAAAAGTACCTGCAAATTAGAACAACTGAGGAGTTATCGTTTTTGTTATCGTTTTATTGCTATCGTCGTTGTTGTCGTCAAGTATTCATACCGACACCTGAAGCCTTTAATTTATGGTATTTTCGTGACCTTACGATGTTTGTTATGTTTCGATTGAGTAATTTATTTATTATAGCTTTAACGTTTTTTATTTATACCATGGATTTAATTTCCCGATCAAGATATGTAAATCCTTTAGGTAAAACTAATCACTCAAGCACTACTTCGAAGCAGTTAATTAAATTTCCAGGAGTAAGAGGAATTAATATCCGTTACTATCAGAAGAAGCCAGAATCTGTAAAGATTACAGTTATCAAATTTATAAACATAAATCCGATTTTCCTGCCTCCGATACTAAAAAAATAAAAATAGAATTCAACGATGAGTACCACAGGGCCGAGGTTGATGTTCTAGAACCAATTTAAAAAAAAATCTGGAATCAGATTCGAAACAAGTTAGGATTCTTTTGCTAACTCTTGACCCAGACTTCTTGCACCGAGTGAGAAGCTCGTAGAGCAAAAGAGCTAGTTGCTAAAAAAGAAATACTTTCAGTTCCCGAGAAGAAAAAATGTAAAGTGATTCCCACTGAAACTGAAATCATAGTCAAAGTTTTTTATGAAAACGGCAAAGTAAGCCGATTTATGCCTGGCATAAAGATTACGTATCCGTGAAGTAAGATGACGGCACAAGAAAACATGTTCAAAAACGATTGATTCTTGGCAATTTAATTGAAATTTATTAATTCTTTAAAAGTGAAAATCCTTCTATCAAAAGCGGGTTTGCAAAATTTATCCTGTTAAGGCCATCGCATTGCGTTTTAGCTGAGAGTAGAAAAAAAACAAATAATAAATTGTTATTATGTTCCATATAAATGTAAATAAGTAAATCAACATTTTAGTTTGGTTAAATATATTAGTAAAAATCATTTACAAATAACAGAAACGTCAAGTGGGTGGCGTCGAGCCGGGCCGGGCCATCGAGCGCGGCATCAACTTTATCGCTTAATATCTCAAAAAAAAAACGAAAAACATTATTCTGAAAATTCCTATACCGATGTAAAAAATCCTCTTTCGATTAGTGCTATTTAAAAAAATATTAAAAATGCCTTCTTTGAGAAAAAACATGTTTTGTGTTTTTTCGAGGTTAAGTTGACATTTTTTCGAAACACCGATTACACTATCGGAAAACTGAGGAAACATTACATCGATTCTATGTTTTCATTATTTTTTACAAGTGCATTACAATGCCGCAATCGTGAGCTGAAAAGTGAGTGTTTAGGCGCTCGCGCGCAAGTAGCAGGACATGACAAGGTAACCGCGGAAACGGTGAAAAACTTGGGTAATAAAGGCAGGAAAATATTAAGAAAATTTCTTAATAAAATAATAAACAACGGAAAATACCAGCGGATTGGGAACTGGGAGTAATTATACCCTTATATAAAAAAGGAGATAAAGAGTAAATACATACTTATGTAAAGTTATTAAAAGTCTATGCCTAGTTACAAGGAACTATGTAACAACATGAACCCTGATATCTGAGGAGTTCATAACACGTGAGGACTTAGACAAGGAGGGGTCCTAAGCCCGACCCTGTTCAATATTATAATAGATGATGTAATTACAGATGTATAGGAGAAGGTAAAGAAATACATGGTTAGATATAGAAACATGTTGCCCATAGAAATATAGGAAAGTGTCTATGCAGATAACCTTGGGATTTGCGCCAA
This sequence comes from Sinelater perroti, assembly GCA_036346155.1. Lineage (NCBI taxonomy): Eukaryota > Metazoa > Arthropoda > Insecta > Coleoptera > Elateridae > Sinelater > Sinelater perroti. Next base: position 85,113 of record JARFIY010000105.1, read on the forward strand.
GAACAAGAGAGAGAGTTGCAATACCATATAGAAGGAAAACAGTACTAAAGAAAAGAAATCTAGAAATAAACAGAGAGAAGACCAATACAATGATAATAATAAAATATAAATAAATTAAAAATAAAAAAAAAAAAAAAAAAAAAAAAAAAAAAAAAAAAAAAAAAAAAAAAAAAAAAAAAAAAAAAAAAAAAAAAAAGGTCGTCGGTCCAACATTGGGGTCGTCCTCTGTTTCTTCTTCCTAGGTATGGTCTCCATTTTAATAAAGTGTTAGACCATCTTCCATCTTGGTATCTAGCAACATGTCCTGTGTACACTTCAGTTCTGTCACTGCCTCCACAACATCTTTTTTATTCCTTCTACGATCTTTTAGATATTCCTAACATCTGACGCTCCATTGCTCTTTGTGTCACTTTCAATTGACTCATTGACTGTTTGGTGAGGGTCCATGTTTGTGCTCCGTAGATCAACACCGGTAATATGCACTGATCAAATAGTCTGCTACGTAAACGCATAGGTATATTTTATTTTTTAGTGTTTTACTTAGTTTTCCGAACGCTCCATGCTAGTCTTTTCCTGCGGTTTATTTCTATTTTTGATTAGGCTTCTAACGTTATCATATTTCCAAGATATATATAGCTTTCTACATTTTCGATTTCTATGTTTCTTACATTTATTCTTGGATTTTCTGGGCACATTACTTTTGTTTTTGTAAATTCATATTTAAACCAACTTTAGATGCTTGCTGTTCTAAATCAGTTAACATATTCTGTAGCTCCTCAGAGTTTTCTGTGATAAGTACTACGTCATCTGCATATATGAGATGGTTTAGACGTTTTCCATTTATTAGTACGCCTCTGTTGTCCCAGTTTAAGTTGTCTGAATATATCTTCGATAACTAACGTAAATAATTTGGGAGATAACGTATCTCCTTGTCTTGTGCCGCATTTAATTGGGATATGTTTAGTATGTTCATGAAGTTGTATTGTCGACGTTGCATGTTCATATATATATGATAAAAGCATTGAGTACCGATGATCTACCCTTGCATTATTTAGCGACCTTTTGATTGCCCAGTGCTCTACGCTGTCAAAGGCCTTCTTAAAATCAACAAAGGCCATATGTACATTCAGATTATATTCTACTGATTTTTCTAGGAGAATTCGCATATTTAATAGATGTTCATGTGTACTGTAGTTTGTTCTAAATCCAGCCTGCTCTACTGTCAAATATTGTTCTATTTTGTTATTAAGTCTATTTGTAATAATTTTTGTCAATAGTTTATATACCTGTGAGAGTAGACTGATTGGTCTATAATTCTCCAAATCCACCTTGTTTCCTTCTTATATAATAGTTACAATTACCGCATTGTTGAAACTTTCGGTACTTGTCCTTCCATGAGACATTTATTGTAAAGATCACATAGCTTTGATATTATGGGTTTCCTCCTGCTTTTATCATCTCGTGAAAATTCCATCTTCTCCTGGCGCCTTGTTATTCTTCATCTGCCTGAGTGAGTGGTATACTTCTTCTATTGTTATTTCGGGCATCTCCTCTGATCCTATGTTGGTTATTTTTTGTTTTGTATTCTCTCCTGTTCTTGTTTCTTTGAACTGTACAAGTTTTATAAAAGTTTTCTGTTATTTCTATCATAGTTTCTCGTTGTCGTATCGCTTGTCCTCTCTCATCTTTTAATACCACTATTTGTTGTTTTCTACTTAAGCTTTTCAATCCCTGTTATTTTCTATTATTTTTCTACTTCTATTTCATAGTAGTTTTCGAGATCCATTACTTACTAAGTTTTAATTCTTTAGCCAGTTTCAAATTCGTAATATTAACCTTCCCTAAATAACTTCTGGAGTTCTATCACGTTGACTTGTCAAGTGGTCCTAAGCTCACTTTGTTATATTATAAAGATGATGTATCAGCAGGTATCTTTCATTATTTCGTAAGTATGGTACTTTGATCATAAACATGTTGTCCCTAAAATGTCTCTTCTATTTGTTGCAGTGCATTTTGTAGATCTTGCCAATATTCGTCCGATTTGCAATAATCGTTGAGTGTCTGGTAGATTATATTTTACTTTAAAAGAAATCTAGAAATAAACAGAGAGAAGACCAATACAATGATAATAGATAAAGATGAAAACGTAACATTAAAAATAGATGATAGAAAAATAGAACAAGTAGAATCTTTTAAATATCTTAGAACGAAAATACATGAGTCAGGAAGGAATGATGCGGAAATAAGCGAAAGAATAGAGAATGCACTAAATGTGTTTTACAGTCTGAATAAATCATTCATACGCAAAAAAGTCTCTCAAAATACAAAAATGACAGTATATAAAACAATTTTTAGACCGATACTATTATATGGAAGTGAGAGTTGGGTGCTTAATGAGAGAACAAGCAGTAAACTTCAAGCAATTGACATGAAGTACCTTAGAGCAGTAATTGGTATTACGAAAAGGGATAGAATCAGAAATACCGAGGTAAGAAACCAACTGCAGGTAGAACCACTAACGACAACCATAAAAAAACAGCTTAGATGGTTCGGACATTTAGTAAGAATGAAGAAAATCCAACAATCTAAAATAATATGGAAACCAAGACCAGCACGGAAAAGACAAAGGGACAAACCGACGAAAACAAGGGAAGATGCAGTAAAAAAAATATGAAGGAACAGGAATTAGACTGGACAGAAGCAAAGAAACAAGAAAAAATGGGCAAAGTTTATATGTAAAAAAATGTTAACATAAAATGTACTTGTTTCTTTAAAGTACACCTAGACACCTAACGGAATATCAAGGTTTTCGATTAATAAAGTAAAATGTGAAAAACTCCAGTAGGTAGTATAATGAGATAAGGGGGAGGTGGTATTACAAACAGAGAACAACAGAAAACATTGATTCTGTTCGTTCTTCTACTAGTTCTTAGGATTACTAGAACTGGACGCCTGTTAAGTATAGAAAACATTGCATAACCAGAACATCATTTGATGATTATAAATCCAAGATTTAACAATGAAAAAAATCTTATTGTTGTATAATAGAATGAGTCAATTGCAGTTTGTTTTAGTAAAATTATACAAAATGAGGTTGCCGAGTATTTTTACATTTTTGTTGATTTTTGAAACAACAATTTTTTTCTTGTCACCCTTACGTAAGTCAAACGGGTAGAATTGTCCCCGTATAAAGGAGTCCTGCGCACAAATTCGACCCAACGAGAATCCGGAACCATTTACTGAAAACAAAATATGAAGATAATTGTTTGATATAGCAGCAAGTAAGCCCCGGTTAGTAATTTAGACATACACCAAAAGTAAGCAAGCATTTTAGTCGTCACTGAAACTTTACGGATAAGGGCAAATCACGGCGTCACATAGTTTGCCGGGCAATAAGAGTTTTGGAGAATTATGAATATTTACACAATCGTCATTTTTACCGAAAATTCTCTGGTTATTTTGTTTATTTATACTGACTTAACTTTTTGCAGATTTGACCAACATTACAAACATTAAGTTTAGATTTTAAACAATAGTAAAGACACAAATACGTGAAAATAAATGGTAATAATTACGAAGGAGTTTCGAATGATGAGGTCAATCAATAACACTCGTTCCGAGTTACGGACATCCTACTAGAACCTCTCGGAAAGAGCCAAACCAGGGGCCCTAGGTTATGAAGACCTTGCTAATCATAAAAAAACCAATATAAAGGACAATACAAATCATCTGTCCAACTGCTGTGGCGCGAACGCATTCCGAATGCGCAATAGATTCCACGGAATATTCCTCCCATGATCATCGCTCACAGGACACACTGAGAACACTATGGATCATAGAAATGAAAACGGACCTCCTGCTTATTACCAAAACAGCCCTTACAACAATAGGAGATATCGCAAAACACAGATTCTCTGAATGTTCCTTGTCACGCTTAGATCGCAAACGGGTGAATTGTCCGATAAGGATCGCGCACAAACGATCCGCACGAGAATCCAAGGAACACATTTACTGCCTTAAACACAAAGGACATACAATAATCATGATTCCACTGACTGTTTTCACGCAGTCCCGGTTGAATAGCAGCATACGCGCAACAGTCTGAAGGCAAGCATAGTCCCTCACTGAAACTGACGGATAAGGCGCAACATCGATCAGCGTGCACCAGTTCTCGTAAGGCAAGTGAGTGGCGCAATCTGAAGTATTTACACAACGTCTCCGAAACAGCGCGGGTCAATTTATGATTTATTTTCTGATAAGCTTTTGCACGTTTGACCAACGTTAGTAAAGCTAGAGATTTTATACATATAAAAATAAAAACCTATTGTGTGTGTACGGTCTTTCTGTCCGACGGTCCGTCGCTTTTTTCAGCTTTTTATTTAAATTAAGAGAGTAACTTGTCAGAAAATTTGAACCCACGGTCATAGAGTGGACTGTGGACTATTCGCAGCGCCTAGACTACTCGGCTATCCTGACATCTTGATAATTTACTAATGAACAATTATATGTACTATATAAAAGTCGGGAAACATTGTTCCACGTTCTCACCTTGTTGAGATTTAATTATTCCAATCTTCATATACGAATTAGCTACCGATCATCAATAAATAAAGATAAAAATAAAATTAAAAAAAAATAAAATAAGATGGGAGTTTTTCTCACCACAAGTTTTATTAAAATCCTTGTAAAAAAATTAAATATTAGAAAGAAAATATAATTTTATACCACTAATGCAATATTCCCATTGTCCCATTATTTAGAACCAGATTTTTAAAAAACAAAGGCATATCTAACTTTACCCATGGAAAACATTACATAAGCACGTATATTATGGACACCTCTTAGAAACAAAAATCGACCAACACCAAACTTAACCAAAAAAATACAACTGAATCTATCTAACATTTAAGAAAATGTAGCAGTAGAAACGTTAAAAATCAAAGTTCAGAATGGATTAAGTTGGTATATAATTCAAGTTCAAACTGTTTTTACGCATCTCTCTGTTAAATCATTCTAAGAAGTTCTGTAATCTTTAGCATTTTCTTAGTGCGATTTTTGGAAGGTTTTTATTGAAACAAATTCCATAAAGCAAAATTATTAGTACACAAACAATTGAGTAAATCCTAGAAGAGCATTGTAGCATATGTATCATCACGTAACCACGGTTATATTGACATGTACAAAAAAATGTGAGCAAAATGTAGAAGACACAATAGAAGAGAAAAAATTATGCAAAGTAAGACAAAAGAGAGCGTCAGGTTCCATTATGTTCTAGCAAAATTAAGAAGTGGTGTGTTTGAAACTCTCTAAAAAATACAAGAAATTCATACTATTATAATATTTGTAACAAAATAAAAACCCCTACAAAAGATAACAAAAATAGAAGAAAATAAGATATCCAGAATATTATAACAAAGAAGCTAAAGTGTAAGTAGACAAATACGGGAAGAAGTAAATAAACAACAAAAAACTGATATAAGTCAACTGGTTCTGCAAATAAGACATTCCTTAACGTAAGGAGCATTGTGATGAGATGCCAGAAACGCCTAAGCTGTCAAATCTGAAATAACCAGCATTAGAATCATCAAATATATTGCTATTTTAAAAAGGAATTAATAAACAGGAACAAAAAATTCAGTCAACGAAGAAATAAAGAAAATAATTGAAACAAAAATTTGTGGTACATATATAATGAAAGGATAGGTACGAATAAATGAGAAAAGAAGATCAAGGTTTTGATAACATCACACACTCAGATAAGCTGAACAAACTGCAGAGAACAATTCTGATAGTAAAAGAAGTTTACGTTTCTAGTTAATTGTGTATGTGTTTTGAAGTAGCCGCTATTCGTATTAGAAGGTCCTATACATTTACCAGAAAACTTATCTTTACAGATAGCAACTAAATTAGAAAACTTTTGCAGCAGATGAACTCAACTGCGGGTAAAGTTAAAAAAGACACTTGAGTTGGCACGATAACCCTAATACAATTTTTAATCGTGTGGTACGCCAACATTGGTTTATACCAAGCGATTGTATCAAGTATTCTATATAAGAACCGCTTTACCCCTAATACTTGGAACGTCTGCATACACCACCGCAAGCAAATTTTTTCTCAAAAGGAAGGTTTTGTCGTTAGGCTTTGCAACCATTGTTTCACACAACTTTTTGCTTTGATTATATATTTTTTATCACAGTATTTGATGATTTTAATTAGTTACTCCACATGGCTGTATGAGCTAAATTACCAAGCGATAAAATTTCTTAAAGCTTGATAATGAGTATTTTGCTCATCATCTCTCAATCTCACAAACAAAGCTTTACTTTTAGTAATAATGACATCTTCAACCTACACACCAGTCATTCGTAAGCCAAGCAAATTTCCCATGGGACGTATAAAATTCATTATTAATAATGGCTTATTATCAAAGTTTGAATTGTTTAATCACATAGTTGGACCAGTAGTTTTTCCACAATGCCTCAACTCACTGCTCTTGTTAGTTAAAGATTTTCTATTGCCAATACGACAGCACAAATGACTGATGCATGGTGTATGTTCCGAAACTATTATATAAGGTTTTTTCAACAATCGCCAATCTTCTTGACAATATACATGTATATGGGCGCGTCCACTGAGAACGGGCCACCCACCGCTCGCGGAGCATTTTTTGCCCGAGCGCGCTGTGTTCAACTCGCTCGTACTCGTAGGAAGGAGGCTAGAAAAATAATAAAAAAATATTATTTGATAGATTTTGATCTGCTACTCCCGATGGTGCCGTTATTTTTTGCCCCAAACCCTGTTTTTGTAATGAAAAATGAGTTTGAAGTTCGGGATGTTCCTCCGAAATTCGCCACAACTTTTTATACTAAAATTTATACGAGTCGAAAGAGTAACTCTTCCTCCATAAATTTTCAGAATGGGAGAGCAACAAATGCGTAAATGCCAAGCAAATAAAGACAGCGGAATGAGGCGCGTGGGTTATCGCCGACATGTCTGCGTCGTCTTTGTATATTTTGATCAAATATTAAATATAAATGTATTTTGCCGATGTAGGATATTTAATGAAACTTGTAAAATAAATTATTATGCATGAAAAAAATTAATTAAGTAATCAAATAATTAAAACTTAAAATAACGCTTATATTTTATGTTACAATATTTTACAAATAATTATGTACAAGTTTAGGAACAGCCCTCAAATTTTTCGAATGCTTTACGGCACCCTTAAACGGATTAAAACAGTGCTTTGAAGAATTGAATTGCATTTTTCGTTAACTCTTGAAACAAAATAATTATTTATGGAACGCCGAAAACTCAAATTTTGTTGATATCATGCATTTCAAACTATTTAATTCATCTTTAATCTATGTAGGCATTAGCTAGCACTCAATACTAATTCACATTAGCTCGGCACTTTGTTAAAACTCACGATGCCACATAACAGCTAATTACATCTTAATTCACGTCCTTTTTTACGTATCACCTCACTTTGCTTTCACGACACAACTTCGTCTCGATGTGAGGTTAACAGAAAAAGAACATCCGAAACTATGCGCGATTACGCTAACTATTCGAGAATAACATTATCAAATAACAATTACACTTGCGAAGGATAGGATACGAGCAACTTTGCGGTGAATTTATATTCATAGACAGCTATATACTTGCGCTCGCGCCGTGCGTCGGCGATAATCCACGTGCTGCGCGCGTCTGTCCCCATGTCGCCGTATTTATTTGCTTGTCATTTATGGATTTGTTGCTCTCCCACTCTGAAAATTAATGGAGATGTTGCCGAAAAGTTTCTCTTTCGACTACTATAAATTTTACTATGAAAAGTTGTGGAGAATTTCGGAGATACATCTCAAACTTCAAACTCATTTTTTATTACAAAAGCTTGAATTGAAGTATTTGAACAAAAACTAATGGCACTATCGGGAAGAGCAGATCAGAATCTATCAATATGTATCTTTTTATTATTTTTCTAGAAAACAAGATGACGCGGCCTGACAAAAACAGTGATGATACTTTGACATAATTACTAACAGTGAGATGTAGGGGAGGGGGCTCTCTCGTAGAAATTACCCTTGGGCGTTTTTACTTCCTCTTCTCTTATTTTATGCGTAGAATTAAAATTTTCCGAAATTGGAAAATTTATTTTTTGACTCTTTAGGTAACGAAAGCAGAGGGCGGCCACGTTCGTCAGAGCAAATAAAGGAAAAATGTGCTCTCGCCGCCCGGCGAAAAATGGAATTCGGATTAACAGGATTTCGTAAATTATGTGAGCAATGTCGTTATTCATATTCGTATTAGCAAATTACCTTGCAGAATGTTTTTATGCGAAAGATCAACGCGGTCTAAATACATGCCTTGCTTCCTGACCCGTTTTCAAGGTGCGCCTGGCGAGAGCTGATGGTTGTAGGATTAAAAATGTGATCTTGAACGGCTGCAAAAACTGATATTTACCTTGCTAACTAAACAGTACAATACAACATAAGACTTTATCACCTTGTTAAAGTATGACTATTGCCATGGCAGGAAAAATAAATTTATCCATTTGTAAAAAAAGATTACAATATCATTTAACACATATACATAATATTTGGTGCAATTGTAAATATGCAAGTTTCTTGTTAATTTAAAAAAAACAGCATACCGGAAATGGGGGTAAAGAAATGGAGATGAGAAAAAGAGGGAGGAGAATAAGAAAGAGGAAAGTAAACAGAGAGGTAAAATAAAAGGCGATAAGGGAGAAAGAGAGAAAAGATAGGGACAGAGGGAGGAAGAGAGAAACAAATATTTATTAGACTACTAAAGCTCATAGATGTATTTTAAACAACTTATTTATTATACCAAAATCTGGTCATGTCGGTCGGAGATAGAACCTGGGTGTACCGTTTCGAAAGATGCGCTTTAATCACATAAGCTACTCCGCCGACATACTCAAGGTATATAAGAAAAGCCACTGCAGTTTGGCTGTAACTTCAACGATGATGTTTAGAAATCCACTAAAGAGAAAAAGACAAGCAAAATAACGAAACCGCAAAAAATAATAGTAATTGCGGTGTTTGAGGGAAAGCAGGTAGTAGATTTTCATGTATGCCTAAACATCCAAAGTTTGGATCAATATGTATGTATGTATGTACGTATGTCTTAACACCCAATGGAGAGGTAGTGCCGCGTTTGGTGAAACTTTCTAGATTGATTCTGGGCAGATCAGTTCCCGTCCAGTGCGTTCCCCACTTCTTTACATATCATACTCCCTAATTTCCTATCTCCGACTAACTCCTCTAGGTTTTCAATTCCTATTGCTCTTAGATCCTTTTTTACTTCGTCAATCCATCTTAACTTTGGTCTGCCTTTCCTTCGTTTTCCGGTCGGTGTCCACTTTATTATTAATTTATTTCATTTCCTGGTTGTTTCACCTCAGTACGTGTACTAACCATTTCGCTCTCTGCTGCTCTATTTTCTTCACAATGTTTTCTTCTACTTTTTGTAAGTCTGGATCAATAGGTCCAGTAAGAAAACTTAACCCAATCAAATTTAAATTTGAACCGCACGTTCTGGCAGAGCTTCAAAAAAACAATAAAACCTAATCCTATAAAATGGTTGATTGGACTATGTCAACACGCTAACTACGCTATAAAACTGGATGAGAATTGTAGGATTTCAAGTACTATCATGGCACAAAATATAAATTTGGCATTTATAAAAAAGGTTGCTATATAATTCAACAACCGTACGTAACAGTATGAGGAATTGTCGCAAACCTACAAGTTTGTTGTTAATTTAAAAAATAAACTATTATATGGAGGGGAGGTAAAGAGATGTATAAGGAAAGGGAGGGGAGAGTGAGGAAAAGGAAAGGGAAGAAATGAATGCAATAAAAGTAAATGGAAATAAAGAGAAAGTAAAAGATAGATGGAAAGGGAAGTAAAGAGGGAGTGGCAAGGAGGGGAGTTGGAGAGAACGAAGAAGGTAATAAATCGGGCTAATAAAGTTTGTCACTGTATTTTAGACAACTTATGTTACAAATTTTTCCACAATCTGGTGATTATAGTTATAAACATAAGAAAAAATCTTATATAAAAATAAATTAAAACATAAAAGAGCATAAACAGAGAGAACAATAAGTGATGAAAATAATAATCATTTAAAATTCATTTAAAGAAGAGTACAAACAAAAAAATGAATTTAAAGGGCCATAACTAAAGAGAAAAACGATTAACGGCAAAAAGTATGCCAAAACTTAGACCAACATATAGGAGGAGCACAGAATTCAGAAGTATAGAACATTATCAAATCAGCAAAGACAAATAAGAGACAAAAAGCTACATACCATACATAGAAGAAAAGAATTGACTGAAATATTATCAAGAGCTAGTGACAGAAAACAGAGAAAAGTTCCAAGAAAAAGACCAACATGAGCAGTATAGGACATACCTGGAAAACGATCAATTACTTTGATAGACTACTTTGATAGACTTAAATATGGATCAGAAAAACTACATCGGATAATCCAATGTGTTTCAAGCCATAATAAATAGAAATGGTATACTTGCAGAATGGATAACGACATACATAACTTTAATTTTTAAGAAGGGCGATCCTAGGTCTAAAAATTACAAAGAAAAGAAGAAAGCAAAGAACAAGGTAGTCCACCTGGCCTTTACAGATTTGAAAAAGGCATACAACATGGTCTCAAACAGTCAGTTATGAAAGACGATGCATGAGATAGGAGCACATGAAAAAGTGATAACGGCAGTGAGAAGTCTCTAAAGGGGTGATATGACATCCGTAAGAGTTGGAAAAAACTTAACCAATAACTTTGAAACTTCCACTAATCTACTAAAAAGATGCTCTGCATCATCTACCCTGTTTAAGATATTTCTAGACTACGTATTAAAGAACTGAAAAAGAAAATACGAAGGAATAGGAGTCCAGATTAGAAAAAAACATCTTTATATACTTAGTTTTGCTGATGACCAGGTGATATTAGCACAAGCTAAAGAAAAGTTAAGCTATATGATCCGAAAGCTAATAGAAGAATATACAAAAGTAGAATTAAAAATAAATTTAAGCAAAACGGAATACTTAACAACGAAAGAGCAATTGAATAATTTGGAAGTAGAAGAGAACTTAGATAGAGCTGGAGTCAACAAATTCAAGTAACGAGTCATTTATCACAAAAACGCTAACACAGAAGACGACGTAAAAAGTAGGCTAAGACAGACACGGACGTGCATAAAACTGCATCCAATTATCTGGAATACGCACATCAAGAAATGAGGTATGTCGCCGAAAATTGAGGTGTAAATAAGAACAAGAGGAAAATAACAGTAATAGAGATGGAGTACTGGTGAAGATATTGTGGAGTGGCAAGACTACAAAATAATAAACGCCGAGATACGGAGAAGAATAAAAGTACATTAAGATATAATCACATATGTAGAAGAGTATAAGACTATTATGGTATGGGCATGTAAGAAGGGCACAAGATGATAAATGGATACAACGAGTTATCGACTGGGGACCTTACACAGAAATATAAAGGAAAGGCCTGAACGGTCGTGGTGGAACGAACTGAATGAAGCTATGGAGAAGAGAAATCCACAGGAAAGAGAATGGGAAGTTAGAGAAGGATGAAGAGTACGGTTAAGATAGGAAATACAGCATTAGCTGTAGAATCCTAGATGTATATAAAGAAGAGTAAACGAAAACAGAATATTAATAACGAAAGACAAAAACGAAGCAACAATATACAATATGTCATGGATGCCAAAAAAACTTAAAAACTACGTAACATAATTAAAGTAAATTTTGAAATACATAAAAATAACCATAAAAAAACTACAGAAAAATCCACTGAAAAAGTGAAAAACCTTGAAAACTGTCGGTATTTAAATTCACTGGAATATCCCCCTTTCTTCTTATGTGAGAACCAAAAATACATTTTCCAAAATTTAAGATGATAAAGAGAAAAAGAGAGGAGAGAGAGGAGAGAGAGAGGAAAGAAAGGAGAAAGAGTACAGAGGAGAAAGAGGAGAGGGAGAAGAGAGAGGAGAGAAAGGAAAGAGAGGAGAGAGCGCGAGGGAGAGGAGAAAGAGGAGAAAGTGGAGAGAGAGGAGAGAGAGGAGAAAAGGGAGAGAGAGAGGAGATAGAGGAGGGAGAGGAGAGAGATGAAAGAGGGGAGAGAGGGAGAAATGAAAGAGAGGAGAAAGAGGAGAAAGGAGAGAGAGAGGAGAGTTAGAAGAGAGAGGAGAGAGATGAGAGAGAGGAGAGAAAAGAGGAGAGAGAGAGAGAGGAGTGAGGGAAACCAAAGGAGAGAGATAGATAGGTGTGAGAAAGAGCGGTGAAAAAGGTGAGAGAGAGATAGAATGAGCGACCAAAATGGTAAGAGGTAGAGAGACTGGGGGGGGGGGGGTGAAGTGAAAGACAAATGGAGTTAGTGACAAATTGAAATCTGTGAATAAATGAGTGAGTGCGAGTGAGTAGGAAATTTTAATATATATATATATATATATATATATATGATTTTGTTTCGGACAAACACGCTTTGATTCACTCCAATTTTTGGTCTTTGTCGAAGTCACGTGATAAGAACCTCCACTGACGACTTCAATTACAATATATTTTTTGCTTATCTCGGTCATATATTTCTTTATGGTGTGAACAGAGAACGCACTTGATGGTATACTTTTTCGCAGCAAATCATGACTATATTCTGATGACCATCCGATTTTGATAAAAGATAGCTAATTTTGGTCACGCATTGAAGATATCAATAATTTTTAAAGCTACTAAAGATATTTTCATCAATTTTGTTTGCTAACAAATATGAATATATGCCAAGTTTCAGCTCGCTAAGTTAAGTGATTTATGAGCAAGGGCATAATATGTGAGTCTAAGATTGGAATGAGGTTAGAAATTTTTTTTTAAATTTTTTTTTCTGAAGATGTCCGCCGCAATTGTGGACGAAACACCAAGAGCTTTTAGACTCTGACCACGGTCTAACAACCCGAGAACCAATCACAATGCACCAGGACAAAAATATCTTTTCAGGAAATAAATAGCAGAATTTAAATAAAGTTCAAATATTTTAACATCAAACGCTGCACAAATTTTGTAGATCTATACGCCAACATGCATAGTTCATTATGACAAAACAAGTTACCGAAACTCCAAACAACTGAAGAGCAATGAATGCTAAAATTGCATAGATTAAACCCAGAACAGACACGCATACGACTTTAGGTATGACAACGTCCCAGCTGTGAATTATAGAAAACTAAATAAAGCGTATCACACAAGTGTATGGTTTGTCAGCTTTACTGCGTAATATGGCCGGTGCAAGGATACCTGCCCCCTTAAAAAAAGAAAAATTAATGCATTTCTTATCATTTTACTTAGATATTCACATGCATAGGCAAATATAAATAAATTTTGTATAAAACAAATTTACTGATTTTTCGACTCCGAAGCGGAACTCTGACTAACGAATGACAGTTTTGCCTGCAATCGTCTAGGGTTGTCTAATGATAAAATTAGCCCTGCTGTTTAATATATTTCTTGAACAAGTATTGGACATGTACAGAAAATGCTCAAAAGCGGGAACTAAAGTAGATAATTTAAACTTACATTCTCTACTATTCACGAATGATCAGATAGTGTCAGGGCAAGATAAGGAAGATATAAAATATATGATAAAAAATTAAATAAATATTTGACAAGTAAAACTTGAAAACTTGAAACAAAAGAAAACTCACTATGTGTGTAGGCAGAAAATAGTAAACACGTAGTAAAATAAAAGATAAAAAAATTAAAACCTGTATAACATTCAAATATTTGGGCTCATAAGTTTAGCAGCTTCAAGTAAGAGAGACAAAAGAATTATCATGAGAAAGAAAGCAACAAAAGCGTTGCAAAAAATAATATTTAATAAGAATATCAGTCAAGACATCAAAAAGAATGGCGAAAAATAGTATTGTACGGAGGAACGATGTAATCACATAGAACAGACATTAGAAATAAAATTAGTTATAGTAAAATTAAATGTTATGAGAAAGTGTCTACAAGTTAGAAGATGGGTCAGACTCAAAATAGAAGAAGTTTAGAGAAGAATGAATGCCATCTGCTCTCCAATGGTATGGACATGTGGGATGGATGTTGAATGAGAGAAGGATAAAAGAACTGACGCTATGGTCTTTAAGGAAAAAGAGAAAAATAGTCAAACCAACTTTTTGTAGGGGATTATTGCTGGTTGTCATACTAAGTGTATATCTGTTTCTGAGCTCCGATGTAAAAGTTTATTTTGGGCCACATCGAGTCAACTGAAACGCAAGAGTATAATAGAATGATTGAACCAGAAATTTTTGACACCAGGATCGTACACGATTATAGCATTTTTCACCACCACGGTAAGTAAATTTAGAAATAAATTAGTCGGATTTGAAGTTAGAACCTATTGTAATAAGTCTGAGAGTTGCATGCAGGAAATAGATAAGGAAATATTCAAAACAATATCAATCTGAGTGAAGAAAACAAAATCATGGATAGAGGCCAAAAGGTTAGTTGTGGAAAAAAAACTGGAAAAAATTATATTGAATTGGTTGCGTTACTGTGTTTAGAAACACTTAGTAAAACACAATATTGTGAAATGAAAGATGGACAAGGTACTGACGCTATGGTCTCCAAGGAGAAAGAGAAACATTGTCAGACCAACTCTTTCTCGAAAAACATATAAAAACTTTGAAATCGCGTGGAAATGAGGCGTTCGGGGCGTTTAAAATATGGGCGGATAGAGCTAAATTGAGCATTTGAAGAAGCAGTTCAGCCGGCGATGGCCGGATGGAAGGATACAAAATCAGAGAATAGGGACTTAGTTAACGTCCAAAGAAACTCGCAAAACAGTGTTGAGTCAGTTACTGCCTTTGCATTTTATTTTGCAAGAGGCTCACCACCGAATAACTTCGAGTATCTGGGGCTGCGGCAAAGCGTTATTGTGAAAAAGCAATTTATGGGGGAAACGGTTATCTCATTGAGCGTAAAAGAGCCTAAAGCGCGATATTTATGCTGCTACACGTACGGATCGTGGCCGGACGACGAGAAAGCAGGGGCCGCTTTCATGGTTATGTGAGGAGATAAAGGAATCCATTATAGACGAACAAAACTCACAAGCTGGAGTTAGTAGCTATTCGATAGTGTCCGACACACATCTATACGCACAGAGTAATGATTCCAAGATGCGCTATAATATCAGACAAGTCAGCGCTATTTACTCCCAAGAGTATGAAGGCAGATTTGTAAAGATGCTGTCAGCCGGATCGAGGCTCGATTCTATTGAACCAAGGTGCACGCCAGAACTCCAGGCAACAATGCAGCTGCAGAATCAGCACCGCCGATATTTGAGACGGTATCAACGGGGCCCGTAAAACGCCGACTATGCACAGTAGGACAGATTCCCGGTAAATGTGGACAAATTTATTTAAGGAATCTAGCACATCAAAATGTGTTTTAATTTATCAAAATTGAAATAATTTGAACAAAAAACAGAATAACTTATAAATATTGCCTTAACATTAACTTAAACACCATCATCACTGTCGCTAGTGGTTTCACTAACGCTTTCTTCTTCCGAAATCGTTAAAAGTGACTCGGAAATGATTTCCATTTTATCTGGGGGTGCTAATAATGCTACCACATATGAATCTATTGCTCTTCTGTTTTTTTTGGGCCAGTGTTCTCATTGCGGTTATTAATAGATCCGATGAAACGAGCAACATGGGGAAAAGATCAACATTTGTAAATTGTCTGGAGGATTTTCTGGTGTGTCCTCGGCGATATGTCTTAAGGTCTTTGTTTCTGGATTCTTGAGGATATTTTTCGACGTAACGTTTTGCGGTGTCATAAGCGAACGTGCCAAATGGTTCGACATTAATTTTAAAATCAGAAGCTAATGCCTCTAAAAGAATGCCGCATCATCGAATTAGGGTTTTATCGATGCCAGTGATTCTTGCAAAAACTTGATAGTTTTTAAAAAACTTTCTCGCCGTGTTTCCATCATTAGATGTTCCACTTCCTCCTGGCTTAACTTTATCCACAATTAACCCTCATTCATCTTTAAACATCGTTTGAATTACCTTTTTACGGGCTGTGAAAGTCTCTAATTCTTCCTTGCCTCTGACTTGCAATTCTTTAAAATTGAGTCTATATGAGATGTGCAGAAAACACTCAAATAATCTTATCCACGCATGAAGCGTTGACAATCCAAATCTGAATGTGCCTTCATCTTCATCCCTTTGAACTATAGACTCTAATTTATCCATTTGAGTTGGTGTCGCCCCACTTGAAGTAACCGCATTGCATACTTTCCCGTCTATCATTGTTAATACAACTTTATGTGAAATAGAAACGTTTCTGTTACCAGCATTGCTCTGAGAACAACGGCGACTATTACAATACTGTTCTTTAATAAATTAGTTTGTCTTACCTGTTTTACTTGTAGATTTGTTATTTAGTTTTGAATATATTCCACTTCTTCCCTGGCTAAAATTGCAGTTTTTTTTTGGAACTGTATCCTTAACGGTCTGCAGTATCGCACAGTTGAGGAACGTGGATTTTGCCGTACTACAATTTTGTGTCTATCTTCTGTTCTGCCAAACAGTTGAATAGGCACGAGTGACGTTATAAACATATCGGCGTCACTTGTTTCACCCACGAATTTTTGTTTATACTCATTGTGACCTGTACTCCCGTCGCAACCTCATTTTGAAATTAAAACAAGTGAATTGGACATATCAATAGGTACAATATCAAAAATCTCATTTTGGGATTCAATTATTCTCTGTGCAGTATGGTCTAGAAGTTCTGGTAGATGTATTTCAGCTACACATTCCGAAACGACAAGTTTTTTATTAGGATAGCATTTCTTTTTCGCGCGCCTGAGACAGTGGTAGCTTGGAAATATGTTCGCGTTTTTTAATTTTGATTCAATTCTTATTTTTTGATATTGACGTTTTGTAAGTTTAGTATCGATAAACAGCGCCAAAGCTTCATCATCTGTGTACACCATTGGTATATGTTTCTCGCGATTTTTCCAAGCCTCTCTTATACGTGATGCTCTTGTAGGTGTCGTATTAACAACTTCTCTAAACAGTTGTGCAGCATCACCTTTACCGGATGTTCGGAAGCCCATTTGCGCAGCATGTGCTAATTCTTGTGGAGAAAATGCTTCCCGTAGAGATTTGGTTTTTCTTCTTTTTGTCCGATCAGAACATTGTTCAAAAGCTGTTTCAGGTCGACTCGCATGAGATGTTAACGAGCTAGCTTTACCTCCAGAAGTCTTGGCGGGTACAAAAGGCAATAAAAATTTTTCATTTATCCAGCTATTGTTCTTTTGAACAAAGATTTTTTCAGTCCTTCTAGCATCTTGCCACCTTTTAGTGAACGAAGTACATAGTTGGTAAATTCGATGTTCCGTATCTTTTAAAATTTTTTCTGAATGCCCTTCAGACATTAGTAGATTTTTTATAAAATTTTGAAGATGCTGGCATTTATTTCTTGTATCCTTGCCTGTTTCACTTTGACAAATTTCAAACAAATCCTTCCGTTTCATAGTAGGTGCTGTAATATGAACATGACGCACTATAGTTTGCAACACGAATTTGCGAATATTTCATAAAATGGCAGATTTAGGCAGCTAATTTTTTTTAACACATTTCTATAACCATAAACTTTCATTCTGTACAAAAATTACAAGGTGACTAAGCGTGACAAATTTTGTACGCCTACAAAAAAATATACCTTTTGAAGGGCAAAGTTTATTTGAATGGTACGTCTAAACAAATAGATGCATAGAAAAGTTATCACCTATTCAAGATTCTACGATCCATACTGCATTGAAGTATATACACAACTTCAGTTGATACAAAAATATTTCAAATTTATCACAGTTAACACTATCCACCAAACCTACTGGAAAGCTTGAGAACACTAACGTTATCTACCTAAATTTATTGCACACCTTAACAACTATACTCTTTCTCGTTAAATACCGCCGCATTATAGAATACTTTTATGAAATTCATAATTTGCAATTTTGTCCACATTTACCGGATATCTGTCCCACTGTGCTATGGCCTAAAGGAAGATACGGCAAATTTCGTTACTGCCTAGTAAAAATAGAGAAACTGATGGAGAACCAAATCAGATGTGCATGTGGGAAAGTCTGCAACGCTGTGCACGTCCTACTGACCTACAACGCGGAGAAAGAGACCAGGGGTAGAGAGCCTGGAGATGGCCATGAACGTGAGAAGAGCTAGAAAGAATTTCGGTAATATGGAAATGATAAACATAGAAACAGAAAACGACAAACCCATTGGAATAAAAACAGAATAAAAAATGTATACAATATATAAAGTGTGCAAAAGTCAAAAATATGTATAATTCTGAGGATTTTGTACCCCTGTGTTTATGTGTCTATCTGTGTGTCTACATCTGTGCTCGTGTCTGTGTGTCTATATGCCTGTATCTGTGCGTCTACGAGTCTATGCCTGTGTGTCTGTGTCAGTGTCTGTGTGTATATGCCTGTGTTAAAGTATATGCCTCTGTGTGTTTGCGTACATGAACAAATGTGCATGTAAAAAGTATAAAAAATGGGGCAGACCTATGTGCGATTATCATTGGGAAATATGTGTGTATGGGCAGGAGGGAAGAAGATTACTGCTTGTGGATGTGTGATAGAATATATAAAAAAAAGAAAATCAGGACAACAGAAACAGGTGGCACATTTTTTATTTACAGAAATATTAAATCGCAAAAACAGCATACACAAAAAATAAAAAATATTAAAATAAAATTATTATGCATATGGAAGAAGAGAAGGCAGCCACAGCATACTACCTAAGCAAAATTAAACAAAAACAAACTGTTTAAAAACGGAGATCAAATACGAAGCTAAAATTGATATGCCAAGAAAAATTAAAAAACTATGTAATATAATGTACAATAAACATAAAGGTCTATAAAAAATATACTAAAAACGTCGGAGACTTGGTGCTTAGTTTCTTTAATAAGTGTCTTTTGATTGTAACCCGCAATGTATCGAATTATATGTTGGAAGCTAATGAAATACGAATCATCCAGTAGAACAAATTAAAACAAAATTATTACTTATTGAACAACCCTTGTAAAATATAAATACTTAATTACCAAAACAAATGCGTTTCGAATATATTTTACACACATCTATGGCAGATTAATTAATCACACACACCGCTTGCTAATTTATAGAAAAAAAGTACAAACCACAATACGATATCAACATTACTAGTGAAGTTGACGACCGTGCTTCAATGAATACGGCATTTATAGTATAAATATCAAAAATAAAATTTTTTTTATATAAAAACTGAAAACAACTGCATTTTTAACACTTGAAGTGGCACGGGGCCGGGGGGGGGGCGAAGGTTATGCCAAATAGTCATTGAGCTTAGAAGCCATCTATAGATAGTGTCAAAATGATCTCACTTAATTCCAAAACTTTTAAATACAAATCAAATCCAAATTACTATTTGAAAAAATGCCCCTGGTTATTCTTGTGTATTATTTTAGAAAAGGAAACCCTTGGGGACATTCCCATGAATAATTAATATCAGCATTCACTAAGCCGATAACAAAAAAGGAGATAAAGCCGCCCAGTAGTTTCAAAATTTTCTAATAGAGCTTATCATTTACGGTGTATACGATATCTTAAAACAAAAAGAATGCCGACGACTGGAGCGGTCAACGTTTACACGACAAGAAATGTGCAGCTGTAGAAGTTAAAATTAATTACAACTTAGCTCACCCAACACACAATGTAAAAGCCTAACGGCTTGATCGATTCAAATGAATACTAAACCACATAGTTCAATATTTAGTATAAAATGCAATACTCGTATAAGCACACCAAGTTTTGAAAGACCATAATTTGAAAAAGTCGAGATGCTTGTTCAACCATATCGGATACGATAGCAGAAAGTTTGGAATATTTACAAAAGAATATTTACTTTTGCTTTAGTTTCGGTATTCGCTAAGAATGTTTATCGTATAGGTGTATACAATATCTTCAAATACAAAGAATTTCGCCGATTGGAGTCGTTGACGTCCACGTGATGAAAAATGTGCAAATGCATAAGTTAAAATTAATCATTATCTAGCTCACCCAGTAAGCGATTGTGTATTATAAAAATTATGCCAAGCCTAGAAAAATAAACTACATTAAATAGACCCTGCAAAGAAAAAGAAAATGTAAACTTTTTCTCTGTAAAACAAAATTAGCAAAAATACGTTAAATTTTTGACTTTGTGAAGCCATTGCCCAAGTTAAGCCACAAGCTTACTATTGGATTTGACTTCTGTACGGCAATGTTGCCAAACTTCAAAACCAAAAGAAATTATGGCAACAAACAGCACTCAACGCAGAAAACGCAAACTTTCGTGTACTTTCTTAATTTTTTAAAATGCGAAGTCTATAAACTATATTTAAATAGTTTAATGTCAAGTTACCACTATGCAAAGCATTTAAATAAAAATCATGGCTTTTAGGAAGGTTAATGGTTCTCGAGGAATTGATCATGGTTTAATATTTAGTATAAAATGCAATGGTCATACAAGAACACCAAGTTTTTAAAAACCATAATTTGAAAAAATCGAGATTGTTGGCGCACACCTCGAACTCAAACAAAAAGGGTTCCTAGAATCTTCTCTAACCCGAACTATTCAAGAAGGTACTGGACAAAGGTAAAAACGCAACACCGACATAGTGGACGGTAATAAAGACCAGCAACAACTACTCACACGTCTTCCACCGAAGACCAACCGAAGCAAAGTTACGTTAGCTATTGTCTCACGAGAGCTGCTTTTTTTCCCACTACCTTTGTTCACATTTACAGCGCAAAACAAAAAACAAATTAGGAATAGAAACTGAAGCACTCCTTTTTGTTTTGACAAATCATAATTTTCTTCAGTAGGATTTTTCTTCAAAAATATTTTTCCCAGAATCGAGCGTTGATAGGATTGATATGTTAATTACAAAGAGTCATCTTGACAACTTAATGAATTATATAACAAAGAAAGATAAGGAGACTTAACTTTACAGAAACATACTATGCCTGCTGTAAATCTTCAGATAGAAAGATTTGGAGTGCCACACAGCAATAAATAGGACCAAGTCTTAAATAATACATAGTTCTAAATAATGACCCTATAATTAGTAAAATCTAAATATGTTAGCTGTATTTGTAAAGAAAAGTAATTGTTTGGTATCTTGACGCTTTTGAAGTAGTTATTTTAGCTAACTGTTGCTGTAGGGAAAGTAACAAAATCGATCAATTTTGGTGTCAATCGATTTGAGTCGATTGACATCCCTTCCAACTTTAGAAAACTTTAAAGCCAAAAGTTACGCCTACTGAACATTCTAATTAAAAAGGGGAGTTAAAAATGACTGCCTATAGCTAGGTCCCTACAAAATTTGGTTAGGGTTCGACAGAAGTTGAAGGGCAGGTGTTTCGGATTCTCAAACGTATGGTAAATCGGGTATTTCTGAGTAGAGGCGAGGGTGTCCTCTCCACTTTATCATCTCTCAGTCACTTGACGCCTACTAGGTAATGGTGACATATGCAAAGAAAGAGACTGCATTAATTTGAACCAATAATCTTAGTATCGTTGGAATCGTTTTTTATTGCTTGTTTGAAATGACATAAAACGTTGGCTTTTTGGAGTTACCTCTCGAATACCTTCGCTTTAGATTTCCAGGGAGCACCGTATAGAGACAGTCAGTTTATACTCCAATGGTCCTTCACTAAATTTTTCATTAGGACCAAGCCTTGAATAGGGGGACGAGACCATAGGATAAGCACAATTCTAAAATTATATAATTAAATTTACAAGGATAGCCAAACTGGTTGAGATCAACATTTATTACCATACCGAAAAAACATATGGCAAAAGTATGCAGTGACTACTGCAGAGTTAGATCTAAAGTCCTCCGGCGTATTTCTGAGATTTTTTAAAAGTTTTCCTTAAGGTTTGGTACGAAAAAATAGTAGATATCTTAAAAAATACAAGAATTGATGACAGGGATGCTAGAATCATAGCTAACTTATATTGGCATCAAAAGACGAGTGTTAGAGTGGAGAACAAAACAACAGATGACATTTCTATACAAAGAGTAATTAGACAGGGGTGCGTTCTATCGCCGTTAATTTTAAACATCTATTCAGAGAAAATAATTAAAGAAACACTAGATGAAATTGAAGAAGTAAAAATAAATGGATTTTCAATTAACAATCCAATGTATGCAGACAACACTGCACTTATAGCAAATACTCTGTAAGGATTACAGATGCTTATCGATAGAATTACTGAAACTTCTGGACAATATGGTCTCCAACTCAACACCAAAAAAACAAAGTACATATTAGCAAAGAACAACCGGATGATCATGGTATTTATATTAACAGAACACCAATAGAAAGAACTGACAAAACCACATAAGTTGGAAATGTTAGCAACAGCGATTGGGATAATATAGATAAAATCAAATGCCGCATAGGACGTGCCAGAGCAGCATTCACACGACTAAAAAGTGTTGTGCGGTCACGACCTCAATTTATAACTGAGAATGCGTTTAGTACGCAGCTATGTATTCACAGTTGTTTTCTATAAAGTAGAATTTTGGACGTTAACGAATCTCACAAACGACTGAAAGTCTTTGAATTATGGACATACAGAGGTATGATGCACATGAGTTGGATGGATCGTGTACGAAGTGAAGTGTCAGCAAGAATGGGAAAGGGCAAAGAAATTATACGAACAATTAAAATATGAAAACGTTTACATTTCGTGGACATCAAGAGACAGACAGACACACACAACATTTCACATCTAATCATACAAAAAAAAATCGAAAGCAAGCAAGGACCTGGAAAAAGAAGAACCTATGGCAATTATTTGGACAGACAACAGGGTCATTTTTCAGAACAGCAGTCGGTAAAGTGATAATAGCCAACATGATTGCCAATATTTGTTAACGAATATGGCACATTAAGAAGAAGAAGGTTCGACAAGGTTAGTTTAATTTTTTGTCGTCTTTGACAATGTAAGATTAATTCCAACGTTATATGGTTAGGTTTTTAGCAATTTTTTTTGTAATGCATTGTGACCACAGACAGAATTGTTAGCCTTTTTTTGCCAGGTCTATCGAAAACAATATTGTCTATGGCCATAAAGAATGCATTAACAAAATATTTCCAACAAAAACTTTCAGTTTGCGTAACTTTTGCCTCCAAAGTTTCCTAAATATTGACAGCCCTTCAAAATTCGATTATTTTGAACGTCCTTAGCAGACTGGTGTATTATTTTATATGGATGATTCTGGGGTGAGCTTTCTTTACTTATTCTAATAACCATTGCATTATACATACAACGTTTTCAAAACCCTTATACTAGCCCACTTATTACAGCCCTTTAGTGCCTATTAATTTTGCATTTTATTTTGTTCCGGTGCTGTAAAAGGATTGCCACAAAAGTTTCAATTACCAAGAGGTACTGAAAAACATTAGCCATGAAAACTATATCATGAGTAATAATTGTGAAAAAAGACGCCCTTAATCTAATTCGTCTGACGAGGAAAGTGTACTACAATGTCCAAAAATCAAATTTAAGATTTTAATAAAATACTGTAAAGGCTGTAACGTCAAGAATCCTGTAATAGAAACTGGTTACATTTCCAATCCCATATACTTTATAGTTATATAAATGCCACATTCAGTTCTTAAGCTATCCTATATTTAGCACAGTTTTAAGAATGACCATTATATGAACACCTTAGCTATTTGTTTAATACGTTTTCAGTAAAAAAATAACACATTACGCTATCAAAGGGGGAACAAAAAGGTGAAAGCAAACCCTCGGTTATCTCGTACTTTTTAACCCATTTCTTAAATCTGCAAGTAGATTTAAAATCAATATTAGAAAAGTTGTATGCTTAAAACAGCCTGTATTTTTTGAGGGCAAACTTGTAATGTCGCGCTGTTTAGCTAAACATTTCCGTCTCGTGGTGAATGACCAAATAAAAAAAAATTTAAAAACTATTCTGTACATGCAGTTTTTCCAAATTTGATTGCTTTTTGAACAGCTTTCGGATAAGATACCAAAAACAGAGGTTTGAAAAATAAGCAGTCTCAACCGACCTGCATATAAGGCAAATAGCAAACTGGAGTCAAAAATAAACAAAACCATAAAATAAAAAGGAAGAAGGATCTAGAAATACAGAAAGGATAATATCATTGGAGTGAGAATAAGGAAGAAGTAGAGAAAGGAAAAGAGACAACTAACGGAGAAGAGGAAAATAAAGAAAACAAAATAAGGAATAAAAATAAAATATAATAAAAAGAAAAATTATTAAAAATACAACGATTGCTAATATCCCTGTCTTTATCGCTCAATATCCAGTTGTAACGGCATCGAAAAAAGTTATGAGGAAGTAATCTTACCACAACAATATATTAACTATTTGCCTCAAAATTAACGTACACAATAATACAAAAATAAAAACCTAAAAAGAATTTCAATCGAATATCAGGGAAACTCACCAAAAAAAATTTCACTAACCAAGAGAAATATTTCGTTGCATAACTTTTTTATAGATCAAATTGAATAGAGATTCAAATTTATTTTATTTATATTTATTTTATAATTACAACAAATAAACAACACTAATTATCATTTTGAATAAAAGACTTTTCAAGTTTTATGATCACACCAGCAACATTGAAAAGAGGGCCGCCATGTTCTTTCCAACCATTAAATTAAATTAAGATAGGAGGGGTCGACTTGACAGGACTTTGTTAAGAAACACCAATGAAACACCACGTGCACACAAAGAGAACCGCCACCCTTTTGTTTGATTTTGACCAAAGCTCACGCCCTCAATTTGTCAATATAATTTACTCAATACTAGACAAGTAAAATTAGGTGTTAATTTCCAAATATTGCAAAAATGGCTAAAAATGTATTGACTGTGACGTCACCCGCGATAACAAGGTATCGAAACTAAGCTACACAAGAGAACTCTAGAGAAGTATTGCGATGAAAGATAAATAAAGTTCTACAAGACAATGGCAGTGAAAACACACCCTTATAAACAAAGACAAAAGTAGAATATAGAACATGGAAAAATTTTAAGAGCAAATTGTTCAAAAAATCAATTTGGTATTAGAGGTCAGATTTGGCCGATCGCAGAAGTTTTCTCTTAACCTTTGGAAAGAACATGCTAGTAATGGTGAGACTACACTCTTCGATAAGAGGGCAAGCACCCCCCTTAGACGACCGCCATTACATCCCTTGTTCGAAGTGAAGACAGGTACTCAATTATTTTTAGTAACCGAGTAGGCCAGCTCAAGACTGAACCTGGCAGATTCGATTTTTGGAACAACTTAACGGTAACGCTGTATCGCTTAAATAGATCTTTTGTCTCGCCTATTTAACAAGAAAATATAATTGTTCGATGCCTTTTCGACCATAAAGTAGAATTTTTAAAATATTGGTTACCCTTTGATTAAATTTTCAATAAAACAACAAAAAGGAGTTGTTTAAGAATTAGATCACCTACATAAAAAATAGCAAATCATTGAAAATGTATAAAATCTGAATTACATAAGACGGTAGAAAAGAAAGGTTTTACATTTGGAAATATACAAAAATACTAGAAGAATGCAAAATAGAAACCCATTAATAAAATGTATCAGCGTTGGTGGTCTGATTAATAGTTGATTACTACATTGAAGAAAATCGCATAAAATAGCTATAAAAGCATAAAATTAAAGAAAAAATTATAAAAACAAGTCAATGAAAACTCAAACAAGAAAAACTGATATAAAGTGTACTTGCTATAAATTAGCAGTATAACTAAAAAGTGAGACGTGAGAATAAAGGGAGGAGAAAATAGAACAAGAGAGGGGAAGAGAAAGAGGGGGAAACAGAGAAAGCAAAGATGTGGGTAGGAATCGAAAGAATGGGATAGAGATAAAGACTAACAAAAAAATCTGGTGTGAACATCACACGACTTTCCTTATCCTATTATTATATATTATACCGGGTCCAGCGTCTCGGCCCTGCGCTGCTCTCGTCCCGGAACTTGTTATTTTAAAAAAAAGGACGAGGCGCGAGTCCAACACTCGAAAGGTGATTCAAATAAACAGTACAAGACAATAATTGACTCGTACTTAAAATTTTGCTACGTCACTGAAGGTAACCGTGCGAGCTCGGTCGCACAGCCTTCCCCATTATCGCCTGCGTGCTCCCTCCTAGCGGCCAAGCGCTCCCCCCTGTCCTCCCGCAGTCGGCACGGAAGCTCACCGAGCGCGCTGTGATTGGTTCGTTTAATTAATTTTTAATCGGCTATAACTTACTTATTTGACCTCGGATCAAAAAATTTCATTGTAATTTTTTATTCGTCTCGGTCTGATCTATCCGGTAATATAAATTTCCCAAAACATTTTATGAACACCCGGTATATTAAAAATCCTGAACTTCAATTTTTTTTCGAGTTGCTATTTTACCAACTTTTACTTTAAATTCGTGTTTAATCTCGTGATAAATCATTTTTATTCTCATGAATTTTTTCTATCTTTAACCGTCTATATTGGCGACCGCTTTGCGACCGATTTTGCCACCTTGCTACCAAACGGCTACGCCGATTTTTACCAAAAGTTTCGCACTGTGTCCTCTACCTACAAGTAACTTGCATACTAAATTTCAAGTCTCTAGCTCTTACGGTTCTCGAGATATCCTGTTTACTGACAGACCGACAGATAGACAGACAGACAGACAGACAAACAGACAGACAGACAGACACACACACACACACACGAACCAATGGCCCAAACCAACTTTTTTTGTGTCCCGAGGCTATAATTTGTCCAGAAATTTGAAAAACTGGGAAGGTCAAATTTCCGCCGATTACATTACTTTCCTTATTAAGGAAAGTAAAAAGATCTCAAACAAAACCCTTCTTAAAATCCGGCTCCCTGTGGCTCAGTATTCAGTCAACAGAAAAATAACTGTAAGATAGGAAATTTCATTTTTAGAATGTTCGTCAGGTCCAGGACTTTTTCCATCGTTCATATTTTTGAGAGCATATCATACTTCTTTGTTTATAACCGGAACAACGTCATCTTTGTAGGTATTTCCTCTGGACCAGTTCTATTATCTGCAAATAAATCTTCAATAATATCTCTGTCGCCGAAATTTGTCTTTTATATTTATCAAAATATTTCTATTGAACAGTTAACCACACAACCCAGTTACCAAACCCTGCTGAAGTTAAAATTTGTTAATTAAAATTACTGTAAGGGTGAGATTTAGTTAAGGATTGAGTGAGAGCAGGTCCAATAAATAAAACACAAAGGATTACGCGAAAGTTACTACTAGCCTAGGCATAAAACGTCTCGCGGACTGAGAGGAAAGCCGGGGCAAGAGGAGTATTTATTCGTAGTTAACTTAAACTAGATCCAAAACTTATAATAAAAGAACAATAGTAAATGACAATACAAACCAACAGTGTCGCAACGCCGCTAGAGGCGCGAACGCAATTATACTAAGCCGCGAGGTACCTTTTCGCACGCAACGAGAGCTCTCTTAACTGGACGTGTGTGAGCACTGCACCGTTTATGAACACCGCTCGGTCACCGCACCGCCAGGGAGGATGACCAGCGAGACGGTCCATGCCGCTGAGGGCTCGGGAGCGCTGAATGGTCAAGAACCCCAATTGCCCAAACGCGTCCCGGCGTCTCGGGCGCCAAACGTTTGGGCCACGGGCAACACGAGGTTGCCGCGTAGCGCTACGCCGCAGAAGGGTCACGATCGCTCCGTGACTCGTTCCCCAAGGCACACACACTGCCGCCCTTACAACACAAGAGGACGCATACACAACAATAGTCACGAATCCGCACTGAATGGTGTCCTTGTCACGCAGTCCCCTTTTCCTTGAAAGCAGCGTACTTGCGAAACGTCTTGAAGGCTCAACGGACTCGAGTCAAGTCTCGCGCTGACCTATCGCGCGGCACCTCACACAAGCGCGCTCCGAATTCTCGCTAAGGCCCAGCGGTGGCGCCTCCGAGAGAGGGGGCCAGCGCTTCTAATTCAGTGGTGGCGCTAAGTTAAGTATCTTTTGTAAAGGCGCACGAGCGCCCGGGAGTGAAGCGCCCGAACATCTATCTTTATCTAAAAGAGTCTTTAGATGGTTCTTTTTTGTAAACTTGTTAATTCTTTCGTTTTTTTATGCGGATTAAATCATACTACTTCTCAACCTCCTCAATGTCTTTACACTAGTCTTGGTAATATTTTTCTTTTGCCCGTTTCTTAATATCGTTCTCTATTTCTGTACATTTAGGTTCATTTTTGTTTTTGTAGACCCTTTGTTGATTAATCATATTTAAAATTTCATCGGATATCCATTTATAATTTTGTAGTAATATAGAATTAAGTGTACCATTTCTCAGTGCTTTCGATATTTTATTAATATCACCATTGTCATTGTGCATCTGATCCAAGTTTTCATAAATTTTCTTTTAGACAGTTTTCCTAATAACTGGTGTTTGTAGCGCTCGTGTCTGATCTATGGCTCATTTCTCTACTTTTATTGACCGAGATGTAATTTATCTGATTTTGAACTACTTTATCCGGTTTGTCCGCAAGCGATCGTAATGTGAATGACCTTCTATTTGATAATTTAAAGCAGGTATTAGTTACAACCAATTGTTTTTCTTATCAAAATTCCACAAGTCAATCTCCTCTCACTCCGTAATTTGCTATAATTTTATCAATATTCCCTTTGACAGTTTTGGCGTTAAAATTACCCTTGATTTTTGCAATGTTTCTGTTATTCATAAGGTATATAAGGTGCAATACAAAATAAATTTCATTGACATATGAAACACATAACAAGAAACGCAAGGAGATGGAGCTAAAGATGGAAAAATGTATTGGCTTATGGGAAAAATTACCATTGACGTTAGCCAACAATAGACTATTATTAAACTTTTCAGCTGTGTAGTTAAGCAAGTAAATCTATCATTAAAGTCGGTTAAGGCTTTCAGTTTAAAATTATGGTTTTAAACCTTTTTGGCCACACCCCACTTATGTAAGTATCTCTGAAATTTTTATTCTCCCAATAACATATAATTCATATTGGTAAACTATTCACCTGAACAAAACTTAGAAGACGGTTAACTATTAATAACTTGTTTTCTAATTGTCCCATATATGGGACGGGCGTACCCACGTTAAAAACCGCGTATCTAACACCATCCATAGTATAAAAGTCCCTTTTTGGTATGTAGTAAACCGGATGTGCATGAATTCCGCACTTTCTTAATCCCTTAATCCAAACACTCTATTTTACCTGCGATGGTTACATGAATTCCGCACTGTATCCTTGCCGGTAAATAATGACTTCTCAATTATTTAATGTATTTTTGATAGTAATCTACAAACATTCAATTTTAATTTTGTAAATTTATTTCTCAGAAAACTTTAAAAAGCCAAAATGTAGATTTCAGTTCAACCCTTCAAATATCAAAATAAATCCTACATTTGAAATAAGATTTTAGACTAGGCTAAGTTTGGTTTTGCAAAAAAACTAAAAAGTGAAGAATTGTTTTGGCATTGCGTAAAAAACACGTGTGGGATAGTGTAGACAGTGAGTGCGGAAAAAATTATTAACATAATCATTCCAAAATGTAAAAAAATAGATAATTAGGTAAGATGTTAAACTACTACAATTATATTTTTCTTTATAATTTTTTGATCCATTTTGAAATTGTGTTCGTTTTTGTAGTCAGCGCTTATGCGTAAAGAAAGGCGGCAGAAGACCCAGCTGGAAAGCCTTTTAAAATTATCCATACAACTTTGAAAGAAAACGTTGGAAAAATCGACATCTTAACTATTCGGGATATTTATTATGTACGAAATAACATTTATTCTGCACGAAAAAAATTGCAACCCAAGCATTCAAAAAGTGCAGAAGAAACTGTTGTTCTTTTGACAACTTTTCCTTGTCTAACTATGAAAGGAGAAAATTTTGTTTCGTCTATTAAAGAAGAAAGTAATATTATTGTGTTATCGTATGACACAAATTTAATGGCTTTGTGTAGTCCCAAAAAATCTATTTAGACGGAACATTTGATTACTGCTTGAATTATTTCACACAACTGTTTTCTTTTCATATACTTGTGAATGGTCACTATACACCGCTTGTGTTTTGCGTTTTAACGGACAAGAAATTTGAAACATATAAAATAGCTTTGAATTTAGTGAAGACAAAATGGCAAGATATAAATTTAAATTTGAATCCAAAATGATTTGTGGTCAACTTTCAAAAAGGCATCCACAATGCAATTTTAGGTGTTTGGTCTTATGCCGAAATCATTGGTTGTCGTTTCCATTTTTCGCAAAGTTGGTTACGGAAAATACAACAATTGGGTTTGGTCTCCGAATATAAACAGGGAAACAATGAAGTAGGAAAATGGCTAAATTACGTGTTTGGCTTGTCATTTTTAGACCAAATAGAAATTGCAGATTGCTTTGTATTTGATCTCATGAGCATAAGACCCGAAGATGATAGATTGGTGAAATTTTCTGACTATTTAATAGAAACGTACGTAGACAACGATTCGCTATTTCTACCAAAGATTTGGGTAAGCTTCACGGCTGGCTACGATAGGACGACAAACTGTTGTAAGTGGTTTAATGCGAAATTTAACAGTAATTTTTACAAGGCTTACCCTTCGCTGTATTTTTTTTATTTATTTTTTTTTATATAAATTTATTAATTTATATAAAACTTGTCGAAGCTGAGCAGTGCATGTGGACGGACGCGTTTCCCGTGCGTGCTGTAGAATGCGTCATCGCATCAGTATCTGCAGCCGCCGCCGGCTGGCAGTGACTAAGTGCACAGGGATAGGTACTCGGGGTCGGCGGCGATTAAGGACCCCGAGGAACTTGAAAGTAGGGCGGCCGAACTAAACGCGGCAATCGTAAAGGCATGTGAAGCATCCATGCCACGGCGCAAACTCTTCCATCGGAGCGTTCCCTGGTGGACCAGGGAATTAACCGAAAAGCGATCCGAAGTTAGGCGTAAACGCAGGTTATATCAACGCTGCAGGGGACAAGATAGGGCGGAAAGGGAGCTAGCTTATCGCGAGGCGTGTCGCGAATACAAGCATCTCCTTGAAGATACGCGTTCGAAAAAATGGAAAGAGTTTTGCACGTGCAGCGCGGAGAAAGACCCGTGGGGCACCGCGTACCGGGTTATACGCAGGAAGCGCCCAAATACTTGCGACTCTGTGTACGAAAGGCGGACGGTACGTACACAAGAGGAGCTCGCGAAACGGCGGAATGTTTATCGGAAAACTTCTTCCCCCGCGACGATGCGGAAGAAGACGATGCGAATCAGGCGGAAGTTAGGCGCGAAACGGCTACAATTGTCGGCAACCGGCGAGCCGACGTTCGTATAACCACGGGCAAAATTTATAGATCGATAGCGCGAATGGACGCCAAAAAAGCCCCGGGCACGACGGCGTTACCGCGGATGCGGTGTTGAAGGCTTTCTAGATTGCTCCGGCTATCTTCGAAAGCATCTTCAATGCGACTTTAGAGTTCGGCATCTTTTCGAGATGTTGGAAAATACAGACGGTGCTTTTTATTTCGAAACGGCGAAAAGTTGATCCTACCGACCCAGGCAGCTTCCGGCAGCTTGCTCCCGGTTGTCGGTAAGGCGTTAGACCGTATCATTACAACGCGCGTAGAATATGTAGTACGGGAAAGCGGAGGTTTTCACGAGCGGCAATACGGTTTTCGTGCGGGAAAGTCAACGATGGACGCGAAGCGTACGCGGTCTCCGAGGTCAGGAACGCTAGGGACGCGAAAGATTATTGCACTTTAATCGCCTTAGATATCGCGGGGGCGTTCGATAACGCGTGGTGGCCTGAATTATCCAGGAACTAGCTGAGAGAGAGTGTCCACGAAATCTTCTCTCGCTAGTAAAACACTACTTTAGCGAACGGGTGGCGCAGGTCGAAACGGGCGACGGAATCGTGACGCGAGAAATAAAGCGGGGGTGCCCCCAGGGTTCGTGCTCTGGACCGGCATACTGGAAGCTGATATACGAGAGTATATTCAGAGTTCAGTTGCCGCAAGGATGCCGGATCGTGGGATTAGCGGACGACACCCTTTAATAGTTCGGGCGGCGCAGTTTAAAACGCTAAAAGCGCGCGGAAACGAGGCGCTCGGAGCGCTTAAAACATGGGCGGATAGCGCGAAATTGCGGTTTAATGCAAAAAAGACGCAGGCGGTATTTTTCGATAAACGACCTGGGCAGGAGAAACCGACTTTCCTGCTCAACGGCAAGCGCGTCTACTGCAAGGACAACATCCGGTACATTGGAGTAGAAATCGACTATCGATTATTGTGGAAAAGCCACATACGGGCGGTTTGCGATAAAGGGAAACAGATTTCCCATCGGATCGGAGCGGCGGCGCGATTAACCTGGGGTTTTCGCGGTAAAGCGGCGGCGCGGATATTTGAGGGGACAGTACAGCCGGCAATGCTGTACGCTGCTGAAATTTGGGCGGAAGGGTGCAAAGTTAGAGAAACTAAGGACTTGCTAAGCGTACAGAGGATACTTGCAGTTAAGGCTGCAAGTGCATACCGTACTGTAGCCACCGAAACCGCGTTAGTATTGAGCCAGTTACCGCCTTTGCATTTTATTTTGCAGGAGGCGGCCGATCGCAGGAGGCTGACGACCGGGCCGGAGCAGCAGCTTCGACAGGAGGTTTGCGGCAGGGCGTCATTGAGCGGAGGCAGTTCATGGAGGAGACGGGGCACCCGGCCGAGCGAGACGGCATCCCATTCAGCGTGGCGGAGTCAGAGAAACGACAACTGTGTTGCTACGCGGACGGATCGCGGGCAGACGACGGGCGAGCAGGGGCCGCGTTCGTGGTCATGCAAAGAAACGAAGAAATACACTACGAACGAGCAAAGCTCGCAGACTGGAGCACTATTTTCCAGTGCGAGTTAATAGCCATCCGAGAGTGCCTAGCTTACATACAGAGGCACAGAGCAACGATCTCAAGATGCCCTGTAATATCTGACAGCTAGTCAGCGCTACTTGCTCTCAAGAGAATGAGAGCGCCGGCGGATTTACAAGTTGAGGTGTGGAGCCTTGCAAAGACGCTGTCGGCCGAGATCGATGTCCGGTTCCATTGGACCAAGGCGCACGTCGGGATTCCAGGCAATGAGCGTGTGGACCAGTTGGCCAAAGAGGCATCGGCAGGAGATGGACCGCTTATATTCGAGACGGTACTAATGGGGCTCGTAAAAACCGACTACGAGCCAGGACGAGAGCAAGATGGGAGCAGAGATGGCAAGCATCGGAGACGGGACGACATGCGTGGATATTCATTCCCACGATCGACACGGCGCGGTAAGCTGTGGAGTGCTTTAACCGGCACACCGTCCAGCTTATTACTGGGCATGGCAACTTTCGGTCATACCTAGTCCGAATCCGTAAGCTGGCGGAAGATCAAAACAGATGCGCGTGTGGGGAGGTCGACGACGCCATGCACGTCCTGCTGACCTGCAACGCAGAGGAGACCAGAGCCAAGGCGGAGAGGAGCCTGATTACCAGCGGCTGGAGATGGCCACGACACAGGAGGAGCTTGAAGGACTTTCGAACGTGCGTTAATGGTGGACGACTCTTGCGGTTTTTGGGGAACGGTGCGAAGTTGTGATGGGCGCGCGGGGATTGGAAAAAACAAGTGTTGCGCGAGATGCGAACTCTTTGAACAATCTAACAGACACTAAGTGCGGCGTAAGTTAAGGTAGATTTTAGTCTGTTTCTTTGCGTAGTGATGTAATAGCTAGGAGGACTCGGAGCCATCGGCGGTTTCGAGTCGCCTGCCCTGACTCGGGTTTTTGTGGTTTTCCCTGGTTCTCCACTAAGGCGAATGCCGGGGCAGGTAAATTTGCGCCCACAATAATTTTAAGGAAATTGAGCATTGTAAAATACAGGATTGCGTAAAATTGTTAAATACGGTTGGGGTAGTGCTGGTGTAATGCCGTAAGGCAGAGCACCAGCCAATTTTAAATTAACATTGCCTGTAATGTTTTTGTATAATAATCTACGAATAAATTGTAAGTGACTAAGTGCGACAAATGCCGTGAGAACTCGGTCTGTGAGCGGTTCGCGAGATTACAAGTGCCGAGCGATAAGGCGACTTGAGGTCAATTTGTGATATCAATTTTAAAATTTAATAAGTTGCCTGTTATTATCTATAAACTGCAAGTTACTTAAATTTAAAATTTAATTTGCTTTGTGTTCAATTACTCCTAGGCCTGTATGTCCTACTATTATCCAAATCAAACTGCAACGATGCCGAAAGCTGAACATTACATTCCCATGCAAACTGATCAATCTCAACCGATCTAGATGGTTCAACAAAACTATCAATACGCTAGTAATTTAATATTTTGTGAATGTAAATGTCAATGAACGACATTGAAATACAGTTGTTTTAATTTTTGGTGCCATCATGTAGTATCAGTACCTATTTAAGAACCTCTTCTCAATTTAATGATTGTTACTGCTCTTCTATTGTTGCTCACCACTAATACAGTGATGTGGAGAAGTTATTTGTCACTCATGTGCAAATGTTCTAACTGCATATGATAAAAGAAAACGATGCTATTATTAACTAAATTATTGTGCGAAGACACTAAGTTAGTGGGGGTACTTGCTCGCTTGTGGATTAATAAGGTATAGACCAAGGAAGAAGTCATTTATCTCTGAAAAATGAGGACATTTTTGTATACGGTGATCTAAATATAAAACGGGACCACAGATTAATCGCAGGAGATTCTATATAGTGACAAATGTATGTAAGGAGATACCCTAGAGAAAAATGTTTAGCAAAGCATGTGCTCTCCACAACCAAACATCATAGCATGGAGATGCATACATGAAAAAACATTTAATCAACTATATATTGAATACAGAAGTATTGCAAAATGACATGTAGCCTACATGTAGTTTGAAGATAAAAACTTATTTTCCATACTTACCATTAAATCCTATATAACCACCAACACAGTTGACACAATGAACCGATATTCAAAATCATAAAAAAAATGTCAAATTCAGGCTTTGTATCAGTGTATTTTTAATAATTAAATTATAGAAACAAGTTCTATGCAACAAAATTGTATCCAACTTAATATATTATATGCTTTTAATAGCATACCATAGGAACAGCTTTTGGATGTTCTACTCAAAACAGAAGTAATTGTACATTTGGTACAGAGGATTAGAAATCTATACCAAGGCAAACAAGCATGGATCTAGACAGAAAAATGGACATCTAACTAATAAATTCATAGTTGAAAGAAGAATTACACATAGGTGTATTCTGACGCCAATTTTATTTAATATCGACAAGGATTATATAATGATAAAAACAACAGAAACTCAGGAAGAGAAAAAAAACTGAAATTTACTTACGACATAATTTCGACAAAGTCTGACGAAAAATTTATGAGAGAACTTAAAAAAAAGTCAAGCTTATGAATTACATATAAATACTACGAGAACGTCAATATCGTAGATAGAAAACAATATATCAGAGAAAGTTATTCGATAAACAGAAAATTAGAATCGTAACGACTAAACCAAATAAAGTTTCGAAGGACAGACACAAAAAACAAATTATAAAGATGTTATCCCGGTGTGTACTAACATATGGAAGAAAGACGAACAAATAGAGCAAACGACTGCAACAAGATCGACAACTTCATAATATGAGCCTAGACAGAAATACTATGTCTAACACAAAGAAAGCCTTTTTATTATAAGTAAAGTCAAGGAACTACTATACAAAATGATACTTTAGAGATACAAGCAGAGAAAAAAAACTCATTGTTCAAGAAGCAGATTGAATAAAGCAAATGACTGTTGACACATTGTACCAAGTCAATATACAGCTAGCTAGAACCCACAAACCTTCTGGAGGAAGGAATCCAACCAAAGAAGATCTAGTAAGTTTTTAATTAACGTTTGGGGAAGAATCTCAACAAATCTTTGATTATATAAAACTCTGGTTGGACTTTCCTTTTTTTTAAGTGTTACTAAATGTTGTTGACTTTATTCAGGGCGTCTGGCATCTATTGGATCGAAACAATACAGAGTAAAGAGTCAGAATATTTTGAAATATAGAATCATCAATAAAAATGCCAATTCACAAGATCAAAAAATTCGTTTGAAGAAAATTTTTGTGAATTGCTTTGATTTTCATAAGAAATACCAACCGGGTCAACGTCTGGTAACGCTAGCTTGCAAAACAACATTAAAACTTATTACGTTTCCTTGGTAAAGTTTGTTATTTCGCAATATACATTTTTGCTATAGATAGAATTTTACGAAAAATTGGATTATTCAAAGTCACATAAAGGTGGATGTCGGACGAAAACTTTATCCACCAGAATAAGAAGATAGTAATGAACTGCGGGTTACGGTAAAAAGTACATTTGTCGCTCTTGAAATAGACATTTCCTTGTCTAAAAATATTCATTTTAAACTCCTCTGCTCTTTCTAATATTTTGAACCAAAACAATATATATAAATACACTAAGGTGTTCTTATTTATCCTAGAAGACTATAAACAATCTATAAAGCAGAATAGAATGTTGTCGGACCTATTTTTACCTTTAACTTATCTGATATCCGTAGTGTATTAAACTGCAATTTATTCCTTTAGCGGCATCCTCTACAGTTAAAAAAGTATCTTCAAAGTCAATTTTCAACCACTATTTGACACCAGTTCAAATTAGCAAGCCAGCTGAATGCTTTGCGACAAGATGGCGCATTGTGAAACGGTGGGATGGACCGAAGTTGTTTTGACATAACTGTTGGGAGAGGGCAACAGGCCATTAAGGGCTGGGTAATATGGGCGTGAAAACATGGACTCCAGTGCGGGACGGAGAAACGGTGCCCGGTCAGATAAGAGGCAAGACAGACAATAGAGTGTGGACTGCCCTTAAGCAATAGGAGAGGTAACTAATGACTGGCTACCCGAAAAATTAAATGGCTAAAAATTCTGCCACGCCCTAAATTTAATGAAAATGTTTCTTGATAGCAGTATTATCAAATGTTAAAAACAAGCAAACAAGATAAATCTATTAATCAAACCCGAAAAAGATAATCATAGTGAGTAGCAAGCACAGAGGCTGTACAAAATAATGACGGCACTAGTAAAGTTTGTTCATTTTAATAACAGTTTCAAAATTATTAATTATAAAAAATATATTTAAATTACTCTATAACAGATAAAACGCTCCCACATAACATAACATATTGGAATTAAACATTTCTAACAAAAAATTAATAATTACACGTACGAGAGGGTTTTGAAAACTTTTACCTACTAATTGACAAGTATGTTAATATTGCCACGAGACAAATAAAACGAACATTATAATATTCTTACTGATTATCACGACATACAGTAGCGTTCTCTGCAATATTAGATGGCCCTACTGTGGTAACCAAAATGACAAGTGACGTAGACGCAAGGTTCAAACAAGGCAGTGTTATTGGGAAATATTTATCGAAAACCATGAGTGTTAATGATGTTAGACAATAAGCAAGAAGAAATTCAACCACAATAAATCTGTATGATCAGACTCGATGTGGTCGGCTTTTTAGTCCAGTCAAATTTTGCCCAACTTCAAAATTTCTTTTTACAGGACGGAAATATGGTCTCTTATGTATTCGAGTGCGCTGATCACGTGAAAAATAGTAAAAAGAATCCTAGTGTTGCACTTCTATGCGAAAATCGCTTGTAAAAGTTTAAAAGGCTCATTTCTCACAGACCAAGGCTCGTAGAGAAAAACGGATTGCACCAATCGAAAGAACGCGTAAATATGTATAAGAAATAATATTTTATTCGACTTTGATAAGCGTGAAATGCAAAGAAAGAAAGCCGTAAACGTGATGTGTGGAAATTAACTACCCGCAACTGTAGGCGTAGGAGAAAGTTCCTACTCCTCGGCCATAAGCGCTGCGGGAGCGAGAGATCTATAGGAAAGCAGGCTTCCTGGGTTACGTGGGATTGCCTGCTTATAGTTTAAATTTATGGATTATTTATATTTATATTTATAATAATAAAGCAAGATCCCTCGATTATGTGGGTTTGTCTGCTTGTGATTTGAATTTTTGTTTTTTGACCATTTCAAAAAGTCCTGCGACAGACAGCGGTACGAACACTGGGTAAAGCTGGGGTCCACATCACGCCGCCAGCAGGACATCGAGAGCGTTGGTGACACCGCGCGGGTGAGAAAGATAGGGACTGCACCGCAGAGCAGACATGCGCTCGAACGGATTTTCGATATAGCTGTTTACGAATCCAAAAACAACCGTTTGAGGATTTCTACTACTGCAAATGACACGTTCGAAGTAATTTTGTAATATTATTATTACAGTTCTTTCACACGTTTCTCACGTTTTTTCACAAATCTGATTAAATTACGAGTATATGCACATGAGTGGAAAAAACACGTGGTAAATAATTTTGTTTTTCACTAACATTTTACAACTTTACGAATACCACCAATTGCTTAATGTACTTACGTACATAAATGTTTTAATTGATATACATTTTGACAACAAACATATTTCAATCTAACCTAAAAATACTTGTTTAAGCATTACATGTATAGCCAAATATTTTTTTCCGGTTTTAGCCATGAATGTCGAGGTAACGTGCACAATTTGCAATACTAATTTGCACAAGGGCACAGATAAAGTGGTGACGGTACAACAAAAAGGATTAAGTACCTTAATAACCAAAAGTCAAGCCAAGAATGATGATAAGTGGAAAAATTGGATTGACGTGTGTACACGCCCCTGAATAGTTTAGGTATTTTTAGAGGGAAAAATGTAATACAGATAATTCGGTTATAAGTTCGTTATAATTCTGTGTCCGTTAATCCATAAAACGGCATTTAATACCCTAAAACTCGGAACTCTGACTCCCGGAATACGCTGAAATCTGAGATTCCGACGATCGGTACCGAACTTTCACCTTCCAGAAAGGGCAGATTTGTAACGAAGTTTTTGACATAGGTCAGGAGATTATAAAAATCAGAATCGGTCCGGACTCTGTCATTCTGCTACTCTGCTTCAACAATTTGGCTTGGGTCTGCTACAAGCCAATTTAATGTAAGCTCATCTTTGTTTAACTCGTTATTAAATATAAGTGTTCAGAATTTGCCAGTTTTTTCTTGAAAGAAAAAATCGCGCGTATAACGTACCTTCACAAAATTCTTATGAAGATTATAGGAAAATGTACCCAAATTTGCCCATAAAACGAAAATACGATTCTACTGATAAAATACCAGGACCAATTTGCAATGTTGAAAAAAAATCCATGTGTGATTTTTCTACCGTGTGTGTTTTATGTGGTAAAATTCTAAAACAAGTTTGGAATCTCACGCAGTCCAATACACTATACCGACTTCATGAATCCAATGAATCCAATAATGAGTTAATAAAAAGAATGCTTAGTTTGCAAGAAGAAAACAAAAGTAAGGGTTTCTACCGTCATACGTGTTACTGCACTTTCACGACTTCATATAAGCCAAAAAAATATGAGACAGATATAGGCATTTTAAAAAAAATTAAAAATATTTATAAATATATCTAAAAAAGCTTCAAATTTTGTATCTTATTTTCAAGTATTGACGATAAGTGACAAGCAATTACATTTTATTTAATAAATTGAAATCAAAATATAGTAACAATGTATTTATAAAACAGCAGCAAGCCAAACCGACGACAATATACTATAAGACATTCGAGCTGAGTAAAATATGTTCTAATTGGTTTTACCATGAATAATCTTTAAATGAATTTCAAACAAATACGCTCGTACACATAGCTGCTCACAATTTATGGAATAATACTGAAAATTTGGATAACTTGGATAACATTTTAACAGAAGTTTCACCACTTTTAACAAATTTTTAACTTATCTTTTATTTAAAAGAAATGTAAAGCATGATAACTATGTGAAAAAAGATAGCATAGCCATAATATTGTGTCAATCATACGTCCAAATGTCTTTCCATCTCATTTGCAATTGGCCGTGGGTACTTACGTCTACAGGAAAATAGGTTCCAAACTTATAGTTGATCTATTGAACAAACTAGGAGTCGGTGCGTCTTATTACAATCTTCAAATGTACGAAGCCTCTACTATCATGCATCCTCCTCAAACACTCTTTGATGACACTTTTATACAGTATATTTATGACAACACTGATCATAATGTTGGTACGATCGATGGTTACAATATATTTCACTGTCTTGGTGGGATAGCCGTGTACACGCTCGCTTATTCCATTAATTATGAGGGAGGTATTCCAAATTTAAAAAATTACCAATGTCTCAAACTCTGGCAACGCAAAACCAAATTCCGACGTATTCGTTAAATCAAAACTCCGAAAATAATTTTGAAAAAACTAATTTTCTCGACACAAATACACTGCATCTAGAAAAGCTACCGTTTTTGTCTCCGGCATACGTAGGATATTTATTAGGTATGCTATATTGCTGATTTTCCTTTGTGGAAAAGTTTTGTGAAAGTTAAGTCGCACGAGGTGACTTGTGACACTTCTCATATATGTTTGCCTTTCATAAACAAGCCTTCATCTAAATTGACTACGCTTAATACTGCTTTGCAGTTTATAAAAGAAGAAACTGCAAAAATAAATCAATCTGTATCAATTTTAACGATTGATCAGCCATTGTATTGGAAAGCACGCTCACTTATTACAGAACATGACAAAGTCTTAGTTAGGTTGGGAGGATTTTATCTTCTTATGTCGTATCCAGGGGCCATAGGTTTTGTAATGAGTGGCAGTGGTTTGGAAGATTTATGGACAACTGTATATGCTCCTGAATCAGTCAGAAAAATGTTGGAAGGCCACACTTTTTCAAGGGCCTTACGCGCTCATATACTAAGCTTTACAGCGTTAAGTATGATGATTATTGAGAACGAACAACGTTACGATGAAAATAAAATATACATAAACAATTTTTTTGAATGTTGGTCAACAGACCTTCCACACATTAGAGTTTCAAAGCAGATGAAATTTTTTAATGCAGATCTCGAGAAAAAAGGTTCCGTGGCTAAATTATTGATTCAGTATTTATAGTGTGTTCATTCAGTACTGCAATTTTTGGAGACTAAGAGATTGGGTGATTATAAGTTGCATGTACAGAGTATTGAAAGTATGCTTCCATTATTTTATGCATCTGGACACAACAGTTATTCGAAAATATTTATCTGGAAGATTTATATGATTTAAAACTAATAATGGACCCAGCAGAATTTCAGAAGTTTACACAACAAGGATTTTTGAACGTACTAAAAAGTGACAAACTTTTTTCAAGTGTTTCATCCGATATAGTGATTGAGCAAACGCTCAACAGATTTTTGGCACCGATCTCCGACATGGGAAAGGCGTGACACTGAGTGTAATTGGTAGGTATTTTTAAGGTATGCCAGCTGCCGTTAACGTTATGGAAAGTCTGAAGAACTATTGCGATTTAAAATCAATTTCAATCGAGCAACACATTGATTTACCCGAAAGCCGGATCAAACGTGACAACAGCGATACCAAAAAATTACTATTTTGGCTACGAGAACATGACCCCTTTTTAAACCGATCAAGCATTATGTCTCTATCGACAGGAATATTGGCGGGTCAGATATTGATTGTCATAACGTTCTTGAACTTGGCTCGCGTAGAATTTTCTCAATGTTTGGGAAAGCCGCCTTATCGAAAGTATTTAAAATAAAAACACTGAGTTGTGCTCAAGGGGTAGGGGGGTAAGCGCTCAAAATGACTTTTTGTCAATTGATTCTCAGTTTATATTCAATTGTATTGCTATGGATTTTCAAGGAAATGACGACAAAACACGAGAAGCACTTGAATACGATTTATCGCCATTGTTGGATGTGCAAATTTCCCAAGTCTGAGTTGTATAAAATATTAAAATCGACTATTCACTTACCAGAACTCATGCAGAGTTTTAAGTACGTGGTTGATAGCGGATGGCTATTACATTACCTAATCTAGCCCCACAGTAAAACGTTCATGAAATTTTCTAAATTTGTTACGATTTTGTAACACGCTGCTATGATAATGATGCCATTATCGTTTTCGATGGTTACAATAATAAAATCATTGGAGATAAGTCGTACGATAGATATCAGCGAAAGGAGAAAACTGTGGTATCAGACATTGAAATATCGGTTAATAATCTAGTTTCCTTACACCAAAATTAATTTTTAAGAAACACAGCTAATAAATTTAAATTTGTACAGCTCTTGACTAATTTTTTGAGTAAACGCAACATTGACACCAAAATCGCTACTGAATATGTCGATTACTTAATTATTAAAACAGCAATCCAGCAGAATGACACAATCGAACAGTCTCTTGCAGTAGTAAGTAACGACCTCGATTTGCTCATTTTGGTCATAGGATTAACATCAGAACTAAGTGATTTATATTTTTTGAAAATTCCAAACGGAAAAACGAAGGCAATACAGCTGTACTCCACCAGGGATAACAATGCACTTTCAAGTTTTATTTTATTTGCGCGCGCTTTTGCTGGCTGCGATTCTACGAGCGCTATTTATAAGAAAGGAAAGAAAACTATATTCGAACTGATGAAAAATAATAAAAATCTTCAAGATGCAGCTAAAGTATTTTATGAAGACAAATAAGCAAGTTTATGAATTATTTGAAGCGGCAAAACGAGTGATTATACATCTATATAAAACCAAAACGCAAAAAATCACGTCTATTAATGATATGCGTTACAATATATATCGTTCGTTATGTCTCACTGCCAAAAAAAGACTTGTTGTCTGCTTTTCCAGCTACAGACTTTGCTTTACAACATACAAAATGTGTTTATTATCAAATTCAGCAGTGGGGAGGAGTAGGGATGGAAAAGAACGAATATTATGTTGATCCCAATCATGGCGGATAAAATACCAGCACCAAAAGAACTATTGGAGTCGTAAGTTTAATTCTTGAACTAAAATTAAATTGCATGTAGTGTTCATCTCATTGCAATAACTAATAATTCATTCTGTATATTTCAGATATTTTGCAGCTGTCATGGCAAGTGTAACACAGGCCGGTGTAGTTGTAAGAAAACGGGTCTGCCTTGTGATAACGCAGAAAGGAAAAAATATTGACAAAGTTGATTTAGAGGATGAAGTTGAAAATATTCCATATGAATATGCAGACGAAAATGAAATAGCTGAAGAAGAGATAAACGATATCGATAATTACCTTGTAAATGCAGAAAATAAAATATATAAATATTGATATTTAAAGATGTACATGAAAAAGTAATTCACAATAAGTGCAATTGTCAAAGTGAATAAAAAAAAATTGTCAAAATCTTTTTCCTAGTCAGTATTTGCACTTGTTTTTTTTTCAAAATTTAACATAACATGGGACTTCGTGCAATCGACAGAGAATTGTCAATAATACAAAAATACAATGTCCCTAAAATACTTTTTTTTATCCTATTGAAAGTATTTTCAGACGTCGACCGGTCGAAAAGGAAAATCACGCCAGTTCGAACTTGTTTTTCTTTACTCTCTTGTCCCTCACACTACCACGGCTCCGTCACTCTCGCACTACGCGCTCCGTCTCTCTCGCTCGCGCATGTGCATATACTCGTAATTTAATGCGATTTGTGAAACATGAGAGAAACGCATGAAAGAACTGTAATAATAATATTGTGTACTTGTATAATGTCTCTACGTTAAAAACAACAAAATTACTTCGAACGTATCGTTTGCACTAGTAAAAAGCCTTAAACGGTTGCTTTTGAATTCGTAAACAGCTATATCGAAAATCCGTTCGAGCGCGTGTCTGCTCTGAGCTACAGCCTCTCTCTTTCTCGTCCGCGCTGCGTCTCCCTCGCTCTCGATGTACTGCTGGCGGCGTGATGTGACGCCAGCTTTACCCAGGGATGGTCTGGTGTCCGCCGCAGAACTTTTTGAAATGGTCAAAAAACAAAAATTCAAATCACAAGCAGACAAACCCACATAATCGAGGGATCTTGCTTTATTATTATAAATATAAATATAAATAATCCATAAATTTAAACTATAAGCAGGCAATCCCACGTAGCCCAGGAAGCCTGCTTTCCTGTCGA
Organism: Sinelater perroti; assembly: GCA_036346155.1. NCBI lineage: Eukaryota > Metazoa > Arthropoda > Insecta > Coleoptera > Elateridae > Sinelater > Sinelater perroti. The sequence goes on from JARFIY010000105.1 coordinate 129,452, forward strand.
TGATTTTAAAAATCCTCTCTCTCGCACCACGTGCTCTCTCTCTCTCTCTCTCTCTCTCTCTCTCTCTCTCTCTCCCGCAGCGCTTATGGCCGCGGAGTGAGGACTTTCTCCTCTTCCGACAGTTACGGGCAGTTAATTTCCGCACATCATGTTCACGGCTATTTTTCTTTATATTTCACGCTTATCAAAGTCGAATAAAATATCATTTTTTATACATATTTGTGCGCTTTTTTTTCTCTACGCGCCTTCGTTCGTGAGAAATGAGCGTTTTAAACATTTGCAAAGGTTTTCGCATAGAGATGCAACATTAGAAATTTTTTTACTATTTTTCCGTGATCAGCGTACTCGAATACATAAGAGACCACAATTCCGTCCGGTAAGGAGAAATTTCGAAGTTGGGCAAAATTTGACTGAACTATTTTGACAGCGTCAAGCGACTATAGATGAAATGAGTCGAGCTAATCACCGCGTGAAGCAAAACAATTGCGTTGGAACTGTTAGAATTTTTCTTTAACATATCCACCATATCATACATATGTTATTTAACTACAGGAAGGTGTAAACAAGATGAACCCTTTATATATTGGCTCTTAAATAAAACAGAATCAACAGGAGATTACCAACAATACTAACAGGAAGATGAGCGATACTCTGCTCCACCAAAATGTCACTGGATACACACAGCTGTTAAAGAAGTACGAACATGGTAGAATAATAGCCATTTCTCCTAATAAGCCACCGATTGTGTCTTTGTGGCTCAATGATCAAAATAGTATCAGACTCTTGGTACAGCAATCGTGAAAGCTGAGCAGAAGGAGAAAGGAACCCTGTGATTGATCCAACTGCAACGCGATGAGTGATCAATGTGTTGTATTTTTTATCATTTCTTATACATATTTGCGCGCTCTTTCGATTGGTGCAAGCCGTTTTATCGTTTACCAAGAACCAGCACTTGATTGACTGGTGTAGGTCTTCAAAATTCCAGATGCTACTTCTCACGTTGGCTGATGTTGGTTAGCACTCTATGGTTGTAAAGATACTACAAGTACTCTGAATAAGTGGAGGTACAAACGTTTCATAAAATCTGCATTAACAATCAAATCAAACACCACTTTTTTACCTCCTTTCAGAGAAGTTGAAAAGCAGCAGTCTTACCGATTATACCATCAAATACCTGAAACAATAAAAGAAGCTTACGACTGGGGATGGCAAAAAGGACCTTCGAGATCCGTTCTAATCGCGTCTCTAAACCAGGGTGCGCAAGTATCATGTGAGTGCCGTAAGGCAGGTTTGGTTTGATCTATATGTGCAAAATGCAGTGATGCCTGTGACAATGCTAACTAATAAGATTATCTTGAGGAGGATAAGGCTTTTGGGCAAAGATAATACTCTTCTGCAGATGTTGGATAAGAACTTGAATCAATCAGCAACAATAATGGAATTCGTTAACAACTCACGGGAGCCGTAATATCGCCTTCTTATGACTGCTAAAAGAGAACCTGAAATAGAGGAGCTCTCAGCTGAAAAAGACGAATGAGATCAAAAAGAGTTTGAGGAACTCAAGGAGTACCATTGCGTTAATGAAACATTAATATTATACACTTACATAAATTGTTCTTTTGTATTGATTTTTTGGAAGTTTTTAATTAAATGTCTTTTCAACGAATAATCTACCTCCTTTTCAACCTCGCATTTTTAATTTATTGAAGGAAAGGAACGAGGTACGTGACGACAATGGAATGAGCTAGAGGAGACTCAAATATTTTCATTTTAGTGAAATAAGGAGGCGACGTTTTATACCTATTTTTTTATCTCAGTTTTGATTATTATCCGCTTTTCTATATAAAAAACTCAATGGAATCAATTCTACAGGAAATTTTCACTAGTTTTAAATTTCCAAGCTCTGTTTCCGCAGCTTATGCAGAAAAATAGTTATGTAAATTTCGTTATTTTTGTCAAAAAATGGGGTTTTCAGTCAAAATTTTGCTGAAAGATCTGCTTTGTATTCAGAACCACAAAAAAACATAAAAGTACAAAAAATTATCTCTCCTTCAGAACATTATAGCTAAAACTCTCAGGTGCTTAGGCTACACCCCCATTAGACTATAGACGAATGTAAATAACTTTTTTAGAGTAACGAATGTTCACTACAAGATCTTCTTATCCGAATATATTGCGTCAACAGGCAAATTCACTGACGGAGGTATGATAAATTCTTGACAATTCTGCGATTCCAACTTTTTGACTACTGTTCGGTAAAGGATCTTTTCTGTATCACCAGAATGACTGTTTTGTCCACAAAGAAATTATTCTGCTTTGGTTTGAAGAGCTAGGTGTTGAAAAACTGAGTCTTATTGAACACCTCTGAAAAGCATTGAAACGCAGATGATGCGTCTGACCAAATAATTCATCTTCAGTGGCTGAACGCGCATTAGCTCTCTGATAGAAATGGAAGGCAATTCCTTAGATTTAGATCAAAATCTGGTGATTGATGCTAAAGGTGCACTAACATAAGTTTTGATTTTAAAATACTGGATGACTGGATGCTTTCATCTTTTAGTGTATGAGTGTTCAAGTCGTGCTATATGGAAACCGTTTTATTAGAATGTTGTGTTATAGTAGGGTTTTTGTAAAAACACCTTTTATGTTAACTCAGGTGACATTTATTTGTGACGCCTTGTATTCATTTTGGTGGTCCCATTAAAAATGTGTGGTACTTTAAAAAACCTCAGTTCCGTTAGAATAGATAGCTCAATTTCCGAACAGACAGAAACTAAATGACGTTGTAAGCAATTGAGACACGTTGTACATGGTAACGAAATTACAAACTATTTCTAATTAAGTAATCGATATTGATAGGTAAGAACGCCGGAACGCAAACATTGATTAATTTGACAATGCAACGACCTTGTTGCTTTAGCAGCTATGTGATAAAAGTATTATTAGCAAAGGCACAACTGTCAGCTTTAAATATTTAAAAAATGTCCAAATATTAACGGAAAAGTCTATATAAATATTTTATGGTGTAAACATATTTCTAATATTTCAATAATTGCCTAAAACCAACTTATAATACGCACATAGCAGCTGAGTACGTTATGGTGGTTTAGTCTGTCCTTTCCGACCAGTCGTAAGGTTCCACGTGCGGTCTGAAACAACAAGAGGTACAACGACCAGCATAGGTTTTCTCGCAACCTGTTTACAGATCCACTTTATTGCAGTTGGCTCCGAGAATGTAGCGAAAACTGCAATTCAAGTAATAAAAACTCGATCCTATCCCCAGGTAGCCTCAACTAGTTATATCGCAAAGTTAAAAAGTGTTCTAATTAAAATTTTAAGTAATCGGCAACGTTGCTAAAATTAATGCAATGCCGTGCTCAGTGTATTTTATTCTATAATATAATTATGTGATTACTTAATGTTATGATTTTTTAGAATAATTATGCATACATTGAATAATATAAAATTGAATGATAACCGGTTTGACCGCAACAAATATAACCAAAATTTTTCAATTTCTGTTCCGACCTTGTAACTATTCTCATAATTTTCCTTCTGTGTTCTGCACAAAACTTGTATATTTAGCAACACAGCGTCTACACGACTGTAAGGGTCTTTAATAAAGTTAGTTTGTATTAAGGGCAAGTATAAGCCATGCAGAGCGGTCACCCGCCTTGTCCATTATACTTTCAAGGATTTTAGCAGATATTTTTGTTATGTACAACACCTAGCATTTTTTCGCCTACTGCCAAGTGTACGAGTATGAAGTGCGGATTTAAGACAACAGATTTGTTGTGCCACCAACAAGAGTCAACGCACACAAGTAATAAGTTGAAAAGTGTTTGCATGTTATTGTTTTTCTGTGTATTCAATATGTCGAAATTATTGCCAAATAAATAGTATTTGCGGACAGCATTAATTTTTTCTTTTCATTTGAACTAAAACTGCTGCTGATTCATATCGGTTACTTAGAGACGCTTATGGTGAACTTGCTCCATCTCAAGATACGTGTGAACGATGGCTTCGGCCTTTTAAAAGTGGTGGTTTTGATGTTGCACACAAGGAACACAGAAAACCAAAAAGTACAAAGATGTGGAATTGCAAGCATTATTGGACGAAGACGACCACTCGTTAAGCAATTGAACGTTAGTCAATAAACTGTTTCCAATCGCCTACGAAAAATGGAAAAGATTTAGAAGATCGGCAGATTGATACCACATGAGCTAAACGAAAGGCAGATGGAAAGGCGCAAAAGCACATCTAAAATTTTGCTTTAACGGTACAAAAGAAAGTCATTTTTGCATCGTATCGTTACTGGGAATGAAAGTTGATATATTTTGAGAATCCCAAGCGCAAAAAATTATGGGTAAATCGAAACACACTATCCATATCAATCGCAAGGCCTAATTGCTTTAGCAGAAAAACGATGCTTTGTGTTTGGTGGCACCAGTAAGGTGTGGTCTATTATGAGCTGTTAAAGTCTTGTAAAACGGTTAATACCAAACGCTACTAAAAACAATTGATCGATTTAAACCTTTCGCTACTTGCAAAATGACCAGAATATTGAAAAAGACAACACAAGATCATTTTCCTCCTTGACAATGCTCCATCACATACGGCAAAACCGGTTTGTGACACGTTGGAAGCACTCAACTGGAAAGCGGCTTACTCACCAGACTTGGCTTCTTCCAATTACCATTTGCTTGCATCGATGGGCCACGCAGTTGCTGAGCAGAGCTTTAGTTCGTTCGAAGATGTGAAAAAATGCATCGGTAAATGGTTCGCGGCAAAATGGAAAGATTTTTACTGGCGTGGTATTCACAAATTACCCAAGAGATGAGAAAATTTGTAACTAGCAATAAAAGATATTTTGAAAAAAACACTTTTTATCATTCTTCCGAATTTAACGTGTTTTTTTTTAAAAAAATCCGCATTTCATACTTGTACACCTGGTAAAATAAAATGCTCTCGTCCTTGCTTATGCGCTGTAATTGACCGCCCCACATTTCTTAGCTAATTTTAATTGGATGTAGCCCTTACTTAAGCCAATCGTAGAAGTCACTTATTTTTGTAATAACCCACTGAGGTTCCTTTATAAGCTAATATTATAAGCAAATTCAAGCAGTTTTATTCCATAGTATCCTGACAAAAGTTTTAGGAATATATACTAAGTGAATACAATTATTTGTCAAACATTAAATTTGTTACATTAATTTTCAAATTCTATAACATCTGTCACTATTTGACCTTTAGAGAACAGTGTTGCAAAGAAAGCGCACCTGCATGGCAACCGCGCGGTAAAATAAATTACAGCACCTCCAATATTGTTACGCTATAGATTAAAATAACAAAAAATTAGAGAACTGGAAAATAACCAATTTTCGCAACCCGAAAATTCAGCCCGCGGTGCATGCTCCAAAAGCTCCGAATGTTTAAAACCGAATTTATACGGCGCATTGTCCATTAACAGATTACTATTACAGATAAAACAAACATTTCAGTACCGTAGCAAAAAAGGGAATACCGATTTAATTTCGGTAAAAGCGGGAAAATGAGCAAAAATTTGCGAATGCCGTGTAAACTACATTCTAACACCAACGCAAAAATAGTTTAAATAAATTGAATCAGCGAAGTTAGAATTCACAACAAACGTGCAAGCAGCGACGAGGCGAAAGTTCATGCATGTTCTACAATTTCATAATGCAAAATCGCCGCCCTTGTACCACGCTCGGAACGTCACATGAACAATGTTTGCACGGATGAACTTTGATCCAGACATCACTGTTGACAAACATCTCTGTAATAAGAAGCACATAGTCGCGTTTCAGACATTGTCATGGAGGTTTTCGATATTTTTTTTCCAAAACAATTAAAACTATGTATTAAACAAAAATAGAGCAATGTTGGGCAAAATGACAATAAGCATAAAAAAGAACAGGGCAACAAATTAAAATTTTAAAATTTCCCTAGAAGAAAAGAAGTAAAGACAAATCAGTTACAGTTTTCAAGATCTTACAAGAGAACGAGAACACCAAATGTAGGTACGAAGAACAAACTAACTCGAATAAAGGCTAAAGACAGTAGAAAGCTATAAAAAAAGCAGAACATTATTGTCAAATAAGTATTAAAATAAAAAATAAGAGATACTAAGCGTAAGCTAAAATCAGAACAAAGAACTGCAAAAACAACAAAAAATATAATTCAGAAGAACAAGAAAAGCTACTAAATATAGTCAATATAATGAATGCAAAAATCCTCATAAACACAAATATCACAAATGGCAAAATACATATTAAAGAGATCAAAAAGATAGTAAAGCTCTGGCGAAAATCAAGATCCTGTAAAAATAAAAAATGATAGAAACAACAAAAAATACTACAACAGGTATATAGATAAAAAAAGAGAGGATAATGTACAAAATAGAAAAAGCAGCACCTAATATATTAGTGGTGGTGAAAATACAAATATAATGGGTGGCTCATGTGCTACGTAGAGTTAAGACACCTAACCGCAAAAAATTGAAACAACAGAAGAGAAAAAAGTCAAAAATGTGCTCTGATGACATAGAAAAGAATATGAAAAGATTAGGATGGAAAAACTGACTTCACATGGCAACAAACAGAAAGTAGTGGTGGGTGATCACCAAAGAAGCCATGTGTCTCCACGATTACTAACGTTCATATGTATGAGAAAATTAAAAATAGCAATTAGACAAAGTAGTAAAACAGATATAAAAAAGAGTCAAAATAAACCAAAAGAAAACATAATCAAACATGAAAAAGAAAATAAAAACTAAAAATAACTACTGTTATAACTCTATTTTAATAATCATAAATATAAAAAACTGAACTAATAATCTATAGTATAGATATGGTACATCCCATTTCGTTTTAAGACATGAATATGCCCGAATTGATAACTTTTGTCGCATTCAGACTTAAATATGTGCGTAACAACATTTAAACCTTCAAAATACACTAAATAAGAAAATCGCTAAAGATGAAGTTTACATAATATACGGAGAGTGTAAAAAATAATTATTATTTGATTTTGTCTAATAAAAAAAAAGAAAATTACAAAAAGGTGGGCAATTCGCGATCAAATTTGTTATGGGCAGCAGTGAAAAGGCAGTTACAGCACGCCGTACAAGGTAAGTTATGAACTTTCTAACTAAGTAATCAATATTGGTAGCTAAAGACTTGAGCAAAAACATTCCATAATTCGATAATATAAGCCTTTTCTAGTCTGTGACATTGCCCTTTAATAAAACGTGCATAAAAGTGAGGTATTTTAAAGAGCATCACATTTTTTAAACAAAAGTAAACCAGTAACTAATAATTAGATTCAATAATATTCATAAATATTCGCATTTAAAAAAAAAACGCAGCAAAGTATTATTAAAAAATATATACAGGAATACAGGTTAGATCCAGAGAAGCACTTGATTAAAAAAAGTTCTTGCTTAAGTATTGTGGTCTTTATAAGACGGCCATAGAAAACAAACGACAGAAACAATTTGTGGAATTGACAACATAATATTTAAAAAATTATATAAATCATACTCTAGCAAACAATTTCGCATTTTCAACTAAAATCGTAAATTAATTAATTATTTTATAAGAAAAAATAAAATAACGCATTATCTGATATAACTATAAATAGTAATACATTTATCTATAAGCAAAATATGAACCAAAAGTGGTTAAAGCAAACGAGAAGTTTTATTTTGAAGAAAACTATGATAATGAAAAATAGATAAATGCAAATCAATTACACTAGTGTGTAATGTCAAATATATAAATAATAGGTAAGGAATGAAAAAAGTAGCTCGGTATTTAAAAACAGCAAATGAAGAATAGCAGTTTTCAAATAGAGCAAAAACAAAATATAACACAGATACATATAAATAAAACCATATAAATAAAGTCGAGTAAAATTCATAATTCTAAAAAAGTGAACAAATTTCTACAGGTTTGTTGAGGTAAATCTAATGCAACAAGTTAGCCTCACGTAATTAACAACTTACGAGTGTCCACAAAATAAGCCAAGAATATCGCCACAAAACTAATGTACTTGAATAACTTGCATCGGAAAATCACCGACAGAAATTTATGCGTAGTCTAGCTACAAAAAGAACCAATTTTACAATATAGTTACGAAGTACTGAGAATTTGAACACCAGGAGGATCTAACTGCTGACAGAGAGATTTACAGAAAGTGATCTAATCATAAGAAAACTGATGAATTCGTCCGAAAATTGAAAGAGAAGATAGATCGGAATCCTGGACGGAGTATAACTGATCTGGCAAAGGAAATGGATGTAGCAAGGTCTAGGGTCGGTATAGCAGTGCACCAGAACATGCACTATAAGACTTTAAACCTGAGAGACCGCCAAATGTTGACTGAGAAAAACAAGGTAAAGACCCAAGTACTGCTAAACAACATTAAGTACGACAGTGCTGACTTCCTAAATTTTTTTTTCGGAAAAAGGAACTTCATCGGAAATAGGAAAGTGAATTGCCAAAATAACCGTTGCATGATGCATCTTAAGCGCCTACCGTTATGTATACAAACTTTCTTGCCTCTGTCATGGTGCTGGGGCTTGTGAGCAGTAAAGAAGATGTCATGGTGTTCCAAATTCTTAAGAAAAACCGTAGGTAAGTATCGACAGCTATTTATTATTAACGTGTTAGAGACACTGGTCAAGCTCTGAATATCGAAGGTATCCGCTGAGTAGAATTACATGTTCTAATAAGACTCCGTTCTAGGATATAAGACAAAGAACGCACATAAGTGGTAAGAGTTATCAACAGCCGCTTTGCCCAGGAAAATGTTTTTAGCGGACAAATATACGCTTATCTAGCCAATATTAATATAATGGAAACTGTGTGCGCGGCTATAATGTAACTTGTCAGTCGATCAGAGTAAACTATATTGCGCATGATGAATAAGGATGACTTCATTGGACAGGTCAATTAAGATTTATACGCCGACAACCCCATGTAACGTCTAATCAATGCATTTGCAGAGACTAGAAGCGGGAATTATTTTTTGCTGATAAACGTAGAACATTCCTTTATATTTTATTGATTCGGAAGACTTTCTAAAACGATAATCGGTATAAGAGCAGCATAGATAAGGACAAGATACAAATGATTTAGTAGATTAATGAAAATCTGTTGAAAGTGACTCATGTTCTGGAAGACTAACATTGAGCAAAACACGAAAGATGTAAAACGTGCATGGTTGCAAGGAATAAAGATCGGCAACTGAGGTAGAAGATGAACAGGTGATTTTAAAAATTAAGTGTGTAAAAATATTGTCGGAAGATCTTAACACGACGTGTGTAGCCGCAAAATTCGTTCCCTGATTACTATCACAGCAAAACAAATGTCGTGCTGCAGTTGTCAATGACTTACTTCAAACTGTTACCAATGTACCATATTTCTTCAAAACTTTTGCGAGTATAATACAGTGCAAATGATAATCAAAAAGTGTGTGATATCCCAAGTAGCTTACATTACAAGAAACTGAAGTTGCTTACAATAATTCCTATATTTTGTATCACTTGTACTGATAGTTTAAACTTTTTGTTATTGCTTTTGTAATTTTTTTAAATTTATATGGGTTAATATTTTTAAAATACGCCATTTTAGGCTTTTTCTTCCACCAAAATGTAAGAAAAATGGATGCAACTATGTATTAATACTAACCAATTTTTTGAATTTGTATAAAGTCCAACTACGGACTTCTGGAGCGTTCATTAAAAAATAGAAATTTCATTAATATAATCGGTAATATGAAATATACCTGGGTCCCTAAGCATCTGCACCATTGGTATATCGTGCCAAAGGCCATACTAAGGCTGTGTTTTGTTCTTTTGAATAACGCTGACTACATACCCATATATATGTAGTATGGTGTTACTTTCTCCTCTGAGAGGATTGCATCCAGACGCGTACTGGAAAATCAAGACCTAATTCTTCTACTGGCTTCTAGAGTTGATGTCCATGTGGAGCTGGACGGCCGACTATGACTCAGTACCTGAAGAAAAATATAGCGTACCACCAATCCACAGCCGACGTTCCTTTTTTGATGGATGTTTTTAATATTAAGAAATTGATTTTACCTAATATCATAAATAGGTTATTCAAGTACACCCACTTTGGTATCGTCAGCGTCATCCATTAGGACTTTTTTTATAATGTCTAGCATCTCTTGAATTTGTACATATCGAGAAAGAAAAAGTAGATGCTGCTATTTCTTAATCGTGGATTCCTGCGGGAGCGCAAGGCACTGTCGCAGAAGTATGCCGCAGAAAACAATCTTCTAGTATTAAACCACGTAGCCTTGTTGAGTGTAGGTGTCTTTCAAGCTATCATGGACCGTGGGTTTTGCGAGCAATTACTTAAAGCCTGTAGACGATAATGTTAAAAAGAACAAGCTCACCTAGATCTTAGACATTACGAAAACTCACCTGAATGCTAAACCATTAAATTCACAAGTTTCTATATCGGATAGTTTTTCTATCGCCTGTACCATTGTAGTAAGGTGCCCCGAGAGACTAAAACTTTAACCTAGCTGTACAGACGCTCTGTGGAGAAGGAGAAGATCCTAGCCGCATTCTGCAAAACGGGTGCTATCTCCATCGAGCGCTACAGTAGTAACCCCATCCACCCGTATGTTGCCCAGGACTGGTTGCGGTTTTTCACCTTACTCATGTTCTTGTAGAACTTATCCAATGGTGAAGCTTTAACATCCCGCACGAAAACAGCATCTGCGAAATAATTAATTAAGACTCTCATATATTTGAACTCACTATTCGCTTGCCGTACATCATCTCTGACACGGAACGACGTGACGATACCCCACCTCAGATGATTGCGTTATTTCCTTTGTTCCAAGCGAATGCAGGTACTCAATTATTTTTAGTGACAAGTACACTATCTTTGGATTTCGGTGCCTAAAATTAAACTCCAGTAAACTATTAGGAATACTATAATTTTATAAAATGTTACTAATTAAGACCTTCGGTATAAATAGTTCTGTTTGTTGAATAATTCTACAGTTATAAAAACTTTATTTAATAATGAGAATTACAGAGTGAATGTATAATCCACTGTATAACTTTACATTGGTCAAAACCGTCACTTATATTTGACAACTTTAACGTAAGCTTCTAACTTCTCCTCTCATAATAAAATTTTATTTAATTTTTTACAAATTAAATCAGCATACGTAACTTTTTTAAGTGACCTCAGAAAGAAAAAATCTAACGACTCACGAAACCATGCAGCATCACCACCTTGTCTGAATCGTTTGACGACAAAACTGTTATTGAAATACTGATAAATGTCAACACTGAAGTAAACTACAACAATTAAATGAACTGTTGTACTACCAATGCCAACATTGTTATCAATAGAGGTAAACTTTTCTTTACAAACTAGAGATAAACTGGCTCATTAAGCGGTTGTAGAAAAGCAACTAATACAATTAGGTGGTTACCGAAACCTAAATATTGTTTATATAGACATATGTTTTACATTAATTTATTACCGAGATACTGAAAATAAAAGATATTTATTTAACAAAAATTTATAAAACATTTAAGGTAACTGTTTAAAGTGCCCTCCGTTTTGTTGAATGCAGTATTCAGCACGACAATTACATGTTTCTTTGACAAGTCTTATAGCATCCGGACGACCCTTAATAGTTGCTGCAGCTTTCACGATGCATCTCTTTAGCTCTTTTTTAATAAACCAGAGACTTTATTCAGCCCACACAAAATAATAGACCAAAACTTTATTGTTTAGATTGAGATCTCCTAATATCTGAATGAGATGAATGATTTTAATTTGATTAATCGGTAGAGAGTTAATTATTTTTTTGAGATAAAAAGATCTTTGAAAGAAAAACATGTAAAAGAAGGTCGTTTGTTGAGTTGATACTCCGTTTTTGATATATTGGGAATGGTTTTTTATTAAATCTTCCTTTTACGTGCATTATCTTTTGAACAAAATGCACTGCTTTCTCTAGAGCCGTAATGTAATACAGTAGGATATGTTATCTTGTTTCAACTGATACGTGTAATATACGATATCCTTTTCTATCATCTAATGAACTAGTTTTCTATAAACATCTGGATTTTTGTCTTTACCTTAACTACATTATTAGTTAAGCATTTTATCATATTTTGTTCTTCTTTAGCAATATTAGGGAAATCATGTACCATTTTTTGATAATTAACAGCACCATCAGCAAGTATAGGAGTTGGTTTAGGTACCACTGTTATTGTATTTTGTTAGTTATCACTTAATTCTTCATCGTCGTATACCAGTACTAAATATCGATTTGTGTATATTTAAAATAACTGCTTCGTATTAATATGTAAACGAGTATTTGAATTTATTAGTATTTTCTTTTAGAGTCTTTAACCAATTGCTAGATGTTGGGATTATTACAGTCGGTTATACCGTCATCAGACTGATTTAAATCGCTACAATTATTTGGTAGTGTGTTAAAAAAGAGATATTTTTAAAATTATTCAGCTGTGATTTAACGTTTTCTTCGATATACGAATAAAATTATTACTTACAATCTTTCGACAAATGCTAAGAGACTGTATAACATAGGCTGCTGGTTGGATTGATAGTAATTTATTAATTATTAAAATTAATATGTATATTAGATAATATTTTTTCAAAATACCCATGTAAGTTTATATTATCATAAAACACAAATAAATTATGAGTAATGATGGTTTTTAGTTATCGTGGAATAAATAGAATTTTAATTTAGCTGATATTTTAAGCGAGGTGTCAGTTTCAGATAACTAAATTAAGTTATCTACATCCTCCAGCTCTCACTATCAAAATCATGCGTACATGTCTTATGCATATAAAGAATAGTAGTTATTTAGTGTACACCTTTCATCCGCTACGGTAAGTGGTTTACCATACGTAACTTGATCTTTATAACATTTTTTATATTTAGCAAACTGTTGAATACTACCATGAATACCTCTTGTCACCGACGTAGGCAATAGGATATAAAACAATTGATTGAAAAGGGATACAAAATTGTTTGTACTGATGAAGAGGAACTAAAAGTTGTTTTTCACGAACCGACAAATTCGATATATGCAAGCGGAAAATGGATCATAACTCTCCGCATGTGCCCGCTTTATCCAAGTAAGCCGCCCAAGCTGTTTTTTGACAACACGATTTTTCATCCTAATATAAGTCCGTACCGAGGCGAGGTATGCGTAAATATTTTAGCAGATGACTGGAATCATCGTTACACACTAAGTGCCGTTTTTGAACATATCTTGCCGCAACTGCTGCCAGAACCCAATCCCAATGATCCAAACAACGAGCAAGCTGCTTTAATATATAATCAAGGAAAAGAAAAATTTAATAACATGGTTAAATATTATATAAATAATTATGCATCAAATGATATGTAAAGCAACATTACTGCGGCATAAAAAGGAATTATAGAAAAAGAAGAAAGCAACAGACTAAAATGAAAAGATTTGAAAGAAGTGGTGTAAGGAGAAGAAAAAAATGAATAGAGTTGAAAGTAAAAGAAAAAGCAAACAGAAACATATCAAACTATATTTAGTGAACAGTTCAATCAGAATAATTCTGTACACAGCGACGTACAAAATTTATACTTATAATTATTATATTATAATTACCTTTCATGCATATTAGATATTACTATGTTAAAACTGTATAACATTTAAATAAAAAAATTAAAAATAGTTTATTTTAATAATAGTGTCCTTTTTCTAAACATAAAAAGCACTTCTAACTTTAAAAAGGTTAGAAATGCATTACATTTTAATTCTGCAGCAGTAATAAACTTTTTCCTTGATTTGAATATTCTAATCTAAATATAAAATAGTAGCAAATTTAATTAGGTAGCTAAATAGAAATAAACAATTTTCTTGTTTTATTGCATGCATCGATTAAAAATGTCATGTTACAGTTTGGTACAGAAATATATGTGTGTATATATGATATTCTATGAACTTCCACTTTAACTTAAAGGTGTTTGCAACACTCCGATCTAAAAACCAAAAGGAGGCCATATCGAGCAGAGTAAATTACCAAGAAACAGTGAAAAGTGTGTGCTAAAATAGTAGATAAAAGAAGAGAATAAAATAAAGAAGACAGAAGAAATATAAAAGTAAGATAGTTTAAACTAATTAATAACTTTAAGGTTAGAAGCATAACATTAAGAAAGAAAATCGCATGCATAATGATAAGACAGATAAAGAAAAATTTTAGCGGCAAGAGTAGACCCCTGCTCGACGTCGCTAGAATAGGCAACAAATACACAAGTACAAATCACACAAATAGAGACTAGTACCAACAAATAAATAATACTATTGAGAGCAATACAAATGGATAAGCGAAATAGACACAACAAATAAATAAAGAACACAAACATAACAGAAACATAAGGGTACACCCCCATGGTTGGTAATAGCGAAATCTTTCGACGAGCGGACTGGGGATAGCTATTTCCGCAGCCATGGGAGACGAAATTCCTGAGAATACACCACATACTAGTGATATGAACAAAATCAAAAATATATTCCAATCAATTAAAGACAACATGAAACAAATGAATAATAAACTGAACATAATCACAAAAATTATGAATCAAATAAAACAGGAAAATAATATCTTAAAAACTAAATTAAGAAAACAGGAGAATAAAATAGAACAATTCGAGAGATCAGAAAAAATATAATATTAAAGGAATACAAGATAAAGAAAATGAAAACAAGGATACAAGTAAAGACAAGATACACACAATTATACAAAAAATGGTAGTAAAAATTAATAATAAAGTAGATGTGGATGAAGTAAGACGAATTGGAAAGTACAACAGAGACAAAAAAAGTTCAATATTAGTAAAGCTCATAAAAGAAAAAACGAAAATAGAGATATTAAAAAACACAAGAAACCTAAAAGGAACAGACATATGGATAGATGAAAGTTATCCCAAAAACATACAAGAGGAACGAAAACTGCTGATACCAACAATGGAAGAAGCTATACATAAGGCAATAATAAGATACAACAAATTAATAATAAATAATGAAATCTACAAGCCCCCAAGGACAGGAGAATAATAAATAAAGAAGTTTGTAGAAGAAAAGGAAAATATAAACAAAAAAAGAACAGTGGATGAAAGATTTTCAGATGGTGAAAGCATACAAGAAAAATTTAAAAAAATTACCAAAATCTCGAGACTGAAAACCTAGATAATGAAAATGAGGATAGAAAGAAAATCACAGGCCAGACAATGATAAAGGAAATGAGTAAAGATAATAAAGAAAAGAAGAAAAAAAAATAAAAAACACAAACAAAAATACAAACAAGAACCATGAAAAGGAAACTAAGAATACTAAAAGCAAAGAAAACACACAAGAAATACAAACAAAAATATGGAAACTAGGGGCGTGGGATGTTAGAAGCCTACAAGATAAATAAATCGAATTAACAAATGAATTTGAAGAAACAAATTTAGAAATACTAGTAATAAACGAAACAGAAAAAGAAAGGAAACGGCAAACTGTGCCTAACAAATGGTCACATATTAATATATAGCGGAGTACAAATGAATCAGAAAGCACCAGCAGGAGTAGGATGTATAGTACACAAAAAAATTTCAAACCAAATTATAACATGGAAAGCAATTTCGGAAAGAATCCTATTAGTGGAACTAAGAAACGAGAATATACGACAATAATTTTGCTGTACGGACCAGATGAAAATAAAATAATAGACAAAAAAGAGAAATTTTGATAATAACTAATAACAAAAACAGAAGAAGCCAAAGAAACAATATATACATTACAGGAGACTTCAATAGCAGAGTAGGGAAGAAGTACATAGAATATAAAACAATAATAGGCAAACATAGAGAAAAATTACGAAATAAAAATGGAAAAAGAATTCGATTTCTGTCAACTACAAAATTTAATAATAACCAATTCATTTTATCAGCATAAATATATACATACGTATACTAGAGTACAACCAACTAGAAATTAAAATCAATAATTGATTATATCCTAGTCCAAAAAAAAAGAATTAGAAAAAGCGTCGAAATATTTAGTGAACACCATTTATTGGTAGAGAAAAAGAAGGACACAGAAATAAAAAAAAACTAAAATGAAAAAAGCAAACCACATAAGGATAAAAACATACAAACTTAGAAATAAAGAATTAGCCACAAGATATAAAGGAATAACCGAAACCATTCTGCAGGATAAAATGGACAAAATAAATCAAGGTAACACACAAAAATGATGGAACACTTTTAGAGAAATAATTATTCATGCTGCAAAAGAGGTTTGTGGAGTTAGCAAATCTGTAAATGGGAAGAAGCAAACAGTCTGGTGGGCCAGTGAAATAAAAGAGAAAGTCAAGAAGAAGAAGAAGAAAGAATAAAAAAAATATCTAACAAACAAAACCCTACAACAGTATGAAATATACAAAAATCAAAGAACAAAAGTAAAAGAACTAGTAGCAGCAGTTAAAGAAAAATCATGGATAAATTTTGGAAATAAGATGAAAAGTATTAACATTGGGAATCAGAAATTATTCTATAAAATACTAAAAACTTTTAGATACAAGAAAACAACGAAGCAAATATACATAAAAAACAAAATCTAGAAATACTAACAAATGAAACAGATATAATGGAGAGATAGAGGGAATATTTTCAGAAACTATTAGGACAACAAACCCAACTAAACGAAAACATGGTAACCGAACACGAAAATGAAAACCAGAGGGAGGATGAGGGAATAGATGAACTAAAAATGGAAAAGCTAATGAACGTAATAAAAAAATTAAAAAACGGCAAAACACCCGGAAACGACAAAATTACTACAGAAATGATAAAGAATATGGGAAAGGCGAGGATGAAAATTCTTTTAGAATTACTAAATAAAGCTTGGAGAAGTGAAGAAATTTCAGAGGAGTGGGGAGCAGCCCTAATAATACTAATATATAAGAAGGGAGACAACGAACAATGTAATAACTATAGAGGAATAACATTGAACGCCATAATAAAGATATACGAACAAAATATCAACAACAGGTTAAAGACAATATTAGAACCACAACTAGCATAACCACAAAGCAGATTTTGACCGAGAAGAACCACACAAGATTACATTTTCACAATAAAAAAAACTAATAGAGAAAAGACAACCACAAAATAAAAACCTCTACTTAGCCTTCATAGGCCTAAAGAAGGCGGTTGACACCGTAACTAGAAGAAAAGTATGGGAAGGACTTAAAGAAATGAGAATACACAATAAAATAATAAAAGTGATTCAAGACTTTTATAAAAACAACATAAACTATATAATAAGGAACAACATGAAATCAGAAGGCTTTAAAAGAGAGGTGAGATTAAGACAAGGAGGAGGTCTAAGTCCAACCTTATTTAATGTACACATGGATAAGGTCATCAGGAAAAGCGAACAAAAAGTAAATAAACTATTTATTGGGTATAGAAATCTAGAAAAAGTAGAGGTAGCAGCAGGAGTTTTCGCGGATGACGTAGTGATAACAGAAGAAAGTGAAAAGAAACTACAAAAAAACTTAAACATATGGAAAGAGATAATGGAAGAAGAAGATATGGAAATAAATATAAGGAAAACAAAAGTTATGATAATTGGAGAACAGGATGCTAAAATAAATATTGAAATAGATCATGTAAAATTAGAACGAGTAGAAGAATACAAATATCTGAGAGTAACGTTCGAGAAAACAGGAAAACAAGAAGCCGAAGTAAATGAAAGAAGTAATAAAACAATAAAGCTATACTACGCAATGAATCAAAAATTTATAAACAAAACAGAAATCTCTAAACAAAGAAAAATAAGTTTTCAATACTATATACAGACCAGTACTAACCTACAGATACAAAACTTGGATATCAGAAAAGCAAAAAACAAGATACAAGCCGCAGAGATGAAATACTTGAGACGAGTACTAGGATTGACTAGAAAAGACAGAAATCGAAACACACAAATAAGACTAGAACTAGGAGTACAACCAATAACGCACTTCATTGAACAACGACAACTCGGTTAGTGGGGGCCACATACAACGAATGGATAGTAAAAGAAAAGCAAAATTAGTGTATTAAGAGGACAATAAAGACGTGGAACCAAGTAATAGGTAAATACATGCCATGAAAAATTGTAAACCCGGCACCGTTATGTATAAGAGTATATTATTATAATAATAATAATAATAACAATAATATATATATATATATATATGATGAACTTTGTGAATTGGTAGCCCATAATAACCTTTTACACAAAAGTGATACAAAATGGTAATTTGTTTGTCTGTATAGGACTGATTCCAAGATTCGAACTTTTTATGGCTGAACATGTATTAAACTTTGGAAATAAAGGATGAGGTGTTTCCTTACATTTGTTCAGTAAAACTACTAGTAAATTGATTATACAGTTAGAGTACGAAGTTTAGGCAGACATTATTCAAGGAATTGTAGATGTCAAATATTATTCCATAATTGTTAAAGGCTAGATATGTAGCCCACAGATCAACTAGCTTTTGTGGTACGCTATGGATCACCTACCGAAACTCTTGATAAATAATTTTTAACGTTTATCCCTAATTGTGGTCATAAAAATGAAAATTGCGAATATTGTAATGTCGACAATATATTTTACGGATTTTAATCTAAATAATTGTAGAGAACAGAGCTAGGACAATGTTAGTAATATTACTGGGTACTACAAAGAGCTAGAATAAAGAAAAAAAATCTTTTGATCATGTACATTTATTGCTTGGCCCCTCTTTATAACTAATCGGCTCTGCAGTTGCAGAGAGCAGCAAGTACTTTGTTGAATTTTTTATTAAAAATAACAGATGTTATTAATTTATTACTCTACTACTTTAAAAGCTTTTAAGATACTCCTCGAATTTACAAGAAAGAGGAAAAGCAAGAGTTCTTTTGGTAAAAACAAAGATGGAAATTATGATTTTTCTAAGTGACAGTCTTTTGCGATCGAAACTCATTATGCTGCTTTTGACTCTCTGAAACTAAAGTCATTAGAAAAAAGAACAATGAATGCAAAAATTCATAAGGATTTCGAATTTTTATGAAAAATTATACAAAGTGGAATATGGCAGAGAGCAAATGGGCTATTCTAAGGTATGCTTCTCAATTATATAAAACCTTATTCGAGAAATGTGAACATTTAGCAGCTGTTTTGAGTATTGGTAAAAGTACTAACAAAAAAAAGTATTAAACCAAAAACAATTAGAACCATAAAGATTACTACCATTATTGAAGTCATCGGATGTAGAGTTTACTTTTCGAAATAGTACAATCGCTTTAAAAAGTATGGCAGTTGCCAGCCGCACTATAGAAAAATTTTTATCTTTTAAAAAAATGCAGAACTTTTTGAGATCAACGTTAAAACAAGAAAAATTGCATATCTTACACTTTCTATTTATTGAGAATAAATTTCTAGTCTTCTTTTTGATGACATAGACTAGAGGTTTGCTAGTTTTTAAGCTAAAAAAGGATACATTTATTAAATGAATGTTTTTAGATAAAAGGGACATCTGTTTTTAATTTTTCTCATTGATGTGTGAATGTATGCAAACATTGTATTACAGTATACCTATGTAAATAACAAAAATTAGAAAATTAAATAAGTGTTTTATCTAAACCGAAAACTACTTTTTAATTTTTTGATAACGTCCCAAACTAACACACAATCATATAAAAAGTTACAAAAAAAATTTATTTCAAGACTATCAATATGGCGATATACTCGTTCAATCGGCGCATAATAATAATTCTATCTATCGAGCGAGTAGATTACAGCTACAGACGTATCTCGAACCCCAACCACCAAAATAATAATTGCATTTGTGAAAAGTCAAATAGAAATAGTAAGAATGTCTTATTTTTCTGGCAAATTGAATGAAACTTTACTTAACAGAATTGGACTTTACAACATATTAAATCTTTTCTAGCGAAAGTACGCAATAATTTCTGTTAACGATTTTTAGGAGCGAAAGAATTAGAGTATACCACCTCTGCGGTCATATCCTTGGACTATTTTGACGACTATCGTAGGTTGTTGATTAAATGAAATTAACATATCTTATCTAATAAGGGATTATGTATGCGCATAAGACGGCCTTTTAACTTTCCTGAAATACAATCTAAAAACTCAGAATTTACCACATCGACCTTTATATATCAATGGTACTCAATTATTGCTATACATAGACGTATAATCAATTTCCGTATACCGTAAAATGGAATATTTAAATTGTTCCTATTAATATGGTAAGGCTGTAACACCCCAATTGGGAGCATAGCTTGCGATTTATACCATACATTAATGAAACTATAAAATAAAAGAATAATAAATTAATTCTTCTTGTACAATTTCTTTAAGTGAAAGGCTAGAATGCGAGTCCTGTCGTACAACTTTTGCTTTTTGTTAGAAATGTCAACATGCTTTCCTTGTTGCGTTTCTTTTGCTACTAATTTGTTTATAAGAAACAAGTACACCGCAAACTTTACTATTAATTAGTGTCTATATTTTAATTTTTAAAACATCGTTAACGGCAAATACTTTTCTTCGCTTATTATTGCATATCATTGTTTTTCTTGTTTTCTTCTATAATACATTATTCTAGTTTTATCAATTTTTATTTTTTAATTTACAGGTACTTTTTATAAATTAACATACGTTGCCATCGTTGAATTTGAAATTTAGTTTGTGTACCAGGCCCTTTCTCTCTTCTTTTAATTTACAAAGATCTTTGTAACTTTAAACTAGAAGATCACTGATTTAACCTGGATAACTCTCAGCATTATATAGACAACGTTATATTTTACATTTTGTTCTTATACGTAAACAAATTTTATTTAATTATTCAACCTGTTGGTGAGGCTCACTCCTAAACGATTATTATTATAATTTATATAATAAACTAACTGAATATTGTTACTCTGCTACAATTATTTTATATCCTCTTGGCTAATATATTCAAATGTTTGTTACTGTATAAGGAATTATCCCAAGTAGTAGAAAATTGGTTATTAGACACAGTAAAGTAATTTTATTGCACGATAATGTTAAATCACACGTAACAAACATTTCATCGAAAAATCTTACCCTACACACCGTATTCATCAGATACTGTTTCCTCTGTTAATCATTTAGTTTAAATTGATGGCACATTTACTTTTAAATGAACGCTTCAATTATTTTGTAATTGTTGAAAATTGCACGCTAAATAAATCACATAAAAACAAGAATTTTTTTATATAATTTAAAAAAATTATTCAGTTTTTCAAAAATATGCATCCTAGTACGTCATGTCTATGTATCTTGAAAAGCTAGTAATGTAGTATTTTTTGTTAATACATATATTTATAATTGAAACTAAAATCTACTTTGATACGTTGTTATACTTTTTAATTCACAATCAAACAAAACGTTTGTATAATACACCCATCGAGAAGAACGGGATTACTAAAATATATCGTTAACATAAAAATGCTATAAAAAAGATAATTGTGCGAGACAATGAAAATTAGATTTTCCAACAACATTATAAATTGCGATATTAGACCTTGACGATCTTAAACAGCTATGATCTAGCGCTGCTTATAAATCCTACAAGTAGGTTCGTTAAAAAAGGGAAAATAATGTAACTTTACCGATTCCTGTTTTTTGTGACACACAATCCTTTCATAAGTAATGTTGAATTCTGTTTGGTGCACATCTCTAAACCCCTTTGTCCCGAAACCCATCTCTACCTGAAACATTAATTCTGTCCGGTAACCCACCCTAGTCACAACTAAACGGGATTTTTACCGCCGTCCGGAATTCCTATTCGAACCCCTGTGAGCGACGGAGTCGCTAGCCGAAGCTGACCAGGTGCTGCACTGCGCTTTGCTTGCGCGCTGTCGATTGCCTTTTGTACTTTCCGCATCCGTCCGTGGTGCACAAGTGAGCTGCCGCCCACCGTATTTAATTTATTTAGTCATAGTTGTATTGTTTTTTCTCAATTTCTTTGTTTTGCTCAATTCATTGTTACTTTATTATTAATTTCTTTGTGTCCAATATATAGTTTACAAAGCTCTATTTTGTTTTTTTCCTATTTTGTTAATTGAGTTTCTTTTAACTGTGCTTAATGTGCTTTAACATCTTCAATAAATGTTATTTTTAATTGCTTCTAAATAAAAGTAGTAGTGACCCTTTGTGGTAAAGATTACTAATCGGATAAGTGTGCAATAGTGACTGTCGCTAAGATAGAAAGTAAATCTTGGAATCGTACGTTCGAAATAATTTCGTTTCCCGCCGTAAAGGTTTACTAATAAAACACAACGACAATTGCTTCCCACTTTGGTTAAAACCAAACATTAGAAACTATTAAGATGGGCCACTCGCGTCGAATTCTTTGATCTTTGCCATATTGCTTTGTTGACCTTGAAGCGTTTGTCTCTTTAAATGTGAGTGGAAATGACGCACCTAATTTAAATTATATAAAATTATTATGCTTACTTTATACGGTTTCTTTGACAAAATATTTTGTTTAAAAAAAGAATAATGTGTTACTTTAAAGTTTATAGCAACATTGTTACAATAACATATTAATACGATTTAGTTATTAAAATTTATCAGTTTACTTGTTACTCTTCTTGGTATTCCTAATGGCAAAATTCTGTTTCTATCAGAACTGACAAACATTTTGTCATCAAAGTGCAAGGAGCAAAGGCGATAGTTTTTATTTAAAAGTTTTGTATCTTTCCCAAGTACATCTTCACATTCCAGTAACCAAATTTTACACCTAAAAATTAGAAATATTTACTATCCACAGAAGTCATATCATTTATAGTTTAAATTAAAATGAAAACAATGTATTAATTACACTACTTTATTTAAAGTTATTTTGTATAAGATTCACAAACTTTCACAAAAATATTTAAAAAGATACACTTACATTTTTATCCTGGGAAAAAGAAAAATATGCATATTAAACTTTTCTTTATCAGTGGAATATAAAGAAGACTTGCAATGTTTATATGCACAAATCAGAGTTGGTTTGCGACGACTGGACACAGTGGCGATATATGAGAACCTTAACCTCTCTATTTGCAGGCCGTGCTTTTACACGGGGCGTTAGAGCCGTACCATTATTATTATTGTTATATGCACCAAACATTCCATGTATACTGTGTTTTAATAATTCCTTGGTAGCACGTTTTAGCTTAATAACTAATCATTATATATAATAACTAATAATTAATTTTACGAGAAACTATATAAGCAACTTTTTAATATTATTTTACAAAACAAATATAGAAATAAATAAATGATACAACACAACTCGTAGTGAGTTATTTGTTATCAGTTAACTCTAAACTAATACTTCTTGTTAGGACCACTACAGAGGAATAAACCAATTTCGTATGTACGCGGGTACCAGCTGCAATCTTAGTGGTTACTATTTTGAATTATCATTGTTTATTAACGAAAAAACACGAACGTTTTCACCTGCTTCCGATCTTGCCCCTTTAAATGAGAGTGATTTTTCATCTTCGTCTTCTCTTCTTCTCCAGTTTTGATGTAAATTTGGTGCCGATCGAACGTTTGTAATTATTTTATAATCTTGAAAATATGTTTCTCTGGTGCAAAAGTAAATTTAAGTTGTATTACGAAGTTTTCAATCCTGTGCTTATTTTTACACTTTTTATTTATTGACAAAGTGTAAGTTAATAGTTTTTGTGTATTTTATGATGTTTAATCTTAATATTTCCCCAAAATATGATTATTTTAATGCTACAGATATTTATGTGACAAAAATACGTGTTGGGGCAAACCGGTACAAAGAACATGGGGCAATTCCGTATATGTACATGTATGCTTTCAATGGTTGAGTTCTAACTAGTTTATCATATTTCTACTATGTTCCATTTCTTAGACTTTTTTCTGTTGAAGAGGAAAAAAACTTGACAGATTATCTACTTAAGTGCTTGGACATTTATTTTTGTTTGAGACCGAAGGCGTTTTCCTCACTAGTTTTTGAGTACGAAAACACACTTAAAGTGAAATACCCGGAGAGCTGGAATATTAATCAATTTTGCAGTATGGACTGGTTTACTGCCTTTATAAAGAGGCATCCTAAATTATAAATTAGGAACCTACAAGCAACGAGCTTGGCAAGATCTCCTGCGTCTAATAAGGAGAACGTGGATTTATTTTTCAACAATCTCTAAATTGTTCTATGACGTCATATGCTTGGACCTGACGACATTTATAATATGGATAAAACAGATATTATCACTATTTAGAAGTCTAAGAGAATTGTTACGCGTCGAAAATTTAAACAAATTGAAAGAGTGACTTTTGCAGAATGTAGTTGTCTTATCACAATGGCGTTAGCAGTATCAGCTGTTGGAAACATTATCTCCTTCTTTCTTTGTTTTTCCGAGAGTTAATTTTTGAGATAGTTTCTTAAAAGGCAGATCACCTGGTTGCACTGGAGCAGCGAATCCGTCAGGATGGGTGAAGACAGAACAGTTTTTAGAATTCTTAATGCATTTCATTAAATACAGAAAACGTTCAAAAGAACATCTCTTGCTGCTAGTAATAGAAAACCAAATTTCCATTTATTTGTTTGCGGCATTGATTTACATCAAAGATACTGGCATCACATTGTTATCCTTTCCTGCTCATTGCTCCCACAAATTACAGCCATTAGACCGGTCCGTATATAGACCATTTAAGAGTAGCTTTAATTCTGTATGTGACAGTTGAATGACTACACATTCTGGGAAAACCATTACAATTTATGATATTGCAAAAATTGTGACCGTTGTATTACCTTTAGCTGCAATAATATAAAATATAGTGGCAGGATTTAAAACAATGAGAAGTCTATTTAACAAAGACATTTTTACCGAAGCTATTTTTTTCCAAACTATGTAACATCTATTCTTAAGATGGTTCTTGTGGCTCACCTACTTTTAATCGTAAAGCTAATGATTCTATTCCTCTTGTAGCCTCAACACCAAACACTTCAGCAGAAATGTCGTACGCAAACATTTCTTTAGAAACAATAAGACCATTCCCAAAAGCTGCTACTTATATCACCACATGTAGAGAAAGAAAAAAAAAAGAAAACAGCTATATTGACGGATTCATTTGTAAGAAATGATTTAGCTTTTAGATAATGATTCTAATGATTTTGGTCTTTACTTTGCATATACCTACAATGAACTAATTTTGTTAAAAGCTGACCAAAATGTGTAATTCTATTACACAATATATTATGAAAGATCGAAATAAAGTAAGTTTAAAATCATACTATTTTGATAAAGTAGGTGGCAAACATGTTTTCTAATTTATTTAAGAACGTTTTTATTTGCTTGTTTTCTACAATTTGTGTGTAGGTTGGATTTCAATTTTGAGACGTGTGTGTATCAACTGAGCTAGAAATCACCGGTTTGTAAATGATTAATAAAAAATCTGGTGTGAACATCACACGACTTTCCTTATCCTATTATATATATATATATATATATATATATATATATATATATATATATATATATATATATATATATAGGAAAGTAAAAATGCACATTTTGCAGGTGTATCCTTAGTTCTTTGACATGTCTATATGCTATGCTGACCACCACATTTTACGAAGGTGAATGGTCTGTTGCAATATGATTTAGCGTTGCCGTACACTTGATATTGCATACATTGAGCTGTTACGCGTCTCTTTCTTCGTATATATATATATATATATATATATATATATATATATATATATATATATATATATATATATATATATAACTCATCTTAAATTTCTTTAGCGTAAAGAAGTGTCTAATAATTATTCTATAAGCACAGTTTTCTTTCATTTGGTATGTGTGATGGTTTATGTGTTCTTCTCTTAAACGCTTTAATAATTTTCTGTAGTTGTCGATGTTGTGAATATTGACTGTTTCATTGGCTAAACCTTTGCTTTGTAAGTTTTATTTCCTGTGATTGTCACTAAATTATTAATCATAGCTTGATAATTTTTTTCTTCGTATATAAATATCATCGGTGCTTTAAATATTACAAGTTCAACATTACGATTATTAGATACATTTTTATCATATATTTCAAACGATTTTAATTGTATGGATAAATTAAAACTAGACTGTTGTCTGTAATTTCCTTTACGTTTTTTAACTGGTTGCCGGTCGTGTTTGTTGGTTTTCGATGTCATCGTTTAGTAAGTCACTGTCATTTTCGCGTGATAGATGTTAATGTGTTGTAAATATTAGATAAACTTTTTAGTTTATACATTTAGATTTATAGTACATCAGCATTATTGTGCATTGCATTAATTACAAATTTGTCATAGATGAGCTGCATTTAGTGACTGAAATTAGAGATAACCAAAAGGATCACCTTTTTTTGGAACCCGCTGAATTTTTAAAATCGGACATATTAGATGTACAGTTACAATAGACAAGTCGGAAAATTGTAGGTTACAATGTGTTTTTGTCAAGTTTTGTTATTTACCAATGAAGTGAAGTCACAAAGAAAGCCGAATTGCTGTACTAGCCTTACGTATGTGCGGAACGGAAAAAAGTGTAATCTTTGACACCCTCATCCTCTCGACATTAGCCATATGTTGTGTATCGGGCTATAAAATTGTTTAATGAGTCTGGAGGTGTCGAGGATTGTCTAAGAGTTAAAATACTAGGATCAATTTGTTTATTTAGGAAATCAATACCGTAAGTGATCGAATTAAACAAAATTCTGTTTGTAAGCGGAAGATTATATCTCGGGAAATGCAAATATCGAAAACTTTGATGTTTCGTATTATTAACCTTTAGCTAGTCGCGTCGAAATAATTACACTATTAGTCGCGTGGGGTCTACAAAGACCCCATATTTAATTAGCAAAAATGAAACAGATATAATAAATACAAATGTTTATATTTACGAGAAATTTAAGGTACACCATTTTAACTTGACAAAAGCATAAAACTTCTAGAAAACAACTGAATATAAACTTCGAAATCAGTCTTCCAAAAATACTTAGTAATTAACAGGCACATAAATTGCAGACTTTGGTATAGTACTCATTGCACATAAATTTGTTGCATTTATCGTACTTGTTTTTGGTTTTCCTGTCCTTAGATCTCAGACATAGGTGACAACGGCCTTTGAAAGCACTTGGTTCAGTTTCAAAAGTCGAAGGCTTGGAGTTATCCATGAGTCGTCGTTTCAGAGAACTTAGCAATGTGGAAAATTCAGATCTATTAGTTTTATAAATTTCTACAAGTTCCGTTGACAGATTTTTCAAGAATTCTCTTCAAGTGATTTTTGTACTGTTATCCATGTTATAAATGACGCAAGCGTTTATTGTCACCACATTGAAAAGATGGAAAGAAATTACCATAGGCCATGTCTTGGTACGACGAGCAACATAAGTTTCACACAGTTTGTCGTTGCCGCACTTGGTCCTATTATAGAATTATTATTTCTGTATTTTTTTCATTATCTTCACATATAGAACCATCATGGTACATTGTAGACGGTAAAATAACAAAAAAACCAAACTTAGATAAATTCACTTGAGCTGTCTTTTAAGGTAAAAACTGAACAGAATTTTCTTTGTTTTTTTTGCAGGGTACCGTACAAAGTAAGCTTTTGGCCCAACAAGTATTCAGCTAGAGAAACACTTGTATACCAGTTGTCAAGCGTAATATTATGCCCCGTACCTTTAATTGGATCGGTAAGCTGTTTCACTATGTTTTTTTTTATATGGACCACCTAGTTGAAAACCTATATATATTTTAAATGTTTGTAGATAAACTGTTTTGACGTCGACCTTAGTATAAACTTTAATCGCATATTTATTCGATTTGCTTGGCATGTAGACTAAACTAGAGAATCTGTCTCTAAATGCTTAAAGATTTTTATCTATTGATTCATATTCGGGCACTGTGTAATGTTTTTTTGAAGGAATCATCAATCAGATTACAAAATTTCCGAGTAGGTGCCAATTTATTAAGCTGTAATCTATGTTCTCTAGACGGTGCATCATCGAATCGCAGACAACGAAGAATAAAGAGAAAACAACGAGAAAACATTACATTAAAAAAATTCTATTCCAGTTCCGTATGTCGCTTGTAGGTCGGTTGTAGTTGAAATGTAAAGATATAAGGACACTATACTTTATTAGTAAACTAAAAAATACTTGTAATTCGTCAACGGCTAATTCTTTTGCATCACGCTCTCTCTGAAAACGTGCGAGTATAATTTGAATTATTGGTTTGTATATCTTAGGATAAAATCTATTATATTTTTATCAAAAATAATTAAAAACAATCAGTCTGCTCTTAGCATTTCGAGCCTCTCCTTTTGGCCCATGTAAATGTAAAACAATATTTTGAGCTTTTTATTTATCTTATTCTTTGGGTTGAGGCATTTTTGGACTATTTTGTTTTTTGTCTTTGCCCAAATAGTATACTGAAGCCAGTGGCACTGATTCATCTTCTAATTTTTCTCCATTCTGCTATGTATCAGAATGATCTTGTTGATCAATACACATTTCTTCATTTTCATAGAATTTATTTCCTCTTGTGTCAAGTGATGACGGCTACCCATTGTGACATTTTACCTGTAAAAATTGATAAAATAATAATCAAAACAAAAATAAAGAAATTACGAAAAGAAATATTACGCTTACCAATAATTTACCATGCTATTAGTCGCGCGAGTTTGTTGGACTCCGAGTACCTCCGCGTGGCACATGGATTGAAGCCAAGACTGGTGGAACATTGAGGAGGAAGGAGCGGGTGAGCTAGGAAGCTACTGGAAGTTCGCTTACGCCGAGTATTTGTCGAATTATGACAATAATAAAGTTGATTGGGGTTCAATGGACTCCAAGCGATTAGCTAAAGCTTAAGTAAGACCTAGGATTAGCTGCTTACACACAACATATGGGACATTTATTGACAGATGCTCTAAATGGAGGTAAAGAAAACGCAGAGGTTGTTGCTTGAATACGCGCATGATGATCACAGAAAATTTTTTTACAAATGAAAGCATTTTTACAGTAAAGGTGTTACGGCCAAAAGTAAAGCTAAAGTTAAAAACACTAACCTGTAGAAACGGCACTTTCCTGCAGAAATCGGTTGCCTGTGCTGTTGGTCCTGGGGGGTCCAGGAAGAAAAATTAAAAATGGGGGTAAAAAGATAAAACAAGTTACCTCATCTTTACAGCGGAGCCGATCAGTAGCGTCTTTTCTGGTGCAAAGGATTCCTTGTCGAGTCAGATACAAAGGAAAATTGGACCAAGTTTTTCGCACCGGTAAAATTTCAACCCCAAAATGCAATCGGGAAACAAAACGATCTCCAGCAAGAGGTTAATCTGGTCGGCAAAGTATCAAATTTTGCTACAAAATTTAGCTTGGAAACTTCTGCATCCAATCAAACACTCCGGCGAAATCTTGGTAAAAACGCTCTCGGCTTACGCCTCGCGACCGAAATCGTGGTCTTATATGTCAACGCTTTGCCACCGCCTTCAGCACCAACAACTACGATGGACAGATAAAACTTCGAAGACGAACCTCAAAAAATTGTAATATAACAAACGCAATAGGGTATATATGCACCAACCGCCTCTCCTATATAGAAACTATATACAAATGTCTGCAAACCACAAAAAACAGCTTTACCCTCGGTAGAGCAGAAACTCTTTCCGAGGTTCAAAACTCGAACTACCCGAACCACGGGGTAAATCTCCCATCAAAGGGTGACAAATTTTTAGACCAACTTGTTAGACATTTAATTTGTCAAGTAGGCTTGTATCACATTGTCGTTCTTAAGCTG
This sequence comes from Sinelater perroti, assembly GCA_036346155.1. Taxonomy (NCBI): domain Eukaryota; kingdom Metazoa; phylum Arthropoda; class Insecta; order Coleoptera; family Elateridae; genus Sinelater; species Sinelater perroti. Next base: position 159,412 of record JARFIY010000105.1, read on the forward strand.
CAATACACGGTTTTACAACTTATCTAAGAAGGCAGTAGACTCTTTATCTATAAACATCGAACCTAAAAATTAAAACAGCCCAATTATGAACAGGAATAATTCAAAAAAAATTCTTAAAGCTCATTGTTTTATCTACTTAAAATAGCAAAGGGTTGTTAGACAGAACTAGTTAGTAATGTTTAAACTGAAAGAAAGGGTGCTTTAATTTTAAAAGCTGACACCAAAGAGCAAAATGGGGTTTATCTCTGCATAACCAATCTTGGACTACTGCTTTGATCGAAACAATTTCAAAATCGTTTTGTTGTTTGAAAAGGTTCAAACACTTAAATCACCATCGATGCCTATTAAAAGGATAAAAGGTGCGTATATCTGTAAACAAATTCCAATTAGCTTATCAAGTTTAGTTTAATGAAACTACTTTGAGATAGATAACCATATTTTTTGTTTTATTTTTTTTTACGAAAGTTTCTACACAAAAAGCATCAAACATTAGTAAATTCAAAATATTTGCTTTTTTAGTGAAATAAAAACTGAACAGAACAAGTAACGTTTATCTGCAAATTTTATTACCGCTCTACCCAAGCTATATCTCATGTGGCTTAAATGTTCCACTCCTTAGTACTCCACGTAAACAGTCTTAAAAAACAATCTCACAATTTAATCTGCATAATTTACAGAACCTCATCTGTCAGATACTACAATAAATTTATTTTTCAAAAAACAATGTGTTTACAATTTTATGTTGACGCCTTTAAATGTATAACCACGAATCAACTAGAGAGTTTTCTGAATGTCGACTACACGATTGGCGACAAAGGTCTGCCAATGATCGGCAGGGGCTCTCAACCAGCCCAGGATAATCCCCGAATGGGAAAACGCGAAGACTTTGAACACTGACCCTAGACTGTAAAACCGGACAAACACTTTAATCAACTCTGATAATGAAGCCGCGTGTAGTTCAAGTCGTGGAACAGACTATGACAAAACCCTGGAGTCGGCACACACGAGATGCATAACCAACTTTGTCCATAACAACCCTAGTATAAACTACCGCTTCACAATTGCCCAGCCAAAAATCGAAAATCCTAATCAGCGACACCAACCATCCAAGGATTACCATTCTCGACAAAACCAATACTCACCGTCGGCAAAAACCTCGACTTCCGAAACACAATACGTCCAAACAACGTCCGGGATAAGGAAACGTTGATAGACAGAATATCGAATCTCGGAACACAATAGGCCCACACGACCTCCGGGAACGAGAAAACTCCTGCCGCCACTCCTGCCGGCGAACATAAATAGTCGGAGCTAAAACTCCCAAAGAAACAAACACACGCAACTGGAAACAACACATGCCGCCCGGTACATTCTGGATTTCTGTTGCCAAATTCAAAACAATTCAAATGGGGACTCCAAAACAACCCCAACACCGGTTGAACGCAACTCCACAGTTGGACTCTCTGATCAGAGCGACACCAGCCAATTCCGGTTTATAAGACGACCATTCCACCAAGGGTATCCCCTAGCCGCCAACATCATCCGCAGCGCTTGGACCCTCAACTCGCTAGCCCTAATTAAATCTTCCCGCGGCGCTACCAGACCGTCTACACACTTGACTCCTGGTACGACCTCTGCCACGACTAGAAAATACAAAATAAATGTTCTAATGACTAGAGAAAAGAAACGTCCAAATGCTAGACGTGTATGTACACAGTATTTCCTTGCAGCGGAAACTTTAAGGAACACAATTATGCAATCAGATTTGCAACTACCCTTTGTATAAGTGAGTTAAAAGTTCTACCACACCTTCTCCCAGGAAACATTGGACTACCCAAAATTTGCCGATACACCCGTTCCACGTCTGTTGACAAAGCAACCGAAAATAGACGGAAATCCACTAACAAAGCAAATATATCGGTTTATAGCCTGGCCCCACGTGCAAAAAATCACCAAATGATGCTCCCGGGCTCATTTTTGCACTCGCATCAGATACTACGCGAAGCGATGTAGAAACTCTCCGCGGTTTGGGAACGCCAAAATGGGGGATAAAACATTCAACGTCAGGGCTAGAATCGGCCGCTAATGACATGTGACTCCGCTCCAAACAATCCGACATGACATCTTAATAGAGGACCCCTACTTCCGAAAAACGCCGGAAGCGTGGCTCTAAGCCCAACGACCGTCGAAGAGCTCGATCGTAGGAGCTCCCAACTTTTGTGGATTCTCCCCGAAACGCAACGAAACGATAGATTTTCCATTGGTACTGTTTCTGACGCTTCTCAAAATCTTAATAACGAAGACTTCAGGCGTTCGACTGGCAAGTTCAAATGCCGACAAGTCTTGCAAGTTAAAAAATGTGACTAGCTTCCCGAATCAAACAACTATCTCAAATTTTTAAAATACCCCGACTTGTCGTAAACCCTCCCGACAACCGTCAATAAAGCAACCGTCAACTGTTTCGCGAGCTCGGACCTTTTCGGATTTTCCAACGAACACTGACTCATCTGTTTCGCGTCCGAAGACCGGCCTGAAGGTTTACTCTCTTTCGATGGTCGAAATGCAAGAGGGTCGATGGGATAAGCCACATTTGTCATAGGGGATGCGGAAACACAAACTTTATCTACAATGAAGTTTCTTAACACACACACACACTATTCGCAATTCTCCCTCCTTTTTATTTAGCGTATTAGAGCAGTTAGTGTGACAATTTGAGCATTATACAAATCTCTGACTAAACAAGGTTACTAAAAACACGGAACGTTTAAAAGTTAAAAACTTACAAAAAATAATATAGCAAAACCTTTGCCTACCCAGTCTTACCTCTACATCCTCGAATGGCAGCTCTATTAGCAACAACAGCGAACCTGCATTATTCCCTTACACTGCTTTTAGTTGCAGAAACAAAAAATTTAGCAAAACATTATTAACGGATCTCATTTGAATTGGGAGGACGATCGCAATCTTGTGGTAGTTTAGAAACGCAATGTTGCTTGATTGAGACGCGAAGCAGCAGATAGCGAAGGAGTAGAGCAGAGGTTGTTGCTCAAATCGCGATGGTCCAACAAGCAAAGCAGCTCTTCCGGAGTTGACTCACAGTTGGTTTTATCCACTATATCAGTCTTGTGAATGAGAACTGGGGCAACTGACAAGTCCCACATTTGAATTGCTCCGTTAGAATACCCCGTGAATATAGATCTTTGGGGCCTCAAACCCATTCTATTTGACCGAAGGCCCCGCAAATAATTTTAATAGTTTTAAGAAATAATATTATAAATTATTTTAACAAATTATAATGCATTTTTGTCATTAAAATGCATATAAAACAATTGCGATTAATACCCAACAATCAACCAAATTTAACAAATTAAATAATCAAGCAATTTAATTAGACCGAACAATTTACTTTTACAAAAATTGTAAATAACAAATCTCCAAAACGGGTCTGTGCCAAGCGATTAGGGCCTAACGTTTCAACGCTTAGGCGATATCTAATCTTACGCCACACGACCGACCCAGCTGGAACAAACAACAAAATGGCTCAAATCCGACTCAAAGGACCAAATGTTACGGTCAAAAGTGCAGCAGCTGTAACGGTTTGCTGGATGGTGTGTTATAATGGTGTAATTGACATTAATTTTTGTGAAGAGAGAATAAAAACTTATGCTGCTGTGTATCAGTAGAAGTTGTAGTGAAACTTCTGAATCTTACTAGATTCAACGCTCACTTTAGCAATTCACCTTTCTGTCCTAGATGAAACCAGTGGTGTGGTTGATGTCGTTCAGCAGTGTGTGAGCGTTTAACTTCCGGTTCACCTTATTTTCTCAGTCAACAGTTGGCGTTTTTCAGGGCGAAATAATTGTAGTCCTCGTGCTAGACTGACCATCGACATCAACACGCCAATTTCTTTTGCCTGGTCAGCCATGACCCGCCTGGGATCCTAATCGATTTAATCTTTCAATTTGCGTTGACGAATTCATCACTTCTCTTACGATCAGATTGCTTGCTGTGAGTATATCCTGTCAGCAGATCATTAGAATACATGCGTGATATATTATATATATTTTAAACCCTGTCTCTGTATCTTTTATATATTATTTTAAAAAAACTAATGACTTTCTCCACCGAATTAAATAATCTGTTTCTTGATTGAAGTTGTTTGTTATTGTTTGCCACTATTTTCTACTTGTACAATGTTTGTATATGTAAAAATAGATCAGCGCGTTCTAAAGCCAAATAACTTCATATTGAGCCTCCAATGTTAAACATGTTCAATAATATTGAATATAATCATTGTTTGGGTTGCATATGACCAAGATACAGTGAAAATTAAAAATGGTTAATTAGGATTACTGTAAGGGTGAGATTTAGTAAGGGTTGAGTGAGCGCAGGTCCAATCAATAAAACACATAGGGTTACGCGAAAGTTACTACTTGCCTAGGCATAAAACCTCTCGCGATTAGAGAGGAAAGCCGGGGCAAGAGTCGGCTTTATTGGTAGTTGTAAACTTAAGCTAAATGCAATTCATACCAAAAACAATAGTAAACGACAATACAAATCATCGTGTCGCAACGTCGCTAGTGGCGCGAACGCAATACGCAAGCCGCAAGGTACCTTCTCCGCACGCAATGAGAGCTCTCTACCTGGGCGGTGTATGCCGTCCCGTCCGCCGTCCACGGACATCGCTCCACGGACGATGACCAGCTAGGCGAACGGGCCCAACTCCCACGGGGCTCCATAGAACGGAACACGGACCTCCGAGCTTCCTTACCCAGGAACACACACGCCCTTACAACACAATAGGACGCATACGCAATCAAACGTACAGATTTGGCTCACTGAGCTGTGTCCTTGTCACGCAGGCTCGAGCAACACGGGGTTGCCGCAAAGCACTACGCCGCAAAGGGCCACGAACGCGCCGTGACTCCTTCCCCAATGGCGCACATACTGCCCTTACAACACAAGAGGACCCATACACATCAAACGTACAGATTTGGCTCTGAGCTGTGTCCTTGTCACGCAGGCTCGAGCAACACGGGGTTGCCGCAAAGCACTACGCCGCAGAAGGGCCACGAACGCGCCGTGACTCCTTCCCCATGGCACACATACTGCCCTTACAACACAAGAGGACGCATACACATCAAACGTACAGATTTGGCTCTGAGCTGTGTCCTTGTCACGCAGGCTCGAGCAACACGGGGTTGCCGCAAAGCACTACGCCGCAGAAGGGCCACGAACGCGCCGTGACTCCTTCCCCAAGGCACACATACTGCCCTTACAACACAAGAGGACCGCATACACATCAAACGTACAGATTTGGCTCTGAGCTGTGTCCTTGTCACGCAGGCTCGAGCAACACGGGTTGCCGCAAAGCACTACGCCGCAGAAGGGCCACGAACGCGCCGTGACTCCTTCCCCAAGGCACACATACTGCCCTTACAACACAAGAGGACCGCATACACATCAAACGTACAGATTTGGCTCTGAGCTGTGTCCTTGTCACGCAGGCTCGAGCAACACGGGGTTGCCGCAAAGCACTACGCCGCAGAAGGGCCACGAACGCGCCGTGACTCCTTCCCCAAGGCACACATACTGCCCTTACAACACAAGAGGACGCATACACATCAAACGTACAGATTTGGCTCTGAGCAGTGTCCTTGTCACGCAGGCTCGAGCAACACGGGGTTGCCGCAAAGCACTACGCCGCAAAAGGGCCACGAACGCGCCGTGACTCCTTCCCCAAGGCACACACCGCCCTTACAACACAAGAGGACGCATACACATCAAACGTACAGATTTGGCTCTGAGCAGTGTCCTTGTCACGCAGGCTCGAGCAACACGGGGTTGCCGCAAAGCACTACGCCGCAGAAGGGCCACGAACGCGCCGTGACTCCTTCCCCAAGGCACACATACTGCCCTTACAACACAAGAGGACGCATACACATCAAAGGTACAGATTTGGCTCTGAGCAGTGTCCTTGTCACGCAGGCTCGAGCAACGCGGGGTTGCCGCAAAGCACTACGCCGCAAAAGGGCCACGAACGCGCCGTGACTCCTTCCCCAAGGCACACACCGCCCTTACAACACAAGAGGACGCATACACATCAATCCTCACGATTACACACTGACCTGTTTCCCTGTCACGCAGTCCTCTATCCCTTGAAAGAAGCGTACTGGCGCTAACGTCTGGAAGGCTCAACGGGCTCGAGTCAAGTCTCTGCGCTGAATGTCGCGCGGCGCCACCCGCGAGCGCGTGCACCCCTTCTCGCTAAAGCCCAGTGGCGGCGCATCCGAGAGAGGGGTCCAGCGTCGGCGCCAAGTTAAGTATCTTTTGTAAAGGCGCACGGGCGCCCGGTAGTAAAGCCCGAACATCCCGCCCGCCTTCGTCCTACGGACGAACCAATACCTGATAGCGAATCTATTTTTCCCTGCCATCTTTCTCTAGGAGCAACGGACACAAACGCGAAATGTGATGCCGAAGAGCTGTCGTGGCGGTTTTTACCGTGACCATTCGTACTAAATTGTCCGGTCCCGGGTAACCTAATCCTGTGACCGCGAATGGCCTACCAGCAGTTACGCGCTCAGCTGGACGTATTCCCATCTATCTATCAATAGTCAACAATGGCAAATCGATCAACGATTTACAGTACGCATACCAAGGCTCGCGGACAACGCACTTCTGGATCCATAAATCCCGCATTAAATTTTAGTCGAAACTGTCACCGGAGATCGCCAGCCAAGCGGGTCGAATAGGCGAACAATGCGTTTTGTTGAGGCGGCCGAAAGCTCGGCAACATTTCTAACGCTGATTCTGAGCTGGTCATTAACCGGACCCCAGAGAACCCCGAGATTTTTTACTGACGCATCTCGTCGATTTGCTTCACCGCGCACTGCTGGACCTGAGGAGGAACCAACTCAGGGAAATTCGCGGCCCATATATATAGTGATATTCCAGCCGAAGCCAATATCAGCCCGAGCTCGACCCTCTTTTTCACCGCGGAGCACAGCTCGTCTGCTCCAGCATACGAATCATCGACATACGTCTCGTAATTGAGACAGGCAGCCCCAAGCGGGAACCGAGCACCCTCATCCTCGACTAGCTGCAGCAGCGCGCGAATGGCGAGAAAAGGCGCGCAGGCCGTCCCGTAGGCGACGGTTGTCAAACGGTACTCTAGCGGCTCGGAGTCTGCAGTAGGCGCCCACACGATTCTCTGACGCTCTTGGTCTTCCGGAGCCACGCGAATCTGTCGAAACATTTTAACGATGTCCACGGTACACACATACAAGTGTCGGCGCCAATTTAATAAAAGAAGCGACAGATCCCGTTGCCGAGGGGCACCCCGGAACAAGCTATTGAAACGGAAACCATCCCGAGTCTCTTTAAATGCGTCGAAAACGACTCCGAGCATCCATACAGGCGGCGACGCCTGCACCGCCGCGGGATGAGGCAAATACCACGCCCTGTCAGTTTGCGTCTTAGAGACAGGAATCCGCACCATATGCCCTAATTGTTCGCATTCTTCCATAAATTCTTGGTAGGCCAGCGCCAGCTTATGATCGCGCGAGAACCGACGATGCATAGACGAAAGAAATCCGCGCGCCATTTGTCTCGGCTCGTCCGCGACGCGAGGCAATTCAGCCTTTACGGCAGCCGGTCCACATAACGTCCTTCTGCATCACGCTTATGGGACTTCATGAGCAATAAATAAACAGACCGTACCGCCCGCCGTGAGCAAAGGCCGTTCGACCGGCAGGGTTCGACCGAGCGGATATACAGACGACTGCTACGTCGGCGTCTTACAATCTTAACAGGGGCTGTAGCCACATTAACTTCACGCCGAGGCAGCGAGGTCATGACAGCGTGCATGACTACCGCCGGCGCCAAAGCACCCTTCATCACACCCCGAGAGCCGCCCGCCAATACTCCGCGGAGCCTCGCTGCTCAGGCCTTGGGATGAAGCAGCGAATGGTGGTTCCCTTTGCACACCGTGCAGCGCCTCGAAGACGGGCACGCACTAACCATATGCGGCCCCAAGCAGTTAAAGCAGACCCCCAAACAACGCACCGTTGAGCGTCGGTCCTGAGGGGCCTTCTCCATCAACTTGTCACACTTCCAGAGCGGGTGGGTAGCGGAGCACAAACTGCACTCGGAAGGCCCAGACTGCTGAGCGGCATTAGCGAGGAAGACTTTTCGAGCATGGGGCGAACCCGAGCCAAAGGCCGGTCTCTTTTCTGCGGCGCGACCTGCCGATACCATTCCAAGTGCTTGCGCTCTATTTTCCAAAAATCTGACAAGTTCGGAGTACTTCGGCTGGAAACCCGTCGCGTCAGACGCATCCTCCACATCAACCTCCGAGTCCCTGACACTGAGTTCGGCCTCCCACAACTTTCGCGACTCCGGGTCCAAGCGATCCGCCAACACGAAAACAAGCCAGACATCCCAATGCTCAACCGGCAACTTTAAATTTCCCAACGCCCGGACAATTCTTTGGGCTTCATCCACGAAGGCCCGCATCTCAAACGCTGACTCCCTTTTCATATAAGGCAATTCTACAAACGATCGGAACAGCTTGTTGATAATCAGTCGCGGATTGCTGTACCGGGCTTTCAACGCCTTCCAAGTGCTCGCGTAGTTCGCGTTGGTAATCGACACGTCTCGAACGAGTTCCGCGGCCCCATCGGTCAAACACATAATTCAAATACTGCAATTTAGTAGCATCAGATAGACCGCGGCTAGCGTGCACAAGGGAAGTAAAAAGGTCGCAGAAGCTCGCCCACTCCTCGTATCTCCCGGAGAAGGTAGGCAACGGCAGTCGAGGCAGCTTCGCGACCCGCGACTCGGAGCCGACCTCCGAAACACAACTATCGGTAATTGTCTTCTCGAAAGGAGTCAACAACATCAACATCTCGTCTAGCGCGCCCTCGTACACCTCCTGCATGCGATCAAACCGTTTCTCAGTAATATAGGCATCAGCCTCGACGTCGTCTCTGATGACAATATCCGCGTTTGTTTTACGCGCCTCCGACCAAATCTCTCCGATGGCGTCAAGCCGCGACTGCACGATATTGCGCGTGAGAGACTCACGCGGTTTTGCGACCAAACGCTCGCGAATGCTCTTGATTTCGGCTTCGCGAGCCACCTGCATTGCCGTCAACTTTCGTAAAGCGATAGGTGCCATTGTCCACGTCACTTCTCACCTTCCAAATGATTCCCGAATCTACGTGTATTTTAGAACAGAGGAATCAACCAAGTCACTCGTATCTGCGAGAAAAGACGGTGGTAGACTGAAAGACGATAAGCACACGCGCGGGTGCGCTAACCTCCACGCTACCGTAATGCGGCCTTGAACGTGCTACAACACGAAAGTTCGCCCGGCACCGAATCCCGTTACTAACCGACCCGGCTCAACCCATAAACCATAAATTTCCAGAACACAAAGGCCCCTGGAAGGTTCCAGAAGGGAAAAAATCCCGTTTACATGCTTGACTATCATCTGCAAGAAAATATGCATAACACACCAAATTTGAATTGAGAAGACCTTGCACTCACTCCTCACCCGGGGCACCATGTTTCTGTTGCAATTGACCAAGATACAGTGAAAATTAAAAATGGTTAATTAGGATTACTGTAAGGGTGAGATTTAGTAAGGGTTGAGTGAGCGCAGGTCCAATCAATAAAACACATAGGGTTACGCGAAAGTTACTACTTGCCTAGGCATAAAACCTCTCGCGATTAGAGAGGAAAGCCGGGGCAAGAGTCGGCTTTATTGGTAGTTGTAAACTTAAGCTAAATGCAATTCATACCAAAAACAATAGTAAACGACAATACAAATCATCGTGTCGCAACGTCGCCAGTGGCGCGAACGCAATTACGCAAGCCGCAAGGTACCTTTCCGCACGCAATGAGAGCTCTCTACCTGGGCGAGTGTATGCCGTCCCGTCCCGCCGTCCACGGACATCGCTCCACGGAGGATGACCAGCTAGGCGAACGGGCCCAACCCCCCACATAGAAGGAACACGGACCTCCGAGCTTCCTTACCCAGGAACACACACCGCCCTTACAACACAATAGGACGCATACGCAACAAACGTACAGATTCCTCACTGAGCTGTGTCCTTGTCACGCAGGCTCGAGCAACACGGGGTTGCCGCAAAGCACTACGCCGCAAAAGGGCCACGAACGCGCCGTGACTCCTTCTCCAAGGCGCACATACTGCCCTTACAACACAAGAGGACCCATACACATCAAACGTACAGATTTGGCTCTGAGCTGTGTCCTTGTCACGCAGGCTCGAGCAACACGGGGTTGCCGCAAAGCACTACGCCGCAGAAGGGCCACGAACGCGCCGTGACTCCTTCCCCAAGGCACACATACTGCCCTTACAACACAAGAGGACCCATACACATCAAACGTACAGATTTGGCTCTGAGCTGTGTCCTTGTCACGCAGGCTCGAGCAACACAGGGTTGCCGCAAAGCACTACGCCGCAGAAGGGCCACGAACGCGCCGTGACTCCTTCCCCAAGGCACACATACTGCCCTTACAACACAAGAGGACCCATACACATCAAACGTACAGATTTGGCTCTGAGCTGTGTCCTTGTCACGCAGGCTCGAGCAACACGGGGTTGCCGCAAAGCACTACGCCGCAGAAGGGCCACGAACGCGCCGTGACTCCTTCCCCAAGGCACACATACTGCCCTTACAACACAAGAGGACGCATACACATCAAACGTACAGATTTGGCTCTGAGCAGTGTCCTTGTCACGCAGGCTCGAGCAACACGGGGTTGCCGCAAAGCACTACGCCGCAAAAGGGCCACGAACGCGCCGTGACTCCTTCCCCAAGGCACACACCGCCCTTACAACACAAGAGGACGCATACACATCAATCCTCACGATTACACACTGACCTGTTTCCCTGTCACGCAGTCCTCTATCCCTTGAAAGAAGCGTACTGGCGCTAACGTCTGGAAGGCTCAACGGGCTCGAGTCAAGTCTCTGCGCTGAATGTCGCGCGGCGCCACCCGCGAGCGCGTGCACCCCTTCTCGCTAAAGCCCAGTGGCGGCGCATCCGAGAGAGGGGTCCAGCGTCGGCGCCAAGTTAAGTATCTTTTGTAAAGGCGCACGGGCGCCCGGTAGTAAAGCCCGAACAATCATTTTTATCTGTTTAACTAATGTTACAATGACTGCGACAAACTTCCAATTTTAACTTCTAGGTGTATAAATAAGTTCTCAGCTTTTTTCTGCAAAATTAAAGTTTTATTTAAAAACAAACAAAAAAAGCTTAATTAGCAAAGTATTCTCCGTTGGCATCGATGACCTTTTGCCATCTTTCGGGTAGCTTGCGAATTCCCGACTTCGAGACGATAAAGTTATCGATGCATTTTCGGACTTCTTCTTCTGTTTTGAAGTGCGTGTCAGCCAAGTGATGCTATAACGACCGGAATAAATGATAATCGGAAGGGGCCATGTCTGGGCTATACGCCTGTGGGAGAAGTTCCCAGCCTAACGCGTCTGCAGCTCATCCGTGTCAAATGTTTGAGGGCGTCCAGCGCGTGGATGATCTTCAAGACTAAACTCTCCTCCGCGAAATCTTTGGTACCACTTTTTGCACGTTGCATGACTTACAGCATTCTCACCATATGCAGCACAAATCATTTCGGTGGCTTCAGCAGCGTTTTTCTTAAGATGAAACGCGAAGTAGATAGAAAATCGAATATGCTCTTTTGTGATTGCCATCGTGAACACAGCTGATTATTGAGTTTATGTGCATAAAACACCAATTCCCATGATGTTTAGAAAGACCAAACGTCGTTGCTTTAAAACCGCAAGAGGGCGGCTAATACGTTACATGTAAACGGTGATTTGCGTCCTGTGAAATCTAAAGCTGAGAACTTATTTATACACGTAATAACAACATGTACACATTTTTATCTGTTTGGAAGCTTTTCTCTATTCTTCTTCTGGCAGTGCCTATCCGTTTCGGATGTTCTCTATAATGTTTCGTAAACCTAATATAGTGTCACGTGTGCCTTTGTTTATTCGAAATTCAAAATGATCTTCGGCTAAGTGTTTCTAATTATTTTTTTCTATTGTTATTAATAAATTAGTATAGCTTATGTTACATCTCTTTATCCAGCGCTTGCAAAAGTTATGTCGGTATATTGTCTACGCGACATGCTTTTTTAGGCTTTAGGTTATTTAGTGCTTTCTCTTGAATTTTGGCGGGCCTAGCTCTTCAAGGTCAGTTTTTATTTCTTCTCCTCCTCAAAATCTTCTGATTTGTCATATAATTCTTCAACATATTGTTGCCATTTATCTGTTATTTCTTCTTCTTCTATAAAAGTTCATTCTTATTTCGATTTGATGGTATTACGTTTAGTTTTATATACATAATCAAATTTCTAGATACCTATGAAGGTCTAAGGATTGCCTTAATATCTTTACAATAGCATTTCACAATATTGTATTTTACTAGATATTTCTAAACACATTAACACAGTAACGCAATCAATTTGATATAAATTTTTCTAGTTTTTTTTTGTCCACAGCTAACCTTTTGGTCTCTAGTCACAAATTGCTTTTTTCTTTAGTTTTTTCTCCATAGTTTTACCTCACGTTTATATTAGTCTTCCTCTTCTTCTTTGCTTACCATTTTCGATTTCCAAATCATCCTTGTCTGTGCATTTTCTTCAATCCTTGGTAGATGTCCCTACCAGCCGAGTTTCTTTTTTCCAATAAAATCTATTAGAGGTTCAATCGTTAGTTCTTCTCTAATCGCTTTATTTTTAATTGTGTTTCTTTTTGTTATACTTTTTACTCTTCTTAAATATTTCATCTCTCCTGTCCTAATTTTGTTTATATTTTGTTCAAGTAATACTCTAAAGTACGCAGGAGTAGCGACCTTGCTATCAACAACCTACTAGCTTCTGAAACATCCCAAATGGATGCCCTATGCTCCATAGGAGTGAAAGGAGAAAGAAGAAGAATACTCTAAAGTAATACTTCGAAAAAGCTTCCTGACGAGGCTATGTAATTGGTTGTTTCCTCTATTAAACTAATCTTTAGTTTCTCTGCAGTATTGTGTAAACAGTCCTTCTCTCTCTTTTCTTACTTTCCTATTTATTACATTTCTTAGTCTGTTATGTTTATCTTAATTTATATCATGTTTGTGTTTCCTTCGTTTTTCTATTAGGGCTACAATATTTTCTCTTATCCAATGTTTTCTGGGTTGTTGTTTTAAGTTATCCAAGGTCTCTTTCGCTGCTATTATTATTGCTTGTTTTTAATTTTTTCAGTGCAAGTTTGTATCCATTCTATTTGTCGTTGTATTGGTTAGATTTTGTTTTATTGTTTGATTGTGTCTTTTTGATTACGTTTTATCTTTTAGTTTGGTGATTGTCTATTTTGGGTTGTTTATCACAGCATTGAAAATTTCCTTTTCATGTTGTAATTTATATTTTATAATAACTATGTTATGATTACTGCATATATCCGCGACTGGATACGCTCTGTATTCCCTGGCTTTGTCCATGTGTATCGGTGTCTTGGATAATGTTGTTTTGTGATTATTAGTTCTTTTTGTATACAAAAATCTATAACCTTTTGACCTCTTACATTTCTAACTAGAAAATCTATGCAGCTACGTTTTCTGTAGCAATCGTTACTATTCTACAGCTACTTCTTCCGATGTTCTTTGAGAACGTCGTTGTCGTCTTGCTTGGTTTTCTACTTCAACTTCCTCCTAAGTTCTTTCAGCACATATACGTCGCCTCGATTCATTTATTGCTGCCCTTTCATCCGCAGTCTGCTCACTTCTTCGTTTTCTCATGTAATTTATGTGGTGCTCAGTTGTTTGTACCCGTTCCACATCAAAGAATACTGATTTGCGAAAAATAAACAGAGAAACTAAAACAATAGGATAAATAATTGGAAGTATAATTGGAAGTATATTGAGAGCATAATTGGGAGTATATTGGAGTGGTCGATATATTGATATAATCAAAGACTTTAAACCTAGTACATGACATGGTCATCTGGACTCTTTCCTGGTGAAGAGTAGTCAAAGTTTAAAAAAAAATTCCAGATCTCGGAAACAGCAAGAGATAGCGGAACGTGGTTTTTGGCATTTGTTAGCCCGATTCAATTCTACTAAGATGCTGTTATCGATGCGAGCACACACTGATACCGACTGCGCCAAAAACGCATTTTAAAGACACCCTGAATTTATATCGCCCGGTCAGCCGCTCACAGGGCGGGTGCCTTCTGAGAGTTTCCGTAAATTTGTAGCCCCTCTAGCGGGGTTTCTCTCTGCAAATTTTAAAAAACATTTATGACGATCCATAATGGGGATTTGAAGTAAAAACCTTTTTCGCAGATATCAATTTGTCATAAAGACCAAGTTGTAGACTATAAAGTGGCTTCCAAACACGCTTAATAATTTTAGGCTTTGCTCGCCCCCTTCCTGCCCAAAAACGGTCCCAAAGTTTTGCTTATATCTCCGAAACGGCAAAGATACGAAGACGGCTCCTTTACCAAGTTGTGGAGCCTAAAATAGGCACTTTTTTCGTATAAGACTTTTTCGTGCAGCTTGTACGGGGAGGGCGCAATTGGGCATTTCTGGTACCGGAAGCGACAAAAATTTTTCGTTTGCTCTATATTTGAAAACCGGCCCCAAAGCACTAGTAAACCAAAAATCACAATTCTACGATTATTCCTTCGGTTAGTATTTGCGAGTTAATTTCGACCTTCCCGCCGACGCCCCGCCTCAGCAAAAAGAAAGGAAATTTCGACGGTGACCGCGATAATTTTGTTTGCGTGTCACCTAATTCCGTCTCACTCTGACACATTGATGTAATAAGCGTTGACGTTATTTTGACAACACAAAATATAGAGCAAAAATCGTTCGTGGCTTTCTGCGCACCTCCAAACGGCCCCGAAGAACAAATTTTGCAAGCTTGCTACATAATTGAGAGCGGGTAATAAAGCACTCGAATGCCAAAAATCACGTTCCTACGATTATTCGTTCCGTCAGTATTCGCGAGTCGTTCCATCGGGCCCTGGCCGTTGCGGGCCCTGCCGCGGCGGCCGCCTGCCGAAATCCACGGGGATGCAATTAACGTTTTATAAATGCACCTTGATTTCACCGATAATACGAATATAACTTTGTAAATATATATAAGTTGCTTCAAAAGTAAAAAGAGAAAATTATAATAAATTAAATTTTTACTTAGTGACTTTTCAGTCTATAATTTTGTGTGGTAGGTAACCAATATTGTTTTAATGCATAATTATATGCGGTTGGTAACTAAAAGTTAAAATGACATCTGTAATGTCAAACCAACATTTATTTAATTTTAATTTAAGTTTTTAAAATTATAGTGTGTTTTAAAGATACGACGATCGTTCGTGTATTTCCGCGTGGCCTTGAACGCGTTACTCTGGCAACCAATGCTTTTGCATACGGCCACGCCTTTTATCTACGAGTATGGATTTCCGATCCATACTTTCCGATTCCAATCACCTAGTATTATTAGATTGTTTTTTCCCACGAGTTCCATTACTTCTTCTGTCTGTTTATAAACTTCTTCCACTTTTTCATCTAAATAGCCTGATGTTGGCATGTAGGTATGTATAATGACAAGGTCATTTTTGGTTGTCTGGAGTTTAATGATCATGATTCTATCATCATAAAATATATAATTTATTTGTCTTTGTTCCAATTCTTTAGCTAATATGTTTCCAACACCTGTTGTGCTGTCTTCATCTTCTAAATAAATGATTCTGTAATCGTCGCTCTAAAATCTCTTTTGTCTTTCCACTTAATCTCACTTATACTAAGTATACCTATATTCATTCGCTTCATCTCTATTTTTATGTTCTTGAGTTTGCCACATACTCCAAACGATCTCACGTTTCAAGTTGCAATTTTACTTGCTTTCATCTTTTTTGTGTCATTCTTAGTTTTGGCTACGTATTGTTTATTGATAATTCTATCAAATGCGATTGCGGGACTATTTTAGCTATGGAAAATTTAGTATCAAACAATTTATTTCCTTTAATTTAATTTGCTGGTTTAAAAAGTAATGTGGTAGATTCTTCTGCCCTTCCATATCGCAGTGCGACAGCCTTTGAGAGGATTTCTATCTCCGCCTGTCGGTTTCAGAAATATAGCTGTACAGATTTATCTAATCTCCACCTATATTCAGTTCTCCAAACGCTGCTTCCCACTTGAAGGTGGTCATTTACTTCATCCTTTG
The DNA here is from genome assembly GCA_036346155.1 of Sinelater perroti. Lineage (NCBI taxonomy): Eukaryota > Metazoa > Arthropoda > Insecta > Coleoptera > Elateridae > Sinelater > Sinelater perroti. The sequence continues at coordinate 175,672 of JARFIY010000105.1, forward strand.
TAAGTTGCCTCCTGCGCTAGGTTTGGTCCGCCCCGGGTATTTTATTTGTTCGGTACCCCATATATCTGGCAAGAATTTCTCTATTCGGCACCTGAGGAGGCGCCCAGTTGGAGATCAAGCAACCTCGCTGGGTTTTTCATATATAGAGACGATAAACCGCCTTCGCGGTGAGTACAACAAATTTTATATTCTTTATTTGGTATTTATTTAACTTTACCTGTTCACTTTTAAAACTATATAATTAATGTTATTTGTATCTGTATCTGTTCTTCCATCAGGTGTAGGACGGGGTAAATAATTTTTATAACTTATGTAAAGTAATTTGAAGCATGATAAATCATCAGATAACAATAATGGAAGAATAAAAATTAAGAGCAAATGTGTCATATAAAAATTGATAAAGACTAATCATTAAAACAATTAATAACTGCATATTTTTTTGTGCAAATATGAAAAGTATGCGAATAAAGGAAAGGATTAATTATTGGTAAATATACAATAATGCGCAAGATTTACCTAAAAATAAACACAGGTTTATAAAAGGTACGACTTTTATTATAATATAACACTAACTAATGACGCATCCAAAGGTTGCTTGTTAGACCATCTAGAAGAGTCTGTAGCTTCGTTAATTGCTACTCGTTAACTTTGATAAGATCAATACTTTGCTTCATTGAAACGTACAGTCCAAATGTAAAGAAACAACAAATATTATAAAATTTACAGTACAGTTATTAAAAATACGTCTACAGAGTTTAATAAAGTTAAACAAGAACAATTGCTGATCAAATCTGAACAAACAGATCAACAAAGAAACTATTACTAAGCGAAAATAGAACTAGGAAATTCTATAAAGTATATATATATATATATAATATATATATATATATATATATATATATATAAACACGCATACAACATTTTGAGATTACAAGGACCTACATTGCATAACATATCCTGATAATGAAGATCAAGGAGCAGTTTATTTTATACTGCGCAATAATAAGAGACAGAAAATGAGGAAATCTAAGAAATTAAGATAAATATTAAATTAAAAAACTGCTAAGTGATAGTGACAATAGTTGATGAATTACCGAAACATAAACAAAAAAATTCAATGTTAAAATTGTTTGAGATCCAAGATAATAATAGCGTAGATAGCGTATTCGACTAAAATCAAACTAATTGGGATACCCGACACTAATATATATATATATATATATATATATATATATATATATATATATATATATATATATATATATATATATATATATTATATATATAATTTTCCTATTATAATTATTTTCCTTTGCTGTTCTTCCATCACTCGAAGAAATTATTGTTTGCTATATTTCCGAAGTACATTTATAGTATTTTCTCACATTTTGATAGCGTAAGTTTTTAAATGTAACCAAACAGATTTAGTAGCTCAGAGGGTCTATCTACTAATAATAATTATTGTAGCATTACCAAATTTATTTTTAACGTCATTTGTGACAGTTATTATAATGCTTGGGTGTTCTGTATTGTCTCACAAAGTTGTTATAGTCTTTAATGCGTTTATGCCTGTAATTACTAGAACGAGTGAACTACTGAAATTACTTATAGACTGTTCGCAGTAGGTTTTTTAAATCTGCGTTGGAAATGACTTAATTCTTAGTTACAATGTCAACAACAAGAGTTTTTTTTTGTTTATTTTGTAATGTCCTTCTTTCTATTTATTTTTTCGGTAGTTACTTTTTTTTTGTTTAGATAAACTTGCTGTACATATTTAGAAGTTCGTTTATTTTAAAATTTAAATAAAAGCCATGTTATACATTTGCACTGCCTTATTTATTTATGCAGTATTAGTTTTAGCTCTTGTTACTTTTGTTTATGGTTTTTTCTTGTACCACATTACTGACTATGGTGATAGCTTGAAAGATATAAAGAAATTAAACTGATTCCATGTATTTTTAAATTTTTCAAAATTTATTCTATAACTTGATATCTGGAAATACTATTACAAAGATGCGGTTTTCTTAATCTTTATTTTACAAACATCGTCTTATTTCGAAAAGACTTATTTTATATTAATTTCTTTTTTTTTTGATAATGTGGTTATGACTGTTTGGATATCTATTGATATAATAAACAAAATTTGCAATAAAAGCTAATTTTTAGTCAAAAATAATAAAATCGTCATAATTTTTATCAAAATATTTATTTGTTTATAGGCATCATAGGAGACAATGCATCTAATTTATTGAACGTCTGGGTTGGCGACAAACCTTTAAAACCATGTAGACCGGCATATCCTATAAAAATATAATTACAGCATTTACCAAATTTATTACGTTTATACTTACATATTTGCCTAGAACTGTTGCCTGCTCTCCATTTCGCGTATAGGTCTCCCTCAATGTGATGGTATTTGTGTTAACTGCAGAAAGCCTGCCGCAAAAAATCTCCAAATCACGCCTATGTACGAATACACGTTTGCCAAGCAAGCTGAAAATAAAGAAAATTGCATTTTAATTTTGTTTACATATACATTCAGCGCCGCAAAATTTTTAATTCAAGTGGTACAAAACTTTTTGTCGTTGCTCCGCATGTACGTATTAATTGATCCCTAAATTATTAAGGCACAAAAATATTTATTGTCATTTCGAGAAGACATTCGAATTCTAGAACCCCCAATTGCGTTGCCACTCAGGCACTTTGAACGTCGATGTTCTCGAATGTTTTAAACTCTTGCAAATTGTTTTATAATAATGTTGTTGGTGTGAATATATGAATAGACGATTTTTCATATTGTCATTTTTCTTTCGACCAATATTTTGTATTTCTGTATAAATTGTTTTTTTTTTGTACTAAGTTGGACATTAGAGAATCAATTTTAAAACAAAATGTTTCTATCATAAATACTGTCGTTCAGAAAACTCATAATGTACATTTTGTTTTCAGCAAAATAAGCTTTCAGCTTTCTTTTTCATTTAACGTCTGTTTTGTATATGTCAATTTCACATCGATTCTTCTTTGTTTTCTATCCTTGAAAACTCGTCTTGTTCTCGAAGTGTGTTTAGAAAAGCTTCTAGAGTAATCAATTCTGTAGTGTCTATTCTATTTTCTTGGCGTTTTTCTCTTACTTTTCGAAACATCACATCCTATTGTTCCAGAAACACATTAATTTTATTTTAAGACTCTTCAGATTCTTCAATATTACATTTGCTTCAAAGTTCGTGTCCTTAGCCTGATCACTATTAAGAGTAATGTAGGTCAAAGCAGCAAGAACCTCCTTATATGATTTGTGTGATGCTTCATTGACTTCAGAATGGACACTCTATCGAGTTGCCAACAAATTTTTTAAAGACAAGAATTTTTTAAAGCGAATTTATTTACAGTTGTTTTTTATAAATATAAGAGAACACCTCTTTTTTCCACTTTTGATAAATATGTTTTATTTATATTATTTGTTAATATACAAGGTTTGAATATTAAAATCACATAGTCAAGAAGGTTACAAATTTTACAAATCACTCTTTGCATAACTTCTACACCCTATTTTGCACTGCGCAAAAAAAAACACTTCTACGGTTAGTTTTAAATAAACCAACCAATTTCGCTTAATGCGTTCTCCATTTATTAACATTTTATAAAACCACTGATTAGTACAAAATACTTTTGAGTGACTTTTCAGATTTCTTAAAGTGAGAGTCATCGTTTTGCGTAATGCCATTGTAGGCCACAAACTCAGGATGTTAATCATTTACGCGCCACCATGCCGAATCATTGAATGATATAATTGGGTTTAACTCTTTGAGAGGATTTTCAGAGTTCTGTGAACTTAAAGTCTCTTGCACTTCTACATTTAATGGACTACTGTTTGGGATTGAAGTTAATGAAGTTCAGGTCGATGATTATGATTGCTACACATTACATGAGAAAAAGGCGTCTAGTTTTGGTATTTTCTTAAACACAGTATTATGCCATTCACGACGCTCTTTAGGAAATTTTCTGAATTTTGCTTCATCTTTTTTAACATATTTCAACCATTTTTTCCATTCATTGTTCAGCCATAATGATAACCAAAATGTGAATTGAATTCAACATAAAATTTTATTCACAAGAGCTGCAATGTTGCACACTAATTATAAATTATAGTCCTATTGACGCAACCGCCAACAATTACTATAACAACACTGATCTATTTTCATCACTGTTGTTCATTGTATGACTTGCCCTATTCGACTGTCTTCGTCTTATATTCAAACGTTTTCTTCTAGAACAAAGCAGAATGTCCTGAAATTTGAACTTGAGGGGGCTACTAGAAATTGTACAAACAGTAAACAATAATTCTGGAAAGTTCCTAAGCAACTTCTTTGTTTTATGTTATTTCTATTACAATATATACGTTTTTAAAAATTTATTATACGTCCATTAATGTTAAATGTACGACTTTAAAGTTAAATAGTTATAACCTATGGAAAGTTCCTCTGTTTCAGCTCAAATATTTGTTTACTTAACTCAATATTTGGGACCCTCAAATCCTGTTGCCCTAGGCTGGGTCTTACTCAACCTATAGGTTAATCAGTCTCTGTGTTTAATACTCTAAAATATGGTTTTTTAAAATCCTATAAATCATATGTAATAATCCTGTATAATGAGGTCGTTTGGAGGTAACAAAATCATTAATATAAAAAAATAAATATCGAGAGATGCAAATCGTTTGCTGAATAATATTAAACATACCGCGGAAGTAATTTGAAGTAAGCAGTGCCTTAGAAGCAAGGCAATTTAACTTAATTTAAATGTTTAGAATAATTATCTATGTCGAGTTTGCACTTGCTCATTTTCTTAATTTATTAAAATGTGAAATGATACGCGGACATTCTGAAAAGTTTTAAACCTCAACATGAAGATGGGCCTACTCGTCAAAACCATTTTGCTACTATAATCGTACATGCTTTGAACAATACTTGCGAAAATTTATATCATTCGATATCAGTACTTTTATAAAAATGAAAAATCGGATACCGTGCCGTAACTAAGTACATGCATTTGAAAGGTAATACACCAACGCAAATTAAAGCCGAGTTAGACGCCGTTTACGGGGATTCTGTTCCATCATTTGCCACCGTGAAAAGATAGGCAGCTGAATTTAAACGTGGTATTACCAGCTTGGTTGGTCATGAGTGTTCGGGACGGTCAACAACAGCGACCTCCACCGATAAAATCGTAAAAGTTCATCAAACGATACTGGATGACCGTTTAATTAAGATTAGAGATATTCCAGAAGATGTGGACATATCGAAAAAATGCGTTTGTCATACATTGACATTCAAATTGCAACTTAAATTGATTGACACCCAGCATATTTACCAGATCTGGCTCTCAGCAGCTATTTCCTGTTTTCTAATATCAAGGTTTGGCTCGGATGATTTTTTGTCACACAAGGAGGTCATTGCAACCGTAGACGGCTATTTTGCAAAGCAAGATACCAACTACTATTTGAACGGGTTAAAGAGGGTGGAGCATCGCTAAAAAAGTGTATAAAATTGCATATGACAGAAAAATACTTGTTTTTATATTAGGCTCAAAACTTGTCAGACACTTACATGGGATAGAGAGAGTAACAATTTACTTAATATAAACGTGTGATTACAAATAATATAAAATTAATATTGTTGCATACACTTACTGTTGGATGTGCAGGTTGCCGTATATGTCGGGCTTTGTGGTGCATTCAGGATGGCTGTAGGGACAACACACGGAATGTTCCACGGGAAAGCTGTCCTTTCGTATTTGGCATTCCATCCTTAGCAGATCGTGTTAATCAGTTTCACTTGAAGACTATACAGGATTAATAGAAACGACAGCACTTGGTACAATGAATCAATTACGCATTCCGGTATGCCCTGGTTGCTTGTACTGCTCCTGAGCCGACCGCCTGTAACGTTATCGCACATGATTAAGAACAAACGTAAGCATGAACTTAGCTAAAAAAAATGTTTATGTGGACCCTTCGAAATATATCCCAACCACATAAGATAAGCAACATGGGAAATAAAATGCTAAGAATGCTAAGAATAGTCGTCGTCTAATATGGCAAATGTAACTAATTATATAAATACAATTTGGGCTAACGATTTTGAAAATTATAGTTTTTATTGAAATTGTAACAACATGCATCACTTTCTTAACATATCTTATTTGATGATTCAACATGTAGTTATTCACTAATGACTGAAAGGTATGTTATTCTAGAAACAGCTCTATGTTTTATCGGTCTTAAGCGTACTTGTTATTTTAGTTTTGAAAATTGTTAATTTGATGTTTGATTTATTATCAATTTATATAAATGAAATAATCTTATTATTTTTAACGTCAATTGACGATATATATATATGTTTAGATAGGTTTCCGCGGTTAACTATGTTTAAACAACTTAGTATTTTGAGAAAATTCTTATTCAAAGAGTCATAGCTCTCCTTGGGGAGTAGGCAGATTGAGACCCCGAGTGAAGAGCTAACCTCTTGAAAATGGCATCAAAACCGATGCCGAAACGTCGAGAATTTTCTCAAAATAGTCGCGGTTCATCCCGTGAACTAAGTTGTTTAAATATATATATATATATATATATATATATATATATATATATAATATATAAAATACGTGTTCTATAATAGACTGTTAAAATTCGAATAAAAATAACTGTAATAATTTTTCTAATTATTATAAAAATCAAAACAAAAAACTTTTTGTTATATAGCAATAAATGCTAGAATACATATAATATTGCACAATAAAATATTTAAAGTACAGAAATACTATGTTTACCAAACGTTATTAAGTAATTTTAAATAATTCTATTATATATAGGGTTTTTAAAATTTTAATTGCACATAGGAGATACAAAGAATACAGTTTTTTTGGCATCAAATGTTAAAAAGTAATGTCATTAATGTTTCCATTTCGAACTTCACATAACAAATAACAACTATTAGGAGATCCAAATTAATATCTGTACGTTTTTTCCGGATATCCCAGTAATAATAAGTCAAGATTATATGTCAAATAATTTATTAGTTTTAAAGTGGTCGCTTTACAAAACTTTGCCTTGGCGAGACCAAATAGTTCTATCAAAATCTTTTTAAAGTTTATTTCTTTTTAGGTTTTATATTTTTTGTAATTTTAATATTTATTGTCAACTTTATTTTACGTTAATAAGCAAGACAGAGTGTGGTCGCCCTTGAAATGACAATAAATGCAGTTTTTTTGACTTAGATACCGCTTTGTGATTGATATCTAGGCAACTGCATGGAAAATGCAGTATTTGTGTCCAAATTCAAGTTAATTGATGAGAAACAAGTACAGACATAGAACTCCGGTTCCACAGATTTCCGCGGCTTCTATATATAAACAAAAATTTGTGACCATTTCCGGTCAAACCGGTCTCGAGATTTTCCGATCAGGCTAATTTTTGGCATCTGGACTTGACTTACGGTCCTTAGTTGAATACTGAAAACGTTATGTCTCTATCTATCACATATCAAAAATTATAAGACGTGATATATATCAGAAATGACAAAAATAAAAAATAATCTCAAAAGTTATAGGAAATGATATATTAGAAGCTGGGTACACTAAAAACCCTTATTGCATTGTTGTAGGACATCCCACCTATGGCAGCTCGCAGATGTGAACCCTGTAGACAATGGGCTTTCGAATGATACCCCCCTTATGTCTTTAGGTTCAGTAGTTCTCGAGTTGAAAGTCGCGACGAACGGACGGACAGACGGACAGACAGACGTCCGTACCGATTTTATAAGGCTTTCCTTTCAGGTATAGAAGTCTAAAAGAAAGAAAAGCAAAGGGTCGAATAAGATTCGAAAAAGCGACCTCGCCGTACGTAGCATTGCTCCTACCCTAACTCGGTTACTGGTACCCATCGATCAAAGTCTTACTTGTAGTAGTATTAATATGAGGTTTATAATTTTAACTAGCGATTTCTCGAGAATGCTTTGGAGGTCCACCGTCCCCGAATACCATTTGGCACTCTCATACCAATAACTTGTTCCTGCAAAATTTCAGCATAATCGATAACTGAAAGGGTCTGTGCGTCCTTTGTCAGATGTATGTTATTAAGATCTACAAAAACAAGTGTGATGATTTATACTTTTCAAAATATTTATATTAAGCTTAAAATCCATAATTAATAAGAATAAACTGCAATAGTTCAATGTGAATGACATTAGTTAATCAAATTCACATTAACAATTAGAGACATCAAAAAACTCGCCCTCTTTTTTCTCAAGGAAATCAACAGTTTTCTGTAATTGTTGTGTATGATTCAATTCCGTTATTTTCTTCAATTCTTTTTATAATTTATTATTTCATACCCGATATGGCACAATGTTCAATAACTATTTCCCTTGACTAAATAAGTTAAGTATCCTTACTTTAGAGCTGTGGTGGTCTAGTGGATAAGTCTTTAGACTACGAAACCAAGAGCTGCGGGTTCGAATTCCGCTCTCGCCAATTCTATCGCTGGCATTGTTACGGCCCAGCTCGACTCAGGCTGCAATAAATGAGCACCTGGAGGTCAAACTCTGGCTCTAGATTGTAGCAGATCTATTTTGTTACGACCCCAAAGGGCCTTCGTGGCCTGTTACGGGGGGAAACTATTATTATCCTTACTTTATATTTTTTTGTCACCATACACTAAATCAAAAAATATCTAGGATGCGACGAGCTGCAGAATTAAGATAGTTTTCTGTGGCACATTAGGTGGTCTTCAGCTTCTAGAAGTCGATAACCACTATGTCTTCAGGCTTTGACATCTTAGATAATAGAATTCTAGGTGAATTTTACTAAGTTTTGACTCATTGAACACAGGTCCAACCAGCTGAGAATTCCGGTACAGTATTTTTCTCACCGTGGGTTTTTAGTAACATTCAAGAATTTACTTATATTAACTAAAATCTTCAGTTGATAACGACAGATTCATTATTTTTGATTTGTACTAGCACTTTAAATATATTTAATACAATTACAATTATTACAAATATATTAGAAGGGAAAGTTGTTTTCCACGATAGTGCATGAGAAAGAAGATCATAAAAATTGATAGCTGAGGTAAGCAACTATTCCAAGTAACCACTAAAACTAACTATCTTAACACTCCATCCATATACCGACATCAAAAATAGCATAGATGAATCTAGTGGTACTAGATTAGCTTCTTAATTGTTTGATCTTTTCAATGATTTTTGAAAATTTTTGTACCAAATTGTTATAGAAGTCAAACCTTAACACACCTTTAAATTTATTTAATTAATTATTTAATCTCTGTGGATTAGAAAAATAAATGGCAATTAAAATATAGCACATGTAACACAAAAATTTCTCAAGACGTAAGACGCTATATGTGGTTTTAATGTTGTATTTTTGTGTAAAATTTGTTTTGGTTATATTGATATATTTTGTTTATAGATACTATATATTCTATTAATAATCCAATCTGACATAAATTACAAATTATATATTTTGTATTTTGTCAATTTTGTTACCCATTATTTATTTCTTTAACCTGTATTGTTTAGGTTGTTTTTCAATGTACAAGATATATTATTTTGAAAGTTAGTCGATTAAAAGGTATCTTCTACAAGTGTCCTTACTAGCAATAGTTTTAGATGAAAAACAATTGTCCTAAATTAAACGGAGGAATTAATTAGTATATATTAGTAACATATATAGAAAGCAGCTTTCTTATTAATAATAATGGTGAGGCTTTAACACCCCACATGGGAACATGGCTAGGGGACTGAGAAGTTGTCTCATATGCCCATTGTCTCTGCACGGTCGTAGCGCAACATACGGGGCAAACTGGAAAGCATGGCACTTTAGACAACCGCATTATTACGTCTTGTTCGAAATATTTTTAGTTGTATAAACGATAGCACTGTAATAAACAAATATATTGAGATTAATAAACATACGTAACAGTTTAATGTTTTAACTGCTTGACGACACAGTATTGCACCAACAAAATTAAATATTTGTAACGTACTATATAAAATTTCTTTTTCTGCCGCATAGGTTTATGTTCTAAAATATCATATCTTTATAAAAACAAGGGTTAAACTATTAGATGAAAGTTATACATTATGAATATTTCAAATAATTTGATTTTAAAGTATGCTACAATAGAATAAGACTACAATAAAAACTGTTGCAACTAAATATTTGAACTCTTCTCTCTCAAAAAAAGAACGAAACTAATAACATATAAAAAAAGCCAGCGTTACAAATTATTTAAAGTGCACTAACAAATACATTGGTACTAGTTATTCTAGTCAGAGAAACGGATATAATATATAATTAAAATTGAAAAAGTGATTAAAATTTAAGTAAAAAAGATGTTAAGATAAGTAGATTTAATAAAAAATATTTCTAGGTAATTTATTATTGAAGTCTAAATCGTTAACGAAAATTTGTTATGGCACCAAAGATAGTAAAAGAGAAATGAGGCCACAGATAAAAAGATATTCACGGACATTTTTGCTCTAATAAATCGTCGTGAAAAACAAAGCAACAGATGATAGAACTGTGTTACAGTAATTAATAATATACTGTTTTGTTAGACAAACGTATGGTAACAAACAATATAAACTGATAAAGCTTTAAAGTCTTGATATATATATATATATATATATATATATATATATATATATATATATATATATATATAATGAATTGGCTATCTTGAGTTTTAAAATTGTTGAAAGAGGAACGTTGTAAACTAAGATGTACGAGAAAGATACGTTTCGTTGGAAAAAACAATGGTAAATGAAATAAAAAATAATTGTAATTGTAATTGTAAATAAAACTATATAAAAAATGAGAAAAAAAAGTTTCAACACAATAGCAATAGCTAAACTCAAATATTATGAAAACTTTAATAATTTATATTCTATCTATACATTTGACCAAAAAGTAAACAAACGTAATGTGGCGTTGCCCTACAACCTTGATTTACACGAGGAGATCCGTGCGTAGTAAACAAATACAGCCTACACATTTGAACAGAAAGTAAACAAAGACGGCCAATATTTGGCGTGCCGCACTATGAGCCCTTAATTTAAACGAGGAGGTCCGTGCGTTTGTGTACATCGCCGGGACGCTCTCGCTCCTTACTGACTGGCCGGGTAATCGCCGCTATCGGGCCGTTACAAATCCCTTTCATGGTGTAGGAACAGATGCATATTTATTAACTTAATAGTTCCCTATCCGTTTTAAAAACGAAGCCAAAATGTCGACAATACTAAAATTAGGTTATGAAATTTTAGAATCAAAACAAACATCCTGTTCCTGTTGTTGGCATTAATCTAGAGAAAAATTAAAAATTACTGCAAATACTTGTAAGACATAAGAAAACCGATTTCTTAAGTTTCAACGTAAAACGTAAAAATTAAGTTTTTATTATATTAATTATAAACGAGCGCATAAGCTTTGCACTAACTTAACTTGACTTATTTCGTATTTCTTACTAACGGCTTAAGCTTACGTCTATTATGGATCGGCGCTAAATTAAATAGTTTCACGTTTCCGATCCAGGGAAAAAGCCGATCCAATTAAAAATTTATACGTTTATATAATAATAATATATACGTCTTATTATATATTACAAAAATTTGAGAAAAGGCGGATAAAAAATTGTTAGCCTAGGACGCCAAAAATACTTTTTGGTAGACAACCTCTTGGCCCTTAACAAACTAAAACGATTAAAATAACAGAGGAGGGTATTATATATACCTTTCTAACTTAGAGTATACTTAAAGATTACATATTAAATTCTAATGCGTATATTTATCTTGTACAAAATCTGCAAAGAAACAATAATAACATGATCTGAAAAATCACAAACTGTAATTCTGGTGTCTGCGAAAAGGCAAATTACTAATATTATAAAGAAAAAATACAGCTTTATTACTAGTTTTTTCTAGTTAAATGCAAAAACACAAATTAATCTTAAGCAAAGTGTACTATTTTATGTGACAAGACAGAAAAAGACTTTTTTAGAAGAACATAAACAAACTGAAAGAAAAAGAAATTTTTAAATTAGTTACACTTTAAGACACATACAATAACTAACTAGTTATGAACTGTTCTGTAAAAGTTAAAAAAGGAGAAGCAGACCTAGGCCAGACTGGTTATTCGATAGCTGGTGGGACAGCTGAGCTGCTAGTCATAGATGGAGATAAACGGACTAGCACAATTGCTACCAATTAAGCTTCGGTCTGACAATTCAGAATTAAGTTATATTTGTTTGGATTATTACAATATTAGAGTAACATAAAAGTATATCAGTGTTTTAAAATTACACTCTAGAATATTAACGACCTACAGCAGCATGTAACTGAAATCACAACGTTGATACAGCAGCACTAAATAGATGTTACACTAATCTCAGAAGCACATTATACTGAAAGAAGATAATGAAAGAGGCAAGGAAAAAAGAACAAAAAGCGTACCTAAAATGCCATATATTAATAATAAACAACAAAGTATATAAAACAGGAACTGGGAACATAGAACAAATTAGCGAAGATAAAGAAACGGAAGAAACAGGTAACTTCAGAAATTATAAAAAAAGTAAACATAAGATCCCCAGAATCAAACTTTCTGGAGGAGCAGTTGAGCAAAATAACAAAAACTACTATAACAAAAAACTAAAAGAGGAAGCAAAAGATAAAAAGGATAACTGGCAAAAAAAACGGATTAAACGAAAACTGAGAAATATTATTATCTACATGGAATGTGACATCACTAACAGCAAAAGAATTAGAATTAACCGAAGAACTGAAAAACAAAAAAATAGACTTGATAATAATCAGAAAGACAAAAAACAGACAACAGACTCAGCCAAGTAAACGAAAAATATGTTCTATTCTATTCAGGGATAGGGACAGAGAGCAAAGAAGGGAGTGGAAATGATATTAAATAAAAACTGGAAAGAAGGATAATCGAATAAGAGACAAAAATCTCTCAATTATAACAATATATTTAGAATTAAAAAGAATGAATGTAATAATACAAATATATGGCCCAACGAAAGGTACAAAAGCAGAAAAAGTAATAGAATACTACACAGAACTACAGAATGTAATATATAAAATAAGGGAGCAATATGAGGAAATCATTATTATTAGGAACTAAAGTGCACGAGTTGGAAAAGATCTAAATAAAGGATTAGAAAGTATAGCAGCACACGAAGAAGAAACTTTGAACGGAAATGGTAAGAAAGTGCTAAAATTTTTCCAATTAAGTGAACTGTTACTAGGAAATGCTTTTTATCAACAAGAAAGAGTAGATAAATATATTTTTGTAGTTGAAAAAAGAAACTATAATAATATAATAATGTTGTAAATACTGTGCTTTTGGTATAAGTTTTCTTTTTCAACGCATGTTCATGATATGTAACGGTTTAATTTTTATCACTTTACACCCGTACTTTCAGAGCTCCAAATGGATATCTGTTTTAGTGGCTTTTGGTTTTTCAGTTCATCTATAAATTCTTCTAGTTCTTATTAGGCTATATGGTCAATACTTTTATTCTCTGTCTTTTTAATTTTAGTTTTATTGATTATCCAGTTCTTGTAGTAACTCTGACTATTCTTTCACTGGAATTACACTCATATAACATATATCTTTTTACTTTTGGTTTAAGTGTTTTATAATTTTATATGCATATTCTTATCTACCTTGTATATTGTGTTCGATATCGCGTATATAACGTTCCTAACCTTCTCAATATGTTTAGCTTGTTATGCCTTGGTTTTGCTTCTATTTGTAAATCTCGTTACTCTTTTTATCATATCGTTTAACAAATTGTCATATGTTTATTTTTTTTTCTTAAAGCTTATTTAATTTACTCATTCAATATTTTTAAACCACTTTTTTGTAAACTGTTTATCTCCTTTGGCTCTCTATGCACTGTACCTTCAATATTAGTGCGTTCACTTTCGATATCGATTTTATATTAGTAGTTTGATATCAAGTACGCCGTATAGGATAAAAAAACTTTAAAACTCTTCTTTTTTTTTTTTTACTTAGTTTTCGAATACTCCCAACACATGCATTTATAGAACATATTCTTTTCTCGAACTCTGCAACAATTCAAGTTTTTGTTTTTGTTTTTTCGACGTCTAATTTTTTGTAGTTAAATGTGCCCATTTTTTCAAATTCATAATACCTAAAAAATAAGATAACGATGGGTCTTAGTCATCAAAGGTAGAAAACCGTTTTTGAAATAAAACTGACTAAATATTTTTATTTTTATTGAAGTATTGGTAAAGATTTGGACGTTTTTTTTTCTCATACTTGATTTGTTCCATTCTCCTAGCTTTAGAAAAGCTAAAACGTATAGTCTAGTTAGAAAAGCAAGCTTTTCTGTTGAGATTTCTTATAAAAAATTTGTCGTATCTAAATTTTCTCGACTTGAAAGTTTTTAGAAACGGCATAAGTCGTTCATATTGCTCAGTGTAGAGCTATTTGTTTCAAGATATTATACTTATCTGTTGGTTACACTAAAAAAAGTACAATTTTTTTTGTAAATATACTTGGTTTAACGGATATACTTCTACTTTGACCTAGGCATTTTTGAAGTGAAACGCTAATAATTCTATGGCACTAATCAATTATATTATTTTGTAAATTAACAATAACTGTTCTATTTTAATTGTTAACTGCAGAATTATAATCTGACACTAAAATGCAATATGTATACAAATATGTTGCGAAGCTAAAATTTCTTACTGTCAAAAAATGTGATTTTTTGCAAAGTACATACAATTTATAAAACTCAGTAACAAAAATCTTGTAACAGAAAGCTTAGCATGATCTTATCTATTTACATAGATATGACCAATGGTACCCTTATAAACACAACTAAAATTCTTAAATTTGATATAAATGGAGATAAGTATTTGAGAAAATGAAGAAAATTTAAGAAATGTTTTCTTTTTTATTAGGTGGTTTTTGGCCTTAGCGCAGTAGTTACACCCTTCTCATTTCAAATGTGTGTTTTATAAAGAAAAATTATATCTTTTATAAGATTATAAGATAAAAATTGTGAAACTCTAACATTTGTAATTAAAATTTGTTACCATTAACAAAAGTTGACTTATTTCGAAACCTTTAAATATATTTTAAGTATTATGAAGAGTTTGCTGATTAGACCATCAAAGACAAGTCTACATGCAGACTTTTTGTCTGTCATATGTCATTTTAATTGCTATGATAAGGTATTCAACCAAAGGTTTGTCAAAGTTATATGACCATAATTTTTTATGCTTACATTTTTTTATTTCGGCTTAGCTTTGGCTTTTAAGTTTACCTATAGTCGTAGAGAATTTTGAAATTTATTGTAAATACGCAATGCTTGGAAAATGGATTTTCAATTTTATTTCCAGGAATTTTTTAGAATTTATTCTATTATCACTTGTAAACAAGATTTTTTTAATTTTTGTTTAGAGTAGGCGTTTGAAAAAAGAAATCTACAAAATCGTTTTGATGATATATTGAAGACCATAACAATAAATGGGTTAATAAAATGACTAATATATTTTTATAACAATGAACTATTTTATAATTTTTTGCTGTAAAGGTAAGGGTATTTAGATATCATGCAAATATGTAATTGAAAAATTATTAAGTAAATTTTATATATATACATACATACACATTTAAAATACGAGTATAAATATCCAGATAAAATAAGCATTCATATTACTCATACGTAAAGTCATGTTTTTATCCACCCTATGAAAAATACACCACTTAAGAAGTTTGCCAAAAAAAAATTGTTATCTACGTAAATACGTAAATAACCAAACAAAATCACAAGGTCAGTGTAAGGCAACTGAAGTTCCATTACGAAATTAAATACTCTGATCCTTTTTTAATACAACGTAGTCTTGTGTTATCATAAATAAATGCACTATTTTTAGTATTATTACCTTATAGTTAATAAAAATATGAGTAAAGTGATCTTATCATAATTAATTAATTTAATATTTTTATTGCCATAAAACTCGATATAAAATTAAAATTAATATTTTTTTCGATTTTATTATTGAATACTGTAGCAAACTTTTCCCAACGGGCTACCAGAGTAGGGCTCTAATCAAACCGCCCTTGCAGTCCGAACCCTCCAGATCGATGCGGTGCCGCCCTGCGCTAGTGGATCCGCCCTGCGAACCACCCTCTTTAGAAGCTCATAGCCCACCGCTAATTCTTCAGAGTACGGCTCTAGCTCTACTTAACCAACACCCTGGTAGCGCAATGGTTTCGGTGCTTGGAGTGGTCTAACTAAGCAGCTGGAGTCCCGACGCGGAAGTTACATTTTTATTCACATTAAATGTTATCGTGTAGCGCCTGTATACTTTCGCTGATTGTAAACGTGCAGTAAATAAGGAATATATTTGTAAACGCACTGTTACAATACTAATTTAAATACATTTATTACTAATACCATTAATTGAGCTTAAGACATTTTATTTTTTGTTAAGAACTAAAGAAAAGAAAATTTATTTCTTATGTGAGACATGGATAAGTGCTGGCCATACTGTAAAAGATGTTTGGATAGATACAAAAATTAAAACTGCGAGACATGCCTTTGTTGGTGGCTTAACAACCAGACTTAAAAAACCCTTGGGTAAAGAAAAACGTCTTATTATACTTTACCTTTGTTGTGATGGTGGTTTTTTAGAAAATGGATTGTTCCTATTTGAATCAAACAAAAGTAAAGATTACCATACAGACGGTGGAAATTTATAATTATAAAAATAATTTTAACAGGGACGACGGATTCAATCTACCTAGGTCTTGGTTTACCGCGCTCAAGGGGCAAAAAACAGACCGCGATACGGCGAAAGAGCGAGTGGCGTCAGAAATATTACCTGCAATGTCCCGATTGACGTCAGCAGCTAGTCCGATCACGTCATCTACCATCCCGGCCAACCGTCAACCACGCCCCCCCAACACCATCCCTACTATACTCGCCTGAGTATAAAAGCGAAAAGGCACGGGACGGTCACTTAATTTTTAGAAGATTTTCTTCTGAAGATGTCTACCTCAGTTGTGGACTAAACGTCAAGAGTTTCTAAACTCCGACCACGGCCTTATAACCTGAGAACTAACCACACGATGCATCTCTTATTTTTTTAGAAAGCTATTTATTTTCTTTGTTAAGTAGTTCATTGTAGCAATTAACAAAACGACTGGATTTCTTCGCAAACTTATTTCACCTAGAAATATATTGCCATTAAGAAAATTTAAATTGTTGATGATCGAACATGACTTGATTTCCAGACATCGAAAAAATTTTGATATTAAAATTCACATTGCTGTTACGAACGAAATTGGAAAATACAGAACTGTGTGGTAATTCTTTTACAAATTAAACAGGTTTTGTCTATAACATTTGTAGATTCACCTGCTAGGTTTTGAGTTTAGTTATTTTACAAAGGTAAGAACATTTTCCACCTTGGAATTCACCTACCAGAGTTTCTCAAATTATATCTTAATTTTCTTCTAAAGTTTAAAACCCAAAAACTAAGACGAGAACTTTAGTTGACAACTGTTCGAGTAATACTGAAATTTTTTGATTTATTTGAGATTTTATTTCTATCTGTAATTTTAAATGCTTGGGAAGATATCGGCCACTTATTTATACTCCCAGATAGATTAGATAGACCTAATTTTGGTAGCTTTGAATTTTTTGTAACTTTTACATTTCTTACTAGTTTAAGATCAAATTTGATACATATATTTTTTAGGCAGTTTAAAAGTAAAAGACATCATAAAACGAAAAGGGCAGGTATAATGAAATCTAGTTGGATTTACGTCAAAATAGAATCCACCTGCTTTTTGATGGCATTGCTACATAAGATTCTTTTATTTCTCAAGATAACTAATCAAAAATCTTTTTTCAGCGTTTTAAAGCACTAATCCTAATACTTTTCCAGATAATAAAATGTATTTTACTTACGTTGGGACGATTCATTGGGTCTAGTTCACTAATTGAATTTTATTTTTAATATCCTATGTGTGATAATGTATTTAGATCTAATCAACTGTGATAAAGAGTTTTTTGAAATTTGTTTGAAACTAATTAAAGCTATATAGTTTGCTTGACATTGAATAAATGCGCTACACATCTTGTAAACATTTTTTAGACTGAATTATGTAAAATATAAACTATTCGTTTATAGACTGGTTTATCAGTTTTACGCATCTTTATAGTATTTTTTCTAAACTTGTTGTAGACTTCAATCTACAATCTCTAATGTGGTTGCGGTTTTTAGAAGTTTTGAATGTAGCTCGTAATTTATGCGCATAAGGTCACATTTGAATACTCAAAATTTAACGATAGCAAATAATAGAATCTAATGCACTTAACTATAATTATAGCACTTTTTTCTAAATAAATGAATTTGATAGCTGGCCCGGTTTATCTTTTATACTTAACTGAAAACATACATAGCCGTTTGATTCAAGTACTTCACAAATATAACTACACTCACTGGCATAGGAATCCGCCCACCCCGGTTTTTCTCAATAATATCTAGTTACTAACTAAAATCATTAGGTATACTATTGAAAATAGTATCTATTATCTACTAGCAGGCATAGTTGACGATAATAACGATCAAATTTGTTAGAAAAAAATTGCCAAAACAAGCATTTAAAACACATTCTGTTGAAGTCATTTACGTTCTAAATTTGAGATGCGTAAAATTTTGTGTTTATTCTTGTTATTTTTAAATCGCTGTTAATTTTTTTGTTAATTTCTGCTTAATTCCTTTATTGCTAGTGTTTTTTGGTTGATAGTACATTCAAATTATGCATTTTCCAGTAGAAATTGTTGCTAAAGCAGTTGCATTACTTGAAGACGGACGCAGTCAACGTTATGTCTCTAATCGGCTAGGTATTCCTGGTTCAACGCTAAAAGATGTTTATAAAAGATTTAGAGAAACCGGTAGCTATGGTCGCAGATCGGGAACAGGAGCTAAACGTGACATCCGCTCGTGACGACCGTTTTATTATTTTGTCTACGTTAAGAAATCGACATACTACTGCAGTGAAGACTCGAAATGACCTTCAGCATGTAAGAAATGTCAATATTTCTGAAAGAACAATTAGACGGAGATTCAATGAAACACATTTGTGTGCAAGAAGACCAGCACATCGAGTAGCACGTTTGGCGTTTGAGCGTAATCATGCAAACTGGAGAATCGAACAGTGGAGGACCGTTTTTTTCCTGATGAGTTCAGATTTAATCTTCGTGGCTCAGATGGTCGTGAACAAGTATGGAGAAGAAGAGAATAAAGATTTGCTCCTTGTAATTTTTAGGAGAGGGTACGATTTCATGGAGGTTCAATTATGGTGTGGGCAGGGATTTCTGTTGATGCACGAACGGAGCTTGTATGTATCGAAGCAGGTTCATTAACAGCAGATAGGTATGTAGAAGAAATTCTATTACCTCATGTGATTTCTTTTGCTCTTTCCGTTGTCGATAATTTTTTGTTTATGCATGATAACGCCCAACCACATTCTGCAAGACCGTAACTGCCATCTTAAATGAAGTTCAGATTCTCGTTATGGATTGGCCGGCAAATAGTCTCGATATTAGAACATTACATCGTGGTTGTTTTTTTTGTCGTTTTGCTAAGTTTTTTAAAGTTAAAATAAAGTACGTGTTTTGTTGTTATCTTTATTTTGTCATCTCTAGGCAACACCAAAGAATAATTTAAGTAGAAGTGTGACTAATAATGCAGTAAAAATAAAGTAGTCGATACTAAATTTACTTTAGTTAGCATTTTTTTCAAATTTCAATTAGAAAATACCATAAAAATAGAGTGGATAACTGGATATTATTGAGAGAAACCGGGGTGGGTGAATTTTTATGCCGATGAGTATATTTGACGAATTTATTTAGTACCGATAGTCAATTCATATAAAAGCTGCCAAGAACATAAAAATATATGGAGAAAAGTGTTACTCATGTGGTGGTTATAAAAAAACTTTTATCTATACTTATCTACGCACATACACACATATGCACACGCGTTTTAATTTAAATTTAATTTAAACCAATTAAGGCCAAGCTATTTATTCAGGACAGGTATAGAATTCAATGAACACCAGAGGAGTTTTTTCTTATAAACCTAACCCGGGTCCCGGTTTCTCGTGTATCTATCCCGCGGTATTTGTTATTCAACTCAAATTGCTACGTCATTTCTACACTTTTTTATCCTGACAATAAATTTCTAGTCTGTAACTTGGTTATTTTATTTTTATTTTTTTTTGCCATGTCACTGTATAAATACATAAGGTAAAACAAAGAGAATAAATAGGCAAGTTACAAACTAGAAGTCTCTATACCTGTCCTGAACAAATAGCTTGGTCTTAATTGGTTTAGATCTGAAAATTTTTATGGGCTGAAAGCTTTTAGATAGGAACTAGAACTTATTTTTTAAATTTGTGTTTTTTGAGGATCTCACGCCTTTTTTCTAAGTTTTAAGTTTTTTTTTAAATTTAATTCCTTTGATCCAAATCATATACTCAATTAGAAGAAATTTATTTAGTATGAGGTTTGTCCTCAGAGTGTAAATTATTTTCATGTAGATATCTTGGGTTTCGTGCGGTATAACTAAGATGTATGTAGGTTCAAAGGTTAAGAAAGGTTAAGAAAGTATGTGTAGAAATCTGTAAGTCTAATAAGAATAAATAATAAAGATTTAAATTTAACAAGGAACAATCACAAATTAGGAATGTTTTCAAATCCATTTAAAAGAAATCAACTAAGTAAACCAAAACAAAAGTTTAATTAAGTGGGAAGTTCGTTCCAGTTCATTTACAAGGTAACCCAAATGTTGTCACCCGATGTTCTTTGGCTATAATTTTTTTATGAATCTTTTTTTATGAACTGCTTTTGAATTGTGTTTATTTGATGTCTTAATTTTTTTCCATTAAGTCGAGAAAATGATATCGGCCAAGTGGCCGCCGCCAGAAGTGATGACCATACGGGCCCGATTTATGGCATTCTCCATCACTCTTACCGAAACTTCCGGCGATAGGTTTTCGTATTCTTCTTCAAGAGTCTGATACTTGTTGACATAGACTCTGACTTTAAGAAACCCCACAAAAAGAAGTCTGAAACGGTTAAATCGGGCGATCTTCCCGACATGTGCAAATCACCAAAACGAGAGATTAGGCGACCCGAAAATGCAGCCCTCAGAATTTCGGTTGTGGCTCGTGCAGTATGCGCCGTTCCTCTATCCTATTGGAACCACATGTTTTCCAGTTTCAATTCATCCAATTGAGTAAGCAGAAAGTCGTTGAGCATGGCTCTGTAGCGCTCGCCGTTCACAGTAGTCGTTGAGCATGCGGCGTTTTCGAAAAAATAAGGCCCGATGACGCCTTCAGCGTAAACAGCAGATGCAGTAACTTTGAGCGGGTGTAATAGCTCTTCGTGGGTTGTACGCGAATTTCGGTGCCCCAGAAGCAATAATTCTGCTTATTCACATATCCACAGAGATGGAAATGGGCCTCGTTGCTCATGATGATTTTCAATAAAAAGTTGTCTTCCTCGTGGTCGAGATTCAGGATGGCTTGAGCGTAGGTTACACGTGCTTGGCGGTCAACGGCTGACAGCTGATGCACTCTCTGCACTTTGTAAGGGAACATCTTCAAGTCATTCACCAAAATTTTCTGCAAAGACAGCCGCTTGATGCCTAATTGCGTGGCACGTCGTCTGGTCGATACGCCGGGGTCCTTTGCGACATCTTCAGCCACAGCCGCAATATTCTCAGCAGAACGGCTGCTCCGGAGCCGGCCAGGCTTGGCAGAATCCCGTGTTGTCCCATACTCTTCTACGCGAGCGACTAAACGCCGTAGTGTTTGCCCAGTTGATGTCTGACGACCGGGAAATCTGCACCTAAATTCATGCAGCGCCAACACCACATACGAATTATTCCGCAAAAAATCAAAACAATTATTCCGCGTTCTTGAAGACGTTTATTTTGTATCTTTTTACTTTACAAATTTGAAAACGATAGGGTGATGACTTTTGCGCTACCTGGTATTAAAGATAAGCGAGAACTTAATGTTAGGGCTCTTGCTTTATGTATGTGTTTTGACTTAGTCTTTGGCGTAGCATTAAAACGGTCTTTATTTTAAGCCTTTGAGGTAAAAAGAGAGAATTTTTAATTGCTTTCTTTATTTATATACTAAAACCTATTACCAGGTCTTTATCCCCATGGTAAGTGCCTCTTAATTTTGATGAGTTAGTGAGTCAATAAGTAGTGAAATTTGTAACTTTTAACACGCTGTATCTTTATCACAGTTTATTATAGAGCTTTGAAATTTCTCGTGTAATATTGTATGATAATTTTTAAACTATATTCCAAATTTTATAATTTTTATTGTAAAGAAAAAAATTTTTGATGAGGTTAAATTTGACGCGAATTAGTTTGTGTAATATACACACTACTTGCGTTAGGCCGGAATTTGGTTTGACGTACCACCGTGCACCTCGATTTCTAGCAACAATTCACCTAATTTTATCTTTTTTAAAACAAATTTAATTTGTAATTTTATTTGAACTATGGATATTAAAGCATAGAAGTAGTTCAACATTCATTACGTCTACTTTAACTGGTTTGTAAAATTTAGGCTCGGCTAACATTTTTATTTATACGTTAGCAATTTGCGTATCTACCGTGGATCAAGTTTGTTTATAATTAAAAATATTAATATAACATTCAAGTGTTTAGATGGTTGGTATAAAACTTTTAAGAAGCGATATTGTTTATTGAAACAATCTGTTAATTTAAGCAAACTTTACAATTAATTTTAAAAAAGAATTTTTTATGGAGGCCACTATTATAGCATTTTTTAAAACTAGTTGCTAGGCATCTTCGCGCATTTTATTAAAAATTGTAAATAAATTTTAAAAAATTTGTTACTTAGTCACGTATTTTGAACTTCTTACATGTTTGAACTATTATGAATAGAGCTTGGAATATATCCACGAAAAAGATATAAAAATGCATGCAAATATACACTATAACACAGTTAAGGGATGCACCAAAATATACAAAGTAAAAATACATTTTTTAAATAATTACTTTTATTTTATAATATAGACATCTATATTTCATGTACACTTATATAAAAAGGTTATAAACACATTTTTAATGTGAAAAATATTTTATAAACATGAAAACATGATTTACCTAAATTTTTATTATACGTTTTAATCTCTTTTTCTAAATTGCCAATAATTGTCAGTTGTCTTAGATCCCTTAACAAATGTTTGTAGCTTGAAAATGTGAGTTCGACTTTGCAAGATATAAAAGTATCAAAGTATCAAGTAACAAATACAAATGTAAATGCACGTATTGTAATTGGATTCAATTTTAAATCATCTCGCTACTCGCCGTTTAATACATCGTTAATTTTTTGAACATGATGTAGTCTTTATTTTTTTTTGTCAAAATAGAGTTTAGCTTTGTTGTTGTGTTGTGTATACTATATATTTTAGAATTTGGTTTGCATAGTGAGATTTTAATATTAACATAACATATCACTCAATAAATTCGTAGGACAACTAATAAAACAATAGCTGCAAAATTCAACTTTATTCGTTAAGATGATCTTCTTCAAAAGTGATACATTAATTTCAACACGTTTCTAAAATTTCGATGCCTTCTTTATAGAACGATTTACCTTTGGCATCAGTTTCGGCAATCACTTCTTTATTAGAAAGAAATTTCATTATCTGAGCATTCTTTTTAGGTTTGAAAATAGAGTAGTCGCTGGAACCCAAATCTGGGGAATATAGTAGATGGGAAAGCAATTCAAAGTCGACTTGTGCGTTGGCTTGGTGAAAGAGCACTTTTTCTTCTTCATTTTGGGATCGTTTTTTTACAATTTATTTTTTTGAATGCACCAATAACACCATATAATATATGCTATTGATGGTTCTTCCTTTCTCAAAGTAATCGATGAATAAAATAATATGCACATCCCAAAATACGGAGGTCAAAACCTTACCAGCTGTTTGTATAATGAGACTGAAGGTGTATAGAATGGTCCCAAATTAGGAAGACCAAGTTCAGATTTGAGGAGGAGGGGGGTGAGTAAAAGTAAGAAAAAAATGAAAAATGGAAAAAAGAGAGTGCGGAAGACGGAGAGTAGTTCTAATATAACAAAGTAATAGGTAAAAAGCAAATTCTTAAATGTTAGAAAACTCACAAATTTCATAACAGAAAATAATTTATCTAGAAGAAAATTATAATATAATATAATATATAACAATAAATATAAACGGAACAGACACACCTGATAAAACCACACAAACTACTATTAAAAATTACATCATAAGTATATGAAAACAAAAAAATGGGTTCAAAGTGTAAGGAAAATAAAGTAGAAAACGGAAAATATAAATAGTTCTTTTAAAAACCAAGGTAATTCCACTGTCTAAAAATTAAAAAACAAATGTACTATACAAGGTTGAAAAAAAATTGGATTAAAAATTTAGTACTTGAACAAGAATAATAGAAAATTGAAACAGAACAGTTTGCGACATAATTTGTGATATTTATGACAACAGTTTATATCAATATCAATATCTAAGAGATGGACAAATGGCATGGTAAAATAAAAAAAATCAACATAAAAATAAAGTACCTGCATAAATAATACTTTCCAGGTATAGAGAACACTCGTTTTCAAAAAAAAACGTATACTTTAAATAATTTTTTAGTTGCCACAAAACTGTAATTTTACAAAAAAGAGACTGAACAAGGATCTCAATAAAAAGACTGCACCAAGTGGCACTTTTCTGTCAAACATATCGAAAATAATAAAGCGGGGTCAGCCTTTATACCTTTGTTTCGAATACATGAAACAAAGAAATTTCTGAGCTTTGGCAAAACGCTTCGTTGGAAGGCGAACCACGCCAACACCAAAGCCGGTCAACAATCGTAGAATCCGCCAAAACTGTCGGATGGTTTCTAAAAAGTACAAGAAGAATGCTAACGACCGTTAAGTATTGCCGCCAATTTATCATACTTGATTACGATAGCAGAAAGCTGGGTATATTTACAAACGGATATTTACTTTTGCTTTATGGTAGGCCCCCAGCGAACAGTAGCGAAAATAAATAGTAATTGCGATTAAGTGAATCTCGATTTTTAGTAAAAGATGCTACTCCAGAATCCGTTGCAATGGCCTGATTAATTTATCGCCCTGCAAATGACCGTTAGTTAACCCCTCCCAACTTGACGCACTTGTACGACAAGATGGCGGCATAGCAACAAGCCGAGATAAAGGTAAGCAGCCGGCGACCGTTCCCGCCAACAAATATCGATCTGAATTTCCGAAAGCCTCCTCACCTCATGCACGTTGTACGTCAAGATGGCGGCGTAGCAACAAGTTCCGATTTAAAGTAAACATCCGTTGAACGTTCCCGCCGACAAATATCCAACTGCAAATCGGAAGAGGCCACATTTTCTCGAAAACCTAATAATGGGAGCACCGCTAATTTATAACTAAAATGCTACTGCAAAATCCGCCATAATAGCATGGATGCGTAGCCCATCTGCAAATGGCCGTCGGTCAGGTCCTGTAGTTTGATGCACTTGTTTGTCAAAATAGCAGTACAGCATCATATAATAATAACGATAGGGCAAACGTTCGCGGCAACAAATATCGATCTGCGCTTCAGGGAAAGCTAATTTTTACTAAATAAAATATCGAAAACGGTATAACCGACACGACGCTATCTTAATTTGGTGAATGTGAGAGAACTGTTATAAATCTAGAAAGAGGTATTAGTGCAAAAACATAATTTCTAACCTTTGACTGTGGGCTGCGATGAAGAGCGAATACTGAAAGATGCTGCCAGTAGCACACAACGCCAACAACTAACCTTAAGCAGATCTTCCACCCACCGTACGCCTCTCGTACGCCCTCCATTGGGAGATACCAACAGTAATTTTTGTTGCCAACATAATTTTAACAACAAAAACTACGCCTTCTATTAGCAGGAATGTTTTAACATTAATTTAAAACAAAATGAAGTTGGAGAGTGACAGAGTCGAGTCGGCCCGAAGGGTGTGCCAATTAGTCATTGAGTTGTAATGTAATTTCCGAGGGAGTGCCAAAATTACTTTATTTAATTTCAAAACAATATTAGTACAATCATAATACGAATAATTATTTAGAGGAAGTGCTCCTGTCTATACTTTTACTCAATTTTATTTACGGAAAAATTCTTTCGTACATTCCTATAAGTAACTAATATCCGCATTCATAAATCAGATAACAAAACAGCAGATAAAGCCGCTGAGTCGTTTCGGCATTCTCTAAGAGAGCTTATCGTATGCGGTGTTTATATCTTAAAACAAAGAGTGTCGCCGAATGCAACCGTTGACGTTCACACGATAAGAAATGTGCAACTGCAGAAGTTAAAATTAATCACAATCTAGTTCACCCAGTAAACGATTGCGGATTATAAAACTTATACTAACCGGATTAAAATAATATAATTATTCAAGGAAAGTAGTTCATACAAAACGATATAAAAGATGAAGTTGTACAGCTCATGTCGGGTGTAAATGTGGAACCGTTTGCTGATTACAGAATTAAGCAAAATAAAAGAATAGTTATTGTTAAGTTTGATAAATGACAGGATAAGCAAAATGTTGTGAAAAATAAGAATAAGCTAACAGAAAAGAAGGTAATATATATATATATATATATACATATATATATAAAAGCCGATTCACAGCTGATTAATAATCTATGAATGAGAGACTAAGTTTATATTCTCCTCAGCGGTTATATCAATAAAAACAATTTTCGCTCTTGGACTATTGCCAACCCTCAACAACTTTACGAACAGCTTTTCCATTCGCCCAAAATTACAGTCCGGTTTGCAATCTCTTCGAATGGAATAATTGGCCAGTATTTGTTTGAGAAAAATGATGGGCATGCAGTAACTGTAACATCAACGCGCTATGCTCAAATGCTGGAAACTTTCTTGATTCCAGAATTTTAACGATTTCCTGTAAATTATGGGGCAACTAGTCACACAGCCAGAGTGTCAATGAACTTTCTAAAAGATTTTCCCAAACTGCCTCATCGGTAGGAATGGGGATGTTCAGTGGCCAGACCTTACCTCCTGTGATTATTTTTTTATGGGGATATTTCAAGTCAAAAATTTTTGAGACTCGCCCAATATGTTATATAAAAAAATATGTTAATTCTTCCGGAAATCGTTAGTTCCTTAATTTTTATTTATTATTGTTCCTCAGTAACAAAATAATTGCCTTCTGTATAAAATTAATAATAACTTATTTTCCCAGTGGATTTATATATATTTTTAAATTTTGCATGTCCACGGGCTACATAGTTTATTACAGCAAAAAATGTAAACGTAGTCGCTAAAAGCTTCACGTTTTTCGATTAGCGAAATACAATTACATGCTAAGTAAAATAAAATTTTCAGTGGCGCTCAAGCCATAAATATTTATTTGTATAAGTAATAATATAAAAAATTTTTTTTTAATAGTTTATGGTTTATTGTTTCTTAAAAATAATATAAAGTAAGTTGATACCGACAAGTTTACAAGAAATTAAGTTTATCTGTATAATTAAAACTTTACTTAGGTATTTCTCAAGTTATGCTCACAATATACTGTGTCTATTTAAAAGGGGCTTCTTTGCTTTGCTTTATTTTTATAAGATAAAGGCAATATCAGCAGTGGTTGTCTACTATGGGCTGTTTATGAAAAGATATTTTACCTGTATTAGTTTTAGATGGAAGGTACTGTATATACTATTGTTTTATGCAAATATCGAATCTTTGAAATGAATAAATATGATCGCCCATACTCAAACAAATTATGAAACATATTATCTAAACAAGTGTTGAAAATGCAACAGGCAGTGTAGTTTTAGATATTGGATTTTGCGAGTGTACATATATGTGGGTGCGTATATGTGGACGCGCACATTTATATATATATATATATATATATATATATATATATATATATATATATATAAGAGAGAGAGAGAGAGAGAGAGAGATACTAGTGTTTGTAAAAGAAATTTTTTAAATATACGTTTCTATATATGCATTTAAACAAAAAGTAAACAAAGCCAACTGGTATAAATTGTGATGTGGCTGAGCTCTGAGAGTACGTTTGGCTGCTTATATTCAGTATCGTTTTGTATATCTTACTTTCGTATGATCACCGCATTTAACCCATTGTTATCATTTGTAAATAAATTGTTTCACGTTCCCAACTTGCAAAAATTTGCGGGCAACCTCTCGTAATATACATTAGAGTACTAATCATTAAGTCACACCAACACGACATGTTATGCCCTGTCCTTCTACCCGTCTATCTTTTATCAGGAAGACTATAATTTGGCTTCTCGTTTAAAATAGATCTCACTATATAAATGTCTTACAATTTTATAAAACTCGAAACGATGTAAGAAGCAGAATTAGTTTGATATATATATATCCATATATATATATATATTATATATATATATACTTGTATGACTTTCTATATAAATTACGTGAACCTTGGGTTTTATTCAACATATGTATAAAAATATTTTGAACAAAAATATAAAAATATGTAACATAAAAATGGGAATAAGTTTTGAACTTTCTAAATATTAATGCAAATGCATCGGTAGTGTCCAGACGGCACCTGACTCAATTCCACCCGATGCCTCCCAGCGATAAAGTTCACGAAAACGCGAGAAAGGTAAATCTTAATACATTTGTGTGTTCAAATACATCTATTGGGACATGAAAATTTTATATTATTATACAACAATTATTTACTTAATTTAATTAAATTCAGCTTGTGAACACTACAGCAACCGAACAGATCTACCTGCACGAGTCACAAAACGATTGTTTTGATTTATCTTAACGCTTTCTCGTTTATAACAAGGTTTGTTATTCTAGGAAAAGTAAAGAGGGCTTATGAAACTCGTACATTTCTATTACTTACACGAATAACAAGTTTTCTCAGGATTTTCAATATTTTTATACAAACCGTCTTAGTGAGCTCGATTTCTAACCCTTTTACAGCGTCGTGGAGTAGAAACAGAAGTCGAAAATGATAATTCTTTATAGACGAATGTTTTGTATCAACCGTGCTATGTAGCCGGAGTGGACATCACCTCGCTTGCGTGTTTTTTAGTCCCCTAACGAAATCGGTGCGACCACGAAAAATTCGCAGAGAAATCTTATTCTTATTATTATATATAAAATCTCGACCCAATTTTCTGTTTTGTGATACTTTGTAGACGCTTTTAATTGCCTATGCAGTCTCTCCACCATGTCGTTTGCTTGAGGATGGTATGCCGTAATTCGAATGTGCTTAGTGCCTAACGTTTTACAGAGCTCGTTAAACAATTTGAATTCGAATTGGCGGCTATGGTCAGATGTTATTCTAAGTGGAACACCAAAACGAGATATCTAGGTAGAAATGAAAGTCGAAGCAACCGTATCTCCTTCCATGTCGACAACTTTTGCTGCTTTTCAGAAAATCATTTAGTGTTCGTTAAATACCAACAGCCTTTGAGATAAATCGTCTATAAGAATTTATCGTTTCCAAATACCTACATAATTGTTTGACGATCATGGGCTGAAGATATTCGACAATAGTTCCTAAGCGATCGCTTACCGATTTGATTCCGCGCGCGTCTGCCGCGTACTCGATAGAAAATACTTTTTCGCTAACGACGAAAACACATTTCGTGGGATTAATTACAACACCGTAATTGTTCAAACGTTTAAATACAATATTTAAGTGATCTAAATGATACTCTTGGCTTTCGGACGCGATCAAAAAATTGTCGATAAAAGCGTATGCAAAATCTAAATCGCAAGTCATTTCATCGAAAAATCTTTGAAACGTTTGTCCAGCATTTGCTAGCCCGAACATCATACAAACAGCTTCGAATAGCCCGAAAGAAGTAGTGAACGCAGTTTTCTCGAAGTCTTCTGTGGCAACGAATATCTGCTTATATCCGCAAACTAAATCTATTTTCGAAAACACGCTTTTGCCGCGAAAATGGTGAGCGAAAAGCTTGTGATAAGCCGTATCACCCACTATTCTTCGGATAGTACTCGTACTTTCACACACAGAATGCTCTCGAGTCAATAATTGAGTCTGCTTGTCTATTAATAAGCCGTAGAACGAAAGAAAATCTAAGTCCAAGTCGAGCGCGATTATAGGATATGTTGTGATTCTCCAGCCATTGGCCGTGATATACGCATTTTTTCATGCGTAAAATCAACCTGTATCGATCAGAAAAAAAAATTTGATACTGTTATCTGTGATGAAAACGCGACGTGACGTATCACCGTCGGTGTATGCCGTGATTACGGATGGCTCGTCTCGTTTCCCGGCTTCCAATTATAGGAAGAACGGCATTTCGTAACCCTTTGCTCAAAGCAGTAATGGTGGGTGTACTACGGACAAAAATCTAGAGCCCTCTAATCCTACCCAGAAATTGCAGACCAACCAAGGGATTATTAACTTTACTTACCTGGAGTACCACCCGCAGTTTTACTCAGCGGAAATGCGTCCTCAGATTCTATCAAATACTTATCGCATGTTAGAAGAAAAATTAAAAAGTTTTTGAAATACACATATATTATATATATACAAAGTATAAAATCAACAAACATACGTACAAATTAAATTTTGCAATACAACTTTACAATAAATTTAAACAAGAAATAAATTGTACAAATTAAAAAGAAACGTTCCAATTCGCTACTTTTGTATTCTGTATCTTTTTATACAAGACGTCATGACAAGTTTTCACTTTTTGTTATAAACCCTTTCATGTTTATAAAGGCTCCATATTTTATGTAAAAATCGGTCTGCATATTGAAAAAGACAAATTAAAATTAGAAATTCATTTTAAAATGAAAGCTTATCGCAAGCATTTGTCGTAAATTCCGTAGAACCACTAGCTGCTGTCCAAATTGTTGGCAGAAAATTAAATGTCTCATCTATATAATAATCACAATGCAATCAGCTAGTGCTGTGATTTTGTAACCAGTTCATTGAGCAATAGCAAAATCTAAAGCAAAAGAGTTGCTAATTTCTACAGGATTTAAAAAAGTCAAACAAAAAGATTTTAATCTATTTTTTCTTTTTGCTATCTCTATTTTTATAGGTTGTCGTCAAACTAAGATTTTAATTTTTCTTATACCACGGCTGCCGCAAATAAAATCGGCATCGAATTATTTCAGTTTTTGGCCAAGTAGCAATTGTAGCCTTATGAACTGCCTTTTCAAAAAATACGATATCATATTTTGGAGAAAAAACAAAGAGAAAAGTCATTACATTTCGCTACAATTTAAAGCAATAACATTTTTTCCTTCTTGTTTGGTAACATACAAAAACATTAGTGGGATATTAGGGGCGTTTTCTGCAATATGGAAAGTAAATAATTACAACAAAAGTTTGTATAATATATAAATCTCCTGTCCATATAATTTTTTTCAGAAGAGCATAATTGAATCTAATTAATTTTGCATGAAAATGTGACAACTTTATCTTTTTTGCTATTGATTAGCAAAAAAAAATTTTTGGTGCGTTGTTTTTGGCGACAAAATTTCCAACACATCATGTACCTCATTAACGTTGTGGCGAAATTTTTGGCTGCAACTGTCTTTTTATTTATAAATTATCTCGCATGCGTTTTATGTCACGTTTGATTACGACCTTTAACACATTTGTAAAATTAAGTTTTTATAAGTTACTATCAAATAAAATTATATAATTAAATTAATTACTAGCTATTGCATCGTATAAAATAGGAAATTTCCTTGGTTTTGTTTTCCAGAATGTATTAATTTACATTGCCGCTCGGAAATGTCCTCAGCTTTTCTTTTTACAGCCACAGTGATTATTTGTCTATTAACTTTCTGCTCGTCGCAGGCGCGATTATCAGATTCGTCTTTTCTTGTTATTAACAAATCTTCAGTCAGTGTAAAAACTTTTGCGTTACTCTTGTTCATTGCACACGTCCAGAAGATTTCAGCACTTTTTAACACTTTTTTTTATTAAGAAAAAAATAAAAATTTTCCTGTTTTTCCTAAAATTTATTTAACTGCTGCCGGATTGCAGTCATCTCGCTGTTTTATTACACCTGGGCCACGCTTCCAGTTTCACGCGGGATTTCATGCACGCGATCAATGGTCTCCGTAAGAGCCGTTCAATCAGATTCGACCCCGCTAACACTCGTTGGATGTCCGATGAAGAGTGGGAATAAAATCGTTCGATATTGGTGATGTTGCGAACTTCCTCAGATGCCGCAAAACTGCAACGGTTTCCGATTTTCCATTTCTTTGTTGTCCAAGAAACGCATTACACACAAGGAATCCGAGTCCGTGAAACTTTTCGTTAGCTCGACCTTTAAAAATTTACACTATCTCTCTACTGACGGGATATCACGTCTTCCACTTGATCACGTACTTCCCGCTGCTATTCGCATTTGTAACATTAAATGTTATCTCATCTTTAGTGATCTTCCCGGCAGCAAAATGTGCTTTTATAAACCGGAACCACAAAACGATCTTATTCGGCCAAAATTGCGGTACACGCGAGCTATTCGTGGACAGAACGTTCAACTGTCTCCGCGGCTTTATTACTAGTTTTGAATGGCAATATACCCGCGCGGCTACATCCGTCCGTTGACATTCTCTTCACTACATCACGTACACGAGAAAATAGTGTCAGCCCGCGTCTCACCTCTATTTACACTACACAATCACGTCGGAGTCACCAATGAAGAGTGTAAGTCGTGGGCGACGAACGAGACGAAATTTTGGTTAAATTGTAATTTTAATTTTCCGTAATATTACAACACACCCTGATCGAGGCGCACTCAACAAGACCCGAAAACGCAATCCAATTCGGCCTGCGGCGCTCTAAGGTCCCCGCTTGCCAAAAATAGGGGTAAGGCAAAACTCGTTAGCAGATGGCATCGGTACTGTCTAGACAGCATGTGGCTCCGCCGTACCATCCCAGTGCCAAAAGCGCGCTCAGGGTTAAATTCCCGCCACACAACTATTGGGATAAAAGTACAAGGTGGCATTAATTGGATGCTGATAGTTGAGATTAGAGTGCAAAAAAACTACAAAAGATATTCAGACCGAGTAACTTGCTATCTAGTGACTAGATAAAAGCCTAAATAATAATATTTTTAAAAAATCTTCTATTGCTCTTGGTTACGACTTCCAGAAGTTTCAAGAACTGATCAATAATTTTGTATATTTTTCCTTTTATATTAAATTGATAGCATCTGTAATATTAATTTTAAAGCCATCAATATTCTCTCTTATTTCTTAACGTGGATGGTAAGCAATATTTTTTCTCAGAATGAATAGTTACAAATGCTTAAATTGGGAGAATATGCTGGCCAATTAATTCTTTCGCCTGTGTTCGTGTTTGCATCCAAGGCAATAATATTCGAACAAAAAACACATAATATAGCAGATATGTTTTCCTGAATTTGATGCATAAATCAAAATACTCGTTTTATTGAATTTCAGTTAGTGATTGAAGAATTTATACAAAATTTGATTCTTATAAATTTCACTAGAAATTGGTTTTGTCAGGAAATATGAACCCACTATACCATAGTAGTTGATAATACACCAAACAGTTATCCTCTATGAGTGTAAGGGGCATGCCATCATTATTTTCGATTTTTTGGTTTCCTATATCCAGTAGTTTTGAATGTTGACATACCCTTCCAATCTATAATGACACTCACCTGAGAACAAAATTATTCGATTATCAATTTCTTTTGATTCGATCATTTGTTTTAGAGTTTTTGCAAATTTTTTTCTATTAATGATTGCTTTACCGTTTAACAGTTGATGCACTTGAATTTTGCAAGCAAAATCTCTTTCATTATCTTTTGAAGAGGCATTCTCTTAATTCCCGTGTGTTTCAAAGCGTTTCTCTGCAATATAGGCATCGTTTCCCTCACGAGTTTTCGGACGTCTTCAATATTGTCTTTGGTTCTCACTGATATTGGTAGACCGGTTTTTTCTTTCTTTCTCATCTTGGACACTGACTGTGGTCAACAATTTTTCGGTCAATCTATGAAATTTATTAAAAATATATTGAAGTTTTTAATTTATTCAAAAATTGGAAAATGTTTAACATGAATAGAATATACTGTAAATACCTCATTCACTGTTTTTAGGTCTAATGTCGACTTTAGGTCTACCTCTCGCTTCCACATTCTAACGGTTTCATTCGCATCGTTCCTACAGCTATACCAATATTCGATGATTTAGATTCACAGAAATCGCTTGTATTTTATAATTGTCAGTTTTTGTTTATATATGTGTTTCAATAATGTGTCTAATTTGTAACGAACCCACTGTATATTGAAGTTTTGTATTGATTTGACGGTTATGTTGCGACATGTGTTCCTTATAGGCTATATCGATCTTACTCCAGATACAGGTTTTGGCTTATATCAGTGCCATCATATAAATGTAGGTATTGTAGAAATAAATGTCACGAGCATCTGTTATGCACTCTATTCCATATTTGCATAGTTTTCTTGGCATGTACATTTTAAATACTATTTTCCACCAAACGGAATTTGTTCCAGGGGTGTATATGCACATGTTGTGGGATTCGGAGCAAAC
>JARFIY010000106.1:0-250045 GCA_036346155.1 Sinelater perroti
CTGCTTGAAGACTTAATGCACCGATACTACAAGGGAGGCGCGTCGTACGTACCGCGCGCCTCAGCCGCCCCGACCGCCGACCCTGGAGCAACTGCCCCTTCAGCGCGGAAAGCCCCGGCGACCCGAGCTACCCCAGTTGTGCCAGTCAGCCAGCCACCGACGAGTGCCGCTCCCTCCGTCCATCCAGGGAAGCGGTGCCGAGCCCGGCAGCCCGACCCAAGTGAGCCCTAGCGACGAGCGAGATTGCCAACCCGCTCGCAAGCGCCGTCGCGTCCGACACCGCCGCGCAAAGGTGATCATGCTACCGCCTTCTCCCTCTGCGCCAGTGGCGTCAACCACCTCCGTAGAAGACTCTAATCCCTTCGAGGCCCTCAGTGACCTCGAAGACTCCGAGATGCCAGAGGAACCAGCCGTCTCCAGTCCCCGATCGGAGGCGGTGTGCCCTGCAACGACTGCTCCCTCCCAGGAGCGCATTCCTCCGATTACCCTGCGGGCCAAAGAGGCGCGGCCGTCAGTCAGGAAAGCCATTCAAGAGCGACACATTGGCTTCACCAAAGCCAAGAACGTGGCGGATGGAATATCAATTTTCACCGCCACGTCTAACGACTACTGGTGCTTGATGCGCACCACTTCCAACTACTCAAGCAAGACAAGCCACTCCGGGTCGTTTTGCGAAGCGTCCCGGAGTACATCACGGAAGAGGATCTCAAGCAAAAGCTCCTAGCCCGCAAAATCCCGATCCTCACGGTGCGGAGGATGCGGAAAGGCCCCAACCGCCGCCCCATGCCGCTCATGTTTTTGGAGCTGCAGCGGGGTAACGCGGGAAAGGCCATTTTGAAATCAAAAATGTCTTCGATGTGGACGTTACGGTGGAGCGTCCACATAAGAAAACAAACTTTATTAGCCAGTGCCACAGTGCCAGCGCTTCGGCCACGCTCAGCGTTGCTGTCGCGCCGCACCAAAGTGTGTCAAATGTGGACAGGACCACCACTCCGGGGAGTGCAAGAAACCCCGGAGTGAACCCGCCGTGTGCGCTAATTGCCAGGGCCCCCATCCCGCCAGCTTCAGGGGATGCCCAAAATTCCCCAAGCCAGTTCCCCGCTCAACACCCTCCAGCCAAGGACGCAGCTACGCCGAGGCAGCCAAAGGAGAAGCCCCACAAGTCCCCGGACCCAACCCGCAGCAGGACAAACAATTAAAGAAGCCGCAGAGCAACAGCCCGAACACCGAGGCTGGGCCACCCTAGCGACACTACTTGAAAAAGTAGACCCCTCAGCGTTTCTGGAGGCCGCCAACAACATCATGACGGCCACAGAAAAAGCTACAAACTTCGACGAAGTGGTGACTGAGTTATTGTCCTGCCGTTCCGACATCACCACCATCCTGGCCATGTTTAGCAAGCGCTAAACGTACCTGGTGCACCAGGCTTCCGCCATCCAGGAAGCGCCTATATGGCAACCTAATACCAACGCCAGGCCTTCCTAGAGCAAAACGGTTAGGGGCTTGGACCCAGGTACCGTGCTAGCCAGACAAAATGATGATGATGATGATATTGGCCCGGGTCTGCGCAGAAGGAGACAGATCGGGTCGCAGTTGCGACGTGAGTGTCCTCGGTTGCTTCACAGAATAAATAGATACACCACTTAAATGAAACCATTTAGTACGAAACTTTTCCCTATAGAATTTGTAGGGCGTTGTATTTGAAAAGTTTATTAAATTTTTTCTTTACCAATTATATTAACACATTTGCTTAAACAAGAAAAGCGTTAACGGTTCACTATTTTAATTATAATATTGGGTTAGATCGTTTTGTGTGTGGAAGTCTAAATATTCGTTCTGTCGTGTAACTAAAAGAAAATAATAAAACAAAATTCGCTGATTAGGTTCTATTATGGTAGCGCAGTTTGCAGACCACTTTTTGTTTGTTTGTGTCTAACTGTTCGAGTTTACTGTTTGTGTTTGACTGCTTGTGGGAGTGTTTATATGCCTGTTTGTTGGTTAAATCGGTAAACATGAAAGTTAAATATAAAAATAAATGCAACGTTTCTGGTTGCAGTGGCAAGAAATGTAGAAGACATTGCTTTCCAATGGCAATAATTTAAACGAAAGTTATAGTCAAATCATTTGTTCGCAGTTTAAGGCGACTTGCGATATTCCGCATTCGGTGGTCCCTGGAGAAATGCCTTTGTGCTGTGGCAAAGGTCGTACTTTTGTGCCCCCCTTTGGACATCTGCTTGCCGCAGGAAGAGCTACATGTGGTTCTGCTCTTGAGTTAGTAAGTGCACCTCCATTCCAGATGACCTGTTCGGAGTCTGCAGTGTAGATGTTTTCCATCACTGTTATAAACTTCACGACTCACTGCGTCTGCCGTAATCATGATGGTGATGTATAAACTTGTATATTTGTGTTGTGTTAAACATGTTAATTGTCATGGCATAAAGAAGTGAACTGCTTTTTGAAGGCATACTTTGCTGTTTATATAATACCGTACATTTTGTACCTTGCTCTATACATAAAATTATGTTTTGTAAGTTAACTTGTGATTGGTAACATTTGGCAGTTTATAGTTACTTGTAAGTCCTCATTTATAATGAACGTAAGCATAAGATTAATTAAAGCTCTGTTAATTTATAATAACAAATGTTTTTTATTTTCTGATTTACCTTTAACATAACCTTTAAAAACGTGGAGCATGTCCCAAATAACTACAAAGAAAAAGCTTTGTTAATTTCCAGTGGCACGAGTTGTGCACTTACTGACTTTAAGGCTTTTGAAATAAAAATATTGAGAAAGTTAAAGTTCTGTCAATTTCTAATGGCAAAGATTTTGTACTTTCTAATAATAAGCTTTCTGAAATAAGGAAGAAATATTGGAACTTTTTGATCAGTTCCAACTGAAAAACCTCTATAAAACGTGAAGCATTCCCTCAGTTACAAAAAAAAATTCAAGCACCTCCTTATTACTTTTAAAATTTTTTGGAATTTCGAATGGCAATAGTTTAACCGTATCATTTTAAGCCTATTGGATTAGAAAAAAATGTTGAAGATGCCAGAAATTATTTTTGAATAAAAAATCCTACAAAATGAGAGAACCACCACCATGTCCTGTCATTTTTAAGTTTCAAAACTTTTGTGCGGTCTAATTTTAAGGTTTCTGAATTAGAAAAATATATTAGAGGTTCCACTGATGATTTTTTATTGAAAAAATTTTAAAAAAGGTAAAATCTCTCTCCGTTTCATAATTTTTTGAAGTTCTTTGAATTACTATCGACAAGAGTTTAAATCTTTTGAATTATAGAAAATATTGAAGACCCCACAGAACATTTCTGACCGAAAAACACAAAGCAGCTCCTTATTATTTAATTTTTTGAAGCGGTTTTCCAATGGCAAAAGTTTTGCACTGTCTGATTAAACCTCTTGAATTAGGGAAAAGTATGGGAGACCTCTTAGATCACTTTTGATTGAAGAAAATCTTAGAAACGTAGAACGTTTCATTTACAATTAATATTTTTATGTTTTTTAAATTTATAATGAGGGGAGTGTTTTGCATTTCCAATTTTAAGTCTTCCAGATTAGGAAAAAATATCTTTGTTGTCTTAGACTGTTTTCAATTGAAAAATCCTAGAAAACGAGAAACGTTTCTCCATTTTTCTTAATTTCTATTAACAAGAGTTTGAAATCTTTTGATTTTAAGATTTTTGTATTAGGGAAAAAAATAATATTCTCACAGATCATTTTTTAATTAGAAAACCCTATAAGATTCTTTTTTATTTTTGAAGCCCTTTAAATTTCTAATTGCTAGATTTTTTAGATTGTATGCTTTTGAATTAGAAGGAAGTCTAGAAAAACCATCAGATCTTAGAAAACCTAAAGTATTTTCTTATATTTTTTAAAGCTTTTAGAATTTCTAATGCCAAGATTGTGCCCTTTTTTAAATTTAATTCTTCTAAATTAGAAAAAAATACTCTCTTTAGAAAATGTAGTCTATTTACTTTTTATTTATTTCTTGAAGCCTTTTGAGTTTCTAATTTCAACATTTTGCACTGTCTAATTTTAGGCCTTTGTGAATTAGACAAAAATGTTGAAGGCTCTTTAGACCATTTCTGAATGAAAACCCCCTAGGAAACGTAAATCGTCTCCTAATTTTTTAAGAATTTTTAAAGCCTCTTCAATTTATAACGGTAGAAGAGTTTTACATTATTCAATTTAAATCTTCCTAATAAGGAAAAAATATTGGAGTCACTTTAGATTAATTCCGACTGTAAAAACCCTAGAGAACGAGGAACGTCCCTCGTTTCTAAATTTTATTAATTTCTGAAAATTTCTGGTGGCACGAGTTTTGCATTTTCTAATTTCAGAAGCTTTCCGAATTAGAAAAAAATAGAGGTTTTTTATATATTTGTCAATCCAAAAAAAAAACCCTCGAAAAATTGAAGCATTGTTTCAATTATTCCCCATTTTTAAAGCATTTTGAAAAAGTATTTTGCATTTTCTCATTTAAAACCTTCTGAATTACAAAAAAATATTGGGGGGAACCCTTTGAAAAATTTTCGACTGAAACAACCATAGGAAAGTGTCCTTCCATTTTCTTAAATTTTAAAATTTGAAAAGCAAGAATGGTATATATTTTGATTTTAAGCTTTTTTCATTAGCAAAAAGATATTTGAGGTGCATTAGATCAATTTTGAATAAAAATATTTTAGAAAGTGAATTGACTTCTGCTTTTTTTTAACCTGTGAATTATAAAGAAGTCACAGTTCAGTAAAAACTGAAAAAGTAAAGCGTGTCATTATTTTAAATTTTCTAAAGCCTTTTGAATTTGCAATGCCAGAAACTATGCACTTTTCAACTTTAAGCCCCCTAAATTGTAAAAAAATATTAGTGGTTCCTTAGATCATTTTTGATAAAAAAATCCTAGATAGCGGGAGTAGCCTCCTTGTTTTTCTTTATTTTATATCTCTTGAATTTCCATTTCCGAGTTTTTCGACAGGAAAGAATAATAAAAATAGTTAACCGTGTTTTATTAATTTTTGGTTTGAAACATTTTTGAGATTATAAAAAAAACTACACAAAAAATATTGAAGATTTCTTCATATATAACTGAAAAATATTTTAAAGAATGTAAAATATGTTTTTTTTTTTAATTTTTAAAGCTCTTTTAAATTTAACGTAAAGAGTTTTGCTTTGATCATTGAAGTACATTCAATCTTTAGAACGACGCGGTTCAAAAGTGTTTCCGCTTGTTTAATAACAAATAGTTACCGTAATAAAGCGAAAGCGCCAGGACATATAAGAGCGGGTCTTTGGAATTCAAGATTTCCGCAAAGTTCTGGGCAGGTACCCATTAAAGCTGTTAATGCATATTAAGTAGAAATATAAAAATTTCCCATTGATGGAGGCATAAGTAATTAAAACTGTTATTTTGATCATTGAAGTATATTTAGACTTTAGAACGACGCGGTGCAAAAGTGTTGCCGCTTGTTTGATTACAAATAGTTACAGTAATAAAGCGAAAGCGCCAGAACATATAAGAGCGGGTCTTTGGAATTCAAGATTTCCGCAAAGTTCTGGGCAGGTACCCATTAAAGTTGTTAATGCATATTAAGTAGAAATATAAAAATTTCCCATTGATGGAGGCAAAAGTAATTAAAAGTCTTATTTTGATCATTGAAGTATGTTCAATCTTTAGAACGACGCGGTGCAAAAGTGTTGCCGCTTGTTTGATTACAAATAGTTACAGTAATAAAGCGAAAGCGACAGGACATATAAGAGCGGGTCTTTGAAATTCAAGATTTCCGCGAAGTTCTGGGCAGGTAACCATTAAAGCTATTAATGCATATCAAGTAGAAATATAAAAATTTCCCCTTGATGAAGGCATAAGTTATTAAAACTCTTATTTTGATCATTGAGGTATGTTCAATCTTTAGAACGACGCTGTGCAAAAGTGTTGCCGCTTGTTTGATTACAAATAGTTACAGTAATAAAGCGAAAGCGCCAGGACATATAAGAGCGGGTCTTTGAAATTCAAGATTTCCGCGAAGTTCTGAGCAGGTAACCATTAAAGCTATTAATGCATATCAAGTAGAAATATAAAAATTTCCCATTGATGAAGGCATAAGTAATTAAAACTCTTATTTTGATCATTGAGGTATGTTCAATCTTTATAACGACGCGGTGCAAATGTGTTGCCCCTTGTTTAATAACAAATAGTTACAATAAAAAAGCGAAAGCGCCAGGACATATAAGAGCGGGTCTTTGAATTCAAGATTTCCCATAGTTCTGGGCAGGTAACCATTAAAGCTATTAATGCATATCAAGTAGAAATATAAAAATTTCCCTTGATGAAGGCATAAGTTATTAAAACTCTTATTTTGATCATTGAGTATGTTCAATCTTTAGAACGACGCGTGCAAAAGTGTTGCCCTTGTTTAATAACAAATAGTTACAGTAATATAGCGAATGCGACAGGACATATAAGAGCGGGTCTTTGAAATTCAAGATTTCCGCGTAGTTCTGGGCAGGTAACCATTAAAGCTATTAATGCATATCAAGTAGAAATATATAAATTTCCCTTGATGAAGGCATAAGTAATTAAAACTCTTATTTTGATCATTGAGGTATGTTCAATCTTTAGAACGACGCGTTGCATAGGTGTTGCCCTTGTTTAATAACAAATAGTTACAGTAATAAAGCGAAAGCGACAGGACATATAAGAGCGGGTCTTTGGAATTCAAGATTTCCGCGTAGTTCTGAGCAGGTAACCATTAAAGCTATTAATGCATATCAAATAGAAATATAAAAATTTCCCCTTGATGAAGGCATAAGTTATTAAAACTCTTATTTTGATCATTGACGTATGTTCAATCATTAGAACGACGCTGTGCAAATGTGTTGCCCCTTGTTTAATAACAAATAGTTACAATAATAAAGCGAAAGCGCCAGGACATATAAGAGCGGGTCTTTGGAATTCAAAATTTCCTCATAGTCCTGGGCAGGTATCCATTAAAGCTATTAATGCATATCAAGTAGAAATATAAAAATTTCCCCTTGATGAAGGCATAAGTTATTAAAACTCTTATTTTAATCATTGAGGTATGTTCAATCTTTATAACGACGCGGTGCAAATGTGTTGCCCTTGTTTGATTAACAAATAGTTACAGTAATAAAGCGAAAGCGCCAGGACATATAAGAGCGGGTCTTTGAATTCAAGATTTCCGCAAAGTTCTGGGCAGGTAACCATTAAAGCTATTAATGCATATCAAGTAGAAATATAAAATTTCCCTTGATGAAGGCATAAGTTATTAAAACTCTTATTTTGATCATTGAGTATGTTCAATCTTTAGAACGACGCGGTGCAAAAGTGTTGCCCTTGTTTAATAACAAACAGTTACAGTAATAAAGCGAAAGCGACAGGACATATAAGAGCGGGTCTTTGAATTCAAAATTTCCTCATAGTTCTGGGCAGGTAACCATTAAAGCTATTAATGCATGTCAAGTAGAAATATAAAAATTTCCTCTTGAAGAAGCCGTAAGTTATTAAAACTCTCATTTAGATCATTGGAGTATGTTCAATCTTTAGAACGACGCTGTGCAAAAGTGTTGCCGCTTGTTTGATAACAAATAGTTACAGTAATATAGCGAATGCGACAGGACATATAAGAGCGGGTCTTTGGAATTCAAGATTTCCGCAAAGTTCTGGGCAGGTACCCATTAAAGCTGTTAATTCATATTAAGTAGAAATATAAAAATTTCCTCTTGAAGAAGCCGTAAGTTATTAAAACTCTC
Organism: Sinelater perroti; assembly: GCA_036346155.1. NCBI lineage: Eukaryota > Metazoa > Arthropoda > Insecta > Coleoptera > Elateridae > Sinelater > Sinelater perroti. The sequence continues at coordinate 7,785 of JARFIY010000106.1, forward strand.
ATTTTGATCATTGAAGTATGTTCAATCTTTAGAACGACGCTGTGCAAAAGTGTTGCCGCTTGTTTGATAACAAATAGTTACAGTAATATAGCGAAAGCGACAGGACATATAAGAGCGGGTCTTTGGAATTCAAGATTTCCGCAAAGTTCTGGGCAGGTACCCATTAAAGCTGTTAATGCATATTAAGTAGAAATATAAAAATTTCCCATTGATGGAGGCACAAGTAATTAAAACTCTTATTTTGATCACTAAAGTATGTTCAATATTTAGAACGACGCTGTGCAAAAGTGTTGCCGCTTGTTTGATAACAAATAGTTACAGTAATATAGCGAAAGCGACAGGACATATAAGAGCGGGTCTTTGGAATTCAAGATTTCCGCAAAGTTCTGGGCAGGTAACCATTAAAGCTATTAATGCATGTCAAGTAGAAATATAAAAATTTCCCATTGATGGAGGCACAAGTAATTAAAACTCTTATTTTGATCATTAAAGTATGTTCAATATTTAGAACGACGCTGTGCAAAAGTGTTGCCGCTTGTTTGATAACAAATAGTTACAGTAATAAAGCGAAAGCGACAGCACATATAAGAGCGGGTCTTTGGAATTCAAGATTTCCGCAAAGTTCTGGGCAGGTAAGCATTAAAGCTATTAATGCATGTCAAGTAGAAATATAAAAATTTCCTCTTGAAGAAGCCATAAGTTATTAAAACTCTCATTTAGATCATTGGAGTATGTTCAATCTTTCGAACGACGCTGTGCAAAAGTGTTGCCGCTTGTCTGATAACAAATAGTTACAGTAATATAGCGAAAGCGACAGGACATATAAGAGCGGGTCTTTGGAATTCAAGATTTCCGCAAAGTTCTGGGCAGGTACCCATTAAAGCTATTAATGCATATCAAGTAGAAATATAAAAATTTCCCATTGATGAAGGCATAAGTTATTAAAACTCATATTTTGATCATTGAGTATGTTCAATCTTTAGAACGACGCTGTGCAAAAGTGTTGCCCTTGTTTGATAACAAATAGTTACAGTAATAAAGCGAAAGCGACAGGACATATAAGAGCGGGTCTTTGAATTCAAGATTTCCGCAAAGTTCTGGGCAGGTAACCATTAAAGCTATTAATGCATATCAAGTAGAAATATAAAATTTCCCTTGATGAAGGCATAAGTTATTAAAACTCTTATTTTGATCATTGAGTATGTTCAATCTTTAGAACGACGCTGTGCAAAAGTGTTGCCCTTGTTTGATAACAAATAGTTACAGTAATAAAGCGAAAGCGACAGGACATATAAGAGCGGGTCTTTGAATTCAAGATTTCCGCAAAGTTCTGGGCAGGTAACCATTAAAGCTATTAATGCATATCAAGTAGAAATATAAAATTTCCCTTGATGAAGGCAAGTTATTAAAACTCTTATTTTGATCATTGAGGTATGTTCAATCTTTAGAACGACGCTGTGCAAAAGTGTTGCCCTTGTTTGATAACAAATAGTTACAGTAATAAAGCGAAAGCGACAGGACATATAAGAGCGGGTCTTTGGAATTCAAGATTTCCGCGTAGTTCTGGGCAGGTAACCATTAAAGCTATTAATGCATATCAAGTAGAAATATAAAATTTCCCTTGATGAAGGCATAAGTTATTAAAACTCTTATTTTGATCATTGAGGTATGTTCAATCTTTAGAACGACGCTGTGCAAAAGTGTTGCCCCTTGTTTAATAACAAACAGTTACAGTAATAAAGCGAAAGCGACAGGACATATAAGAGCGGGTCTTTGAAATTCAAGATTTCCGCGTAGTTCTGGGCAGGTAACCATTAAAGCTATTAATGCATATCAAGTAGAAATATAAAATTTCCCTTGATGAAGGCATAAGTTATTAAAACTCTTATTTTGATCATTAAAGTATGTTCAATATTTAGAACGACGCTGTGCAAAAGTGTTGCGCTTGTTTGATAACAAATAGTTACAGTAATAAAGCGAAAGCGACAGGACATATAAGAGCGGGTCTTTGGAATTCAAGATTTCCGCGTAGTTCTGGGCAGGTAACCATTAAAGCTATTAATGCATATCAAGTAGAAATATATAAATTTCCCATTGATGAAGGCATAAGTTATTAAAACTCATATTTTGATCATTGAGGTATGTTCAATCTTTAGAACGACGCTGTGCAAAAGTGTTGCCGCTTGTTTGATAACAAATAGTTACAGTAATAAAGCGAAAGCGACAGGACATATAAGAGCGGGTCTTTGAAATTCAAGATTTCCGCGAAGTTCTGAGCAGGTAACCATTAAAGCTATTAATGCATATCAAGTAGATATATATAAGTTTCCCATTGATGAATCCATAAGTAATTAAAACTCTTATTTTGATCATTGAGGTATGTTCAATCTGTAGAACGACGCTGTGCAAAAGTGTTGCGCTTGTTTGATAACAAATAGTTACAGTAATAAAGCGAAAGCGACAGGACATATAAGAGCGGGTCTTTGGAATTCAAGATTTCCGCAAGTGTTCTGGGCAGGTAACCATTAAAGCTATTAATGCATATCAAGTAGAAATATATAAATTTCCCTTGATGAAGGCATAAGTTATTAAAACTCTTATTTTGATCATTGAGGTATGTTCAATCTTTAGAACGACGCTGTGCAAAAGTGTTGCCGCTTGTTTGATAACAAATAGTTACAGTAATAAAGCGAAAGCGACAGGACATATAAGAGCGGGTCTTTGGAATTCAAGATTTCCGCAAAGTTCTGGGCAGGTAAGCATTAAAGCTATTAATGCATGTCAAGTAGAAATATAAAAATTTCCTCTTGAAGAAGCCGTAAGTTATTAAAACTCTCATTTTGATCATTGAAGTATGTTCAATCTTTAGAACGACGCTGTGCAAAAGTGTTGCCGCTTGTTTGATAACAAATAGTTACAGTAATAAAGCGAAAGCGACAGGACATATAAGAGCGGGTCTTTGGAATTCAAGATTTCCGCGAAGTTCTGGGCAGGTAACCATTAAAGCTATTAATGCATATCAAGTAGAAATATAAAAATTTCCCCTTGATGAAGACATAAGTTATTAAAACTCTTATTTTGATCATTGACGTATGTTCAATCATTAGAACGACGCTGTGCAAAAGTGTTGCCGCTTGTTTGATAACAAATATTTACAGTAATAAAGCGAAAGCGCCAGGACATATAAGAGCGGGTCTTTGGAATTCAAGATTTCCGCGAAGTTCTGGGCAGGTACCCATTAAAGCTATTAATGCATATCAAGTAGAAATATAAAAATTTCCCCTTGATGAAGGCATAAGTTATTAAAACTCTTATTTTGATCATTGAGGTATGTTCAATCTTTAGAACGACGCTGTGCAAAAGTGTTGCGCTTGTTTGATAACAAATAGTTACAGTAATAAAGCGAAAGCGACAGGACATATAAGAGCGGGTCTTTGGAATTCAAAATTTCCTCATAGTTCTGGGCAGGTAAGCATTAAAGCTATTAATGCATGTCAAGTAGAAATATAAAAATTTCCCATTGATGAAGGCATAAGTTATTAAAACTCTTATTTTGATCATTGAGGTATGTTCAATCTTTAGAACGACGCGTGCAAAAGTGTTGCCGCTTGTTTTAATAACAAATAGTTACAGTAATAAAGCGAAAGCGACAGGACATATAAGAGCGGGTCTTTGGAATTCAAGATTTCCGCGTGGTTCTGGGCAGGTAACCATTAAAGCTATTAATGCATATCAAGTAGAAAAATAAAATTTCCCTTGATGAAGGCATAAGTTATTAAAACTCTTATTTTGATCATTGAAGTATGTTCAATCTTTAGAACGACGCTGTGCAAAAGTGTTGCCCTTGTTTGATAACAAATAGTTACAGTAATAAAGCGAAAGCGACAGGACATATAAGAGCGGGTCTTTGAAATCCAAGATTTCCGCAAAGTTCTGGGCAGGTAACCATTAAAGCTATTAATGCATATCAAGTAGAAATATAAAATTTCCCTTGAAGAAGCCGTAAGTTATTAAAACTCTTATTTTGATCATTGAGGTATATTTAGACTTTAGAACGACGCGGTGCAAAAGTGTTGCCCTTGTTTAATAACAAACAGTTACAGTAATAAAGCGAAAGCGACAGGACATATAAGAGCGGGTCTTTGAAATTCAAGATTTCCGCGTAGTTCTGGGCAGGTAACCATTAAAGCTATTAATGCATATCAAGTAGAAATATAAAAATTTCCCCTTGATGAAGGCATAAGTTATTAAAACTCTTATTTTGATCATTGAGGTATGTTCAATCTTTAGAACGACGCGGTGCAAAAGTGTTGCCCCTTGTTTAATAACAAACAGTTACAGTAATAAAGCGAAAGCGACAGGACATATAAGAGCGGGTCTTTGAAATTCAAGATTTCCGCGTAGTTCTGGGCAGGTAACCATTAAAGCTATTAATGCATATCAAGTAGAAATATATAAATTTCCCCTTGATGAAGGCATAAGTTATTAAAACTCTTATTTTGATCATTGACGTATGTTCAATCTTTAGAACGACGCTGTGCAAAAGTGTTGCCGCTTGTTTGATAACAAATAGTTACAGTAAGTTAGCGAAAGCGACAGGACATATAAGAGCGGGTCTTTGGAATTCAAGATTTCCGCAAAGTTCTGGGCAGGTAACCATTAAAGCTATTAATGCATATCAAGTAGAAATATAAAATTTCCCTTGATGAAGGCATAAGTTATTAAAACTCTATTTTGATCATTGAGTATGTTCAATCTTTAGAACGACGCTGTGCAAAAGTGTTGCCGCTTGTTTGATAACAAATAGTTACAGTAATAAAGCGAAAGCGACAGGACATATAAGAGCGGGTCTTTGAATTCAAGATTTCCGCGTAGTTCTGGGCAGGTAACCATTAAAGCTTTAATGCATATCAAGTAGAAATATAAAATTTCCCTTGATGAAGGCATAAGTTATTAAAACTCTTATTTTGATCATTGAGGTATGTTCAATCTTTAGAACGACGCTGTGCAAAAGTGTTGCCTCTTGTTTGATAACAAATAGTTACAGTAATAAAGCGAAAGCGACAGCACATATAAGAGCGGGTCTTTGGAATTCAAGATTTCCGCAAAGTTTTGGGCAGGTAAGCATTAAAGCTATTAATGCATATCAAGTAGAAATATAAAATTTCCTCTTGAAGAAGCCATAAGTTATTAAAACTCTCATTTTGATCATTGAGTATGTTCAATCTTTAGAACGACGCTGTGCAAAAGTGTTGCCGCTTGTTTGATAACAAATAGTTACAGTAATAAAGCGAAAGCGACAGCACATATAAGAGCGGGTCTTTGGAATTCAAGATTTCCGCGTAGTTCTGGGCAGGTAACCATTAAAGCTATTAATGCATATCAAGTAGAAATATATAAATTTCCCATTGATGAAGCCATAAGTAATTAAAACTCTTATTTTGATCATTGAGGTATGTTCAATCTTTAGAACGACGCTGTGCAAAAGTGTTGCGCTTGTTTTATAACAAATAGTTACAGTAATAAAGCGAAAGCGACAGCACATATAAGAGCGGGTCTTTGGAATTCAAGATTTCCGCAAAGTTTTGGGCAGGTAAGCATTAAAGCTATTAATGAATGTCAAGTAGAAATATAAAATTTCCCATTGATGAAGGCATAAGTTCAATTAAAACTCATATTTTGATCATTGAGGTATGTTCAATCTTTAGAACGACGCTGTGCAAAAGTGTTGCCGCTTGTTTCATTACAAATAGTTACAGTAATAAAGCGAAAGCGACAGGACATATAAGAGCGGGTCTTTGAAATTCAAGATTTCCGCGAAGTTCTGAGCAGGTAACCATTAAAGCTATTAATTCATATCAAGTAGAAAAATAAAAATTTTCCCTTGATGAAGGCATAAGTAATTAAAACTCTTATTTTGATCATTGAAGTATGTTCAATCTTTAGAACGACGCTGTGCAAAAGTTTGTTTGATTACAAATAGATACAGTAATAAAGCGAAAGCGCCAGGACATATAAGAGCGGGTCTTTGGAATTCAAGATTTCCGCAAAGTTCTGGGCAGGTACCCATTAAAGCTATTAATGCATATCAAGTAGAAATATAAAATTTCCCTTGATGAAGGCATAAGTAATTAAAACTCTTATTTTGATCATTGAAGTATGTTCAATCTTTAGAACGACGCTGTGCAAAATGTTGCCCTTGTTTGATTACAAATAGTTACAGTAATAAAGCGAAAGCGCCAGGACATATAAGAGCGGGTCTTTGAAATTCAAGATTTCCGCTTAGTTCTGGGCAGGTAACCATTAAAGCTATTAATGCATATCAAGTAGAAATATAAAATTTCCCATTGATGAAAGCATAAGTTATTAAAACTCATATTTTGATCATTTAAGTAAGTTCAATCTTTAGAACGACGCTGGTGCAAAAGTGTTGCCCCTTGTTTGATAACAAAGATTTACAGTAATAAAGCGAAAGCGACAGGACATATAAGAGCGGGTCTTTGAAATTCAAGATTTCCGCAAAGTTCTGGGCAGGTATCCATTAAAGCCATTAATGCATATCAAGTAGAAATATAAAATTTCCCTTGATGAAGGCATAAGTTATTAAAACTCTTATTTTGATCATTGAGGTATGTTCAATCTATAGAACGACGCGGTGCAAAAGTGTTGCCCTTGTTTAATAACAAATAGTTACAGTAATAAAGCGAAAGCGACAGGACATATAAGAGCGGGTCTTTGAAATTCAAGATTTCCGCAAGTTCTGGGCAGGTAACCATTAAAGCTATTAATGCATATCAAGTAGAAATATAAAATTTCCCTTGATGAAGGCATAAGTTATTAAAACTCTTATTTTGATCATTGAGGTATGTTCAATCTTTAGAACGACGCTGTGCAAAAGTGTTGCCCTTGTTTGATAACAAATAGTTACAGTAATAAAGCGAAAGCGACAGGACATATAAGAGCGGGTCTTTGAATTCAAGATTTCCGCTAGTTCTGGGCAGGTAACCATTAAAGCTATTAATGCATATCAAGTAGAAATATAAAATTTCCCTTGATGAAGGCATAAGTTATTAAAACTCTATTTTGATCATTGAGGTATGTTCAATCTTTAGAACGACGTGTGCAAAAGTGTTGCCGCTTGTTTGATTAACAAATAGTTACAGTAATAAAGCGAAAGCGACAGGACATATAAGAGCGGGTCTTTGAAATTCAAGATTTCCGCAAGTTCTGGGCAGGTAACCATTAAAGCTATTAATGCATATCAAGTAGAAATATAAAATTTCCCTTGATGAAGCATAAGTTATTAAAACTCTTATTTTGATCATTGAGGTATGTTCAATCTTTAGAACGACGCTGTGCAAAAGTGTTGCCGCTTGTTTGATAACAAATAGTTACAGTAATAAAGCGAAAGCGACAGGACATATAAGAGCGGGTCTTTGAATTCAAGATTTCCGCAAAGTTCTGGGCAGGTAACCATTAAAGCTATTAATGCATATCAAGTAGAAATATAAAATTTCCCTTGATGAAGGCATAAGTTATTAAAACTCTATTTTGATCATTGAGGTATGTTCAATCTTTAGAACGACGCGTGCAAAAGTGTTGCCGCTTGTTTGATAACAAATAGTTACAGTAATAAAGCGAAAGCGACAGCACATATAAGAGCGGGTCTTTGGAATTCAAGATTTCCGCAAAGTTCTGGGCAGGTAAGCATTAAAGCTATTAATGCATGTCAAGTAGAAATATAAAAATTTCCTCTTGAAGAAGCCATAAGTTATTAAAACTCTCATTTAGATCATTGGAGTATGTTCAATCTTTAGAACGACGCTGTGCAAAAGTGTTGCCGCTTGTTTGATAACAAATAGTTACAGTAATATAGCGAAAGCGACAGGACATATAAGAGCGGGTCTTTGGAATTCAAGATTTCCGCAAAGTTCTGGGCAGGTAAGCATTAAAGCTATTAATGCATGTCAAGAAGAAATATAAAAATTTCCCATTGATGGAGGCATAAGTAATTAAAACTCATATTTTGATCATTGAGGTATGTTCAATCTTTAGAACGACGCTGTGCAAAAGTGTTGCCGCTTGTTTGATTAAAAATAGATACAGTAATAAAGCGAAAGCGCCAGGACATATAAGAGCGGGTCTTTGAGATTCAAGTTTTCCGCGTAGTTCTGGGCAGGTAACCATTAAAGCTATTAATGCATATCAAGTAGAAATATATAAATTTCCCTTGATGAAGGCATAAGTTATTAAAACTGTTATTTTGATAATTGAGGTGTTCAATCTTTAGAAGGACGCGGTGCAAAAGTGTTGCCCCTTGTTTAATAACAAACAGTTACAGTAATAAAGCGAAAGCGACAGGACATATAAGAGCGGGACTTTGAAATCCAAGATTTCCGCAAAGTTCTGGGCAGGTAACCATTAAAGCTATTAATGCATATCAAGTAGAAATATAAAAATTTCCTCTTGAAGAAGCCGTAAGTTATTAAAACTCTCATTTTGATCATTGAAGTATGTTCAATCTTTAGAACGACGCTGTGCAAAAGTGTTGCCGCTTGTTTGATAACAAATAGTTGCAGTAATAAAGCGAAAGCGACAGGACATATAAGAGCGGGTCTTTGAATTCAAGATTTCCGCAAGTTCTGGGCAGGTAACCATTAAAGCTATTAATGCATATCAAGTAGAAATATAAAATTTCCCTTGATGAAGGCATAAGTTATTAAAACTCTATTTTGATCATTGAGGTATGTTCAATCTTTAGAACGACGCTGTGCAAAAGTGTTGCCCTTGTTTAATAACAAAAGTTACAGTAATAAAGCGAAAGCGCAGGACATATAAGAGCGGGTCTTTGAAATTCAAGATTTCCGCATAGTTCTGGGCAGGTAACCATTAAAGCTATTAATGCATATCAAGTAGAAATATAAAATTTCCCTTGATGAAGGCATAAGTTATTAAAACTCTATTTTGATCATTGAGTATGTTCAATCTTTAGAACGACGCTGTGCAAAAGTGTTGCCGCTTGTTTGATAACAAATAGTTACAGTAATAAAGCGAAAGCGACAGGACATATAAGAGCGGGTCTTTGAATTCAAGATTTCCGAAAGTTCTGGGCAGGTAACCATTAAAGCTATTAATGCATATCAAGTAGAAATATAAAATTCCCCTTGATGAAGGCATAAGTTATTAAAACTCTTATTTTGATCATTGAGGTATGTTCAATCTTTAGAACGACGCTGTGCAAAAGTGTTGCCGCTTGTTTGATTACAAATAGTTACAGTAATAAAGCGAAAGCGACAGGACATATAAGAGCGGGTCTTTGAATTCAAGATTTCCGCTAGTTCTGGGCAGGTAACCATTAAAGCTATTAATGCATATCAAGTAGAAATATAAAATTTCCCTTGATGAAGGCATAAGTTATTAAAACTCTATTTTGATCATTGAGGTATGTTCAATCTTTAGAACGACGCTGTGCAAAAGTGTTGCCCTTGTTTGAATAACAAATAGTTACAGTAATAAAGCGAAAGCGACAGGACATATAAGAGCGGGTCTTTGAATTCAAGATTTCCGCTAGTTCTGGGCAGGTAACCATTAAAGCTATTAATGCATATCAAGTAGAAATATAAAAATTTCCCCTTGATGAAGGCATAAGTTATTAAAACTCTTATTTTGATCATTGAGGTATGTTCAATCTTTAGAACGACGCTGTGCAAAAGTGTTGCCGCTTGTTTGATAACAAATAGTTACAGTAATAAAGCGAAAGCGCCAGGACATATAAGAGCGGGTTTTTGGAATTCAAGATTTCCGCGTGGTTCTGGGCAGGTAACCATTAAAGCTATTAATGCATATCAAGTAGAAATATAAAAATTTCCCCTTGATGAAGGCATAAGTTATTAAAACTCTTATTTTGATCATTGAGGTATGTTCAATCTTTAGAACGACGCGGTGCAAAAGTGTTGCCCCTTGTTTAATAACAAATAGTTACAGTAATAAAGCGAAAGCGCCAGGACATATAAGAGCGGGTCTTTGAAATTCAAGATTTCCTCGTGTTTCTGGGCAGGTAACCATTAAAGCTATTAATGCATATCAAGTAGAAATATAAAAATTTCCCCTTGATGAAGGCATAAGTTATTAAAACTCTTATTTTGATCATTGAGGTATGTTCAATCTTAACAATAATAAAGCGAAAGCGCCAGGACATATAAGAGCGGGTATTTGAAATTCAAGATTTCCGCTTAGTTCTGAGCAGGTAACCATTAAAGCTATTAATGCATATCAAGTAGAAATATAAAAATTTCCCATTGATGAAGGCATAAGTTATTAAAACTCATATTTTGATCATTGAAGTATATTTAGACTTTAGAACGACGCGGTGCAAAAGTGTTGCCCTCGTTTAATAACAAACAGTTACAGTAATAAAGCGAAAGCGACAGGACATATAAGAGCGGGTCTTTGGAATTCAAGATTTCCGCGTAGTTCTGGGCAGGTAACCATTAAAGCTATTAATGCATATCAAGTAGAAATATAAAAATTTCCCATTGATGAAGGCATAAGTTATTAAAACTCTTATTTTTATTGAGTTGTTCAATCTTTAGAACGACGGGTGCAAAAGTGTTGCCGCTTGTTTGATAACAAATAGTTACAGTAATAATATTCTTTTGGTCTGCAAAAGCTCATCAGGACATATAAGAGCGGGTCTTTGCGAATTCAAGATTTCACTGTTCTGGGCAGGTAACCATTAAAGCTATTAATGCATATCAAGTAGACATATAAATTTCCTGATGAGCATTAAGTTATCAAAACGCCTTGAATTTCGATCATTGACCCGCTATTCAATCTTTAGAACGACGCGTGCAAAAGTGTTGCCTTGTCTTAATAACAAATAGTTGACTCGACTAAAGCTTGTAGAGCAGGACATATAAGATGCGGTCTTTGAAATATCAAGATCTTCCGCTTAGTTCTGGGCAGGTAACCACTGACAGCTCGTAATGCATATCAGTCCGAAATATAAAATTTCTTGATGAGCATAGGTTATTAAAACTCTATTTTGATCATTGAGTATATTCAATCTTTAGAACGACGCATTGCTGCAAAAGTGTTGCCGTTGTTTGATAACAAATAGTTACAGTAATAAGATCGCACCAGCGACAGGACATATAATGAGCGTGGTCCAGCCTTCGTCGCCATTCAAGATTTCTCGCGTAGTTCTGGGCAGGTAACCATTAAAGCTGATTAATGCATATCAAGTAGAAATATAAAAATTTCCCCTTGATGAAGGCATAAGTTATTAAAACTCTTATTTTAATCATTGAGGTATGTTCAATCTTTAGAACGACGCGGTGCAAATGTGTTGCCCCTTGTTTAATAACAAATAGTTACAATAATAAAGCGAAAGCGCCAGGACATATAAGAGCGGGTCTTTGAAATTCAAGATTTCCGCGTAGTTCTGGGCAGGTAACCATTAAAGCTATTAATGCATATCAAGTAGAAATATAAAAATTTCCCCTTGATGAAGGCATAAGTTATTAAAACTCTTATTTTGATCATTGAGGTATGTTCAATCTTTAGAACGACGCTGTGCAAAAGTGTTGCCGCTTGTTTCATTACAAATAGTTACAGTAATAAAGCGAAAGCGCCAGGACATATAAGAGCGGGTCTTTGAAATTCAAGATTTCCGCGTAGTTCTGGGCAGGTAACCATTAAAGCTATTAATGCATATCAAGTAGAAATATAAAAATTTCCCCTTGATGAAGGCATAAGTTATTAAAACTCTTATTTTGATCATTGAGGTATGTTCAATCTTTAGAACGACGCTGTGCAAAAGTGTTGCCGCTTGTTTGATAACAAATAGTTACAGTAATAAAGCGAAAGCGACAGGACATATAAGAGCGGGTCTTTGGAATTCAAGATTTCCGCGTAGTTCTGGGCAGGTAACCATTAAAGCTATTAATGCATATCAAGTAGAAATATATAAATTTCCCCTTGATGAAGGCATAAGTTATTAAAACTCTTATTTTGATCATTGAGGTATGTTCAATCTTTAGAACGACGCAGTACAAAAGTGTTGCCCTCGTTTAATAACATACAGTTACAGTAATAAAGCGAAAGCGACAGGACATATAAGAGCGGGTCTTTGGAATTCAAGATTTCCGCGAAGTTCTGAGCAGGTAACCATTAAAGCTATTAATGCATATCAAGTAGAAATATAAAAATTTCCCATTGATGAAGGCATAAGTTATTAAAACTCTTATTTTGATCATTGAGGTATGTTCAATCTTTAGAACGACGCGGTGCAAAAGTGTTGCCCTTGTTTAATAACAAACAGTTACAGTAATAAAGCGAAAGCGACAGGACATATAAGAGCGGGTCTTTGAAATTCAAGATTTCCGCGTAGTTCTGGGCAGGTAACCATTAAAGCTATTAATGCATATCAAGTAGAAATATAAAAATTTCCCATTGATGAAGGCATAAGTTATTAAAACTCATATTTTGATCATTGAAGTATATTTAGACTTTAGAACGACGCGGTGCAAAAGTGTTGCCCTTGTTTAATAACAAACAGTTACAGTAATAAAGCGAAAGCGACAGGACATATAAGAGCGGGTCTTTGAAATTCAAGATTTCCGCGTAGTTCTGGGCAGGTAACCATTAAAGCTATTAATGCATATCAAGTAGAAATATAAAATTTCCCTTGAAGAAGCCGTAAGTTATTAAAACTCTCATTTTGATCATTGAAGTATGTTCAATCTTTAGAACGACGCTGTGCAAAAGTGTTGCCGCTTGTTTGATTACAAATAGTTACAGTAATAAAGCGAAAGCGCCAGAACATATAAGAGTGGGTCTTTGGAATTCAAGATTTCCGCAAAGTTTTGGGCAGGTAAGCATTAAAGCTATTAATGCATGTCAAGTAGAAATATAAAATTTCCCTTGATGAAGGCATAAGTTATTAAAACTCTTATTTTGATCATTGAGTATGTTCAATCTTTAGAACGACGCTGTGCAAAAGTGTTGCCCTTGTTTGATAACAAATAGTTACAGTAATAAAGCGAAAGCGCAGGACATATAAGAGCGGGTCTTTGAAATTCAAGATTTCCGCGTAGTTCTGGGCAGGTAACCATTAAAGCTATTAATGCATATCAAGTAGAATATAAAATTTCCCTTGATGAAGGCATAAGTTATTAAAACTCTATTTTGATCATTGAGGTATGTTCAATCTTTAGAACGACGCGTGCAAAAGTGTTTGCCCTTGTTTAATACAAACAGTTACAGTAATAAAGCGAAAGCAGGACATATAGACGGGTCTTTGAATTCAAGATTTCAAGTTCTGGGCAGGTAACCATTAAAGCTAAATGTCAATGTACAAATAAAAATTCCTCTTGAAAAATTTTAAAATTTTTGATATTGATATGTTCAATCATTTTGTTAAATTTTCATTTCTCAAAAATTTTGAAGTTTAATCAAATTTAATTTAAAATGATCTTTTAGAATTGTCAATCAAAAATAAATTTAAATTCTTAAAATTAAATTTGAAAGCATATTTGAATTTAATATTTTCTTTTAAATACCTTTAATTAAAAATATTGTAATTTTAGAAATTTGATCGAACTGAACGTTTATCCATTTTAAATTTAAAATTTCATAAGACTAAGAATATAATTATTTATTTCATTAAAATTTATTTTCAATCTTTAATTAAATTTAAAAAAATATTTTGATATTTTCCTTAAATATTAGAAAGAAGTTTAGTTACTTTAATAATACGTCTATTTTGTTTTGACATTGAAATAATCAATAGAAGCCTTTTAATTTGGCCTAAAACATTTTGTTATTAACATAATAAAATATTCTTAGTTCTTTTATATTAATTATTTCAAGTAGAATAGAGTTAATTTTTAAACTTTTAATTATATAATAAATTTGAATTTCTTTATAATCATTTTAAAGAATTAAAAATGTACTTTAATAAATATTGAAGTTTCTATTAAACGAAAAGTTAAAAGTTTTGATTTTATTTAAAGTTTTTACATTAAAGTTGATATAGAACAATAGATTGCGTTGTCTTGAATAAAATTAGTTCTAGTAAACGAAGTTGCAGGACAATAAGGGGTTTTAAAAATTTCCCAAATGGGAGGAATTAAAGCTGTCTTGAATTAAGTAGAATTTAATTAATTCGAGCTAAGGGTTAAGCTTTAATTCATATTAAGTAATAAATTAATTTACAGATAAAAGTTTAATGTCGATTTTTATTAAGTAGTTAAGTAAAAAGCTGAAATTACAATTTTTAAGTTAAGGATACCAGAAATTAAGATTTTGAATTAAATTTCCATTTGGCGGAACATTAAAAGTTTATTTTGATATTAAGTAATATAAAATCCCTAGAAGAGCGATTATTAAAATTTACTTTGAATTCGAGTAATTAACTTAAAGCGCTTGAATAAAATTTCCGTTTGAAAGTACAGTAAGTATAAAGGTCAGAATATAAACTTTATAGTTCAAGCTAGAATCAAAGTCTATTTAATCATATATAATATAAAACCCTGATAGAGGGTTAATTAATTGTTTTATATTGAATGTTAATCTTAAAGCGAAAGGCATTGATTAAAATATTAATTATAAGGAACATAAAGGACTTAACTTTAAGTTAGAATTTAAATTTCCATTGGGCAAAGTTTAAATTTAATATTAAGTAATTAAATAGACAAGGTATAAAGCGTTTTAATTAAAATTTGCTTTAGAACAAACGAAAGCAAAAGGTTGTTTTAATTAAAATTCTAAGTATAAAAAAAATATAAGTAGAATTTAAAAAATTTTGTGACTAATTAAAACTTATTATCATTAGTAGTGAAATCTTAAAACCCTTGAAAGTGTTGATTAAAATTACATAGTTCATAGTAGGAACTTAAAGCATTAGCGTGTTCTTTAATAAAATTCGTATGAACCAAAGTATTAAAGCTCGTGAATTAAATTTATGAGTGTATTAACTGCAGGTATCATTGAATGCTATATCTTAGTAGAAATAGTAATTCATTAGAAGCAAGTTATAAAACTCTATTTGACATGAGTTGCACTTAGAACGCTTGATAAGATTCCGCTAGTTAATAAAATTACATTAAAGCATAAGAATATAAGATCTTGAAATTTTCATTGTTTCAATAGTTCTGATAACTTAAATTTAAGCATTCAATAGAATAAAAACCCTTGATGAAAAAGTTATTAATAATTTCATTAAAGTTAGTCAACTTAGAAGATTAAAATTTCGCTTTTTATACAAAGTTACAGTAAAACTTAAGCATGAGTATGAATATAAGACGGGTCTTGTTCAAAGCATAGTTCGGAAAATTTAAGTATAAGGCATGTCAAGAGATCTAAATTCCCTTGTGCAAAGTTTGGCTGTTAATTAAACTGTTATTTCAGTATAAATATTTCATCGTGAAGCGAGTATAAATCTTATTTGATATTACAGTAGTTTAAAGCTGAAAGCGAGGCATATAAGAGGGCTTTAAATTCAAGATTCAGATAAGAAGGACTTAATTAAGACATTTAGAATTAAAGTACCATTGAAATTTAATTTAATCAAGTAGAATAAAATTTCTGATAAGCATAAGAAACATTAGAAGAGTCTTTTTAAGATAAAGTTCCTCGTTAATAACAAAGTTACGAAAAGAAAGGCGTTAAACAGATTTCATTAGAGCAGTTCTGAATCAAATCTGATTAAGTTTCAAGTCAGAAAATAAATTCTATGTATAAAAATATTAAATCATTTGAAGATCAGATATTAAAACTTTATTTGTTTGAAATGTTAAGTTTAGAAACGGTAAAGGTTTAAGCTTTTTAACAATATTTAAGCAAAGCGACAGGAATCATAAAGGTCTTGAATGATTCAAGAAAGATTCTGTAATAAAGTTTATATAAGAAATATAAAATTCCTTGAACAAATTTAACTTTATATATTAATTGTTCATATGAGCGCTGTGAAAATGTTCGCTTTTGATAACAAAGTCAGTAATAAAGGAAGGCGACAGATTAAAGCGGTTTTGAAATTGAAGATTTCCAAATTCTGGCAGGTACATTAAAGCCATTTATATAATAATATAATTTCATATGAAAGCGAAGTATAAAATCTTATTGATTTGAAAGTAGTTAAATTTAGAACGAGATGTCAATGTGCGTGTTTGAAACAAATGTTCCGATTGGAACGGAATTAAAGTAGTCTTTGAATTCAAATTTCGAAGCGGAATTAAATTCCTTATAATGATAAAATTTAAATATTAAGCAATATCCTATTGATATAGATGTTCTTTAAAACTAGTTGCAAAGTTTTTATTGATAATTTATAATCACAGGAACATAAAGCGCTTGAATAATGGCAGTTTGAAAAAACCATTAACATTAAGGTTGAACATATAAGAACCTAATTTTGCAAGTTATAACATTAATTAATAATTCAATTATGAAAAAAAGTCATTTGAAAACGTTAAAACTGTTATTAATATTAAGTAATAATAGAAGCGAGGCATAAGTCGTTTGACAATATTAAAGTTATAGCAAAGTAGGCTATTAAAGAGTTAAATTTTTAAATAGAAGTTAAATATTAACAGAGATCAATTAAACCATTTGAAATAGATTAATCTTTGAACATTAAAAGTTTAAGATAAGAGACAATATAAAAGGCCTTGATAAGGTCCAGTTTTGAAACTTAAATAGGTAAGCTCAGGACATATAAACGTTTGAATCAAGATTTCAAATCTTCATGTGAACATTAAGATTAATAAACAGTAGAATTAAATTTCCATTGTGAGATTAAAACTATAATATTTGATGATCAATAAAGACGTAAAATTTTCAGGAATAAAAGTATTTGAAACAGATATCATGAGAACATAAATGTTTTGATAAAAAAAGTTTAGAAAAGATAATATAAACCTTTTAATTAAATTTCTTAAAACCGTTGACATTTGCTTTTAATTATTAAAGAGTTAAAAAGGATGCGCGAATAAAGATAGGTTTTAAATTAACGATTGCGGGTTCATTAGAGGAGCCTTAAATTAAGATTCCAAGAGAAACCATAAATTATTATGAGCATAGAATTAAAATTTCTTAGTATATAGTTAAAAATTCTTTACAAGGTGATTCAATTTTGAAAGTGTACAAAAGTTCTGTTTACATAAAAAGTTCAAGCTTTAATTAAGCGAAGGCAATTAGGGGAACATTAAAGTTACAAGATTCAGGTAAATTCATTAAGAATTACTTTGATAACTTAAATTAATCATTAGAATATTAAAATTTCTTTTAAGAAGTAGTCAATTTTGAAACGGTTAAAAGTGTTTTTTGAATAAACAAATTCACAGTATAAGCAAGGACAGTAATATAAACGATCTGAAATTCAAATCGCATTTAAACAGTTAACATTAAAGCTATTAATCATAAATATAATAATTTAAAGATAATATTAAAACTCTTATTTTGATCATTGAGATGTTCAATATTTAGAAGACGTGTGCAAAAGTTTCCTTTTTAAACAAATAGTAAGTAATAAAGGAAAGCGACAGGACATAATAAAGCGGGTATTTGAATTAAATTTCAATTGGCAGGTAACATTAAAGCTTTAATGTATCAATAGAAATTAAAATTTCTTGAGAACAAGTTATTAAAACTTTCTTTTGATATAATAGTTCAATCTTTAGAAGACGCTGTGCAAAAGTGTTGCCGCTTGTTTATAACAAATAGTACAGTAATAAAGCAAAGACAGGACATATAAGAGCGGGTCTTTGAAATTCAAGATTTCCCAAATCTGGGCAGGTAACATTAAAGCTATTAATGATGTAACATTAAAGTAATTTTAGAAGCATAAAGTTATTAAAATCTTATTTGATCTAAAATGTTCAATCTTTAGAACGACGCGGTGCAAAAGTGTTGTTCCTTGTTTAATAACAAATAGTTACAGTAATAAAGCGAAAGCGCCAGGACATATAAGAGCGGATCTTTGATTCAAGATTTCCGCGTAGTTCTGGGCAGGTAACCATTAAAGCCATTAATGCATATCAAGTAGAAATATAAAAATTTCCCCTTGATGAAGGCATAAGTTATTAAAACTCTTATTTTGTTCAATCTTTAGAACGACGAGGTGCAAAAGTGTTGCCGCTTGTTTGAAAACAAATAGAGAAATAAAATATTCTTTTAGGTCTGCAAAAAGCTCATCAAATAAATGCATTTTTTGCGTTCACAAATTCACTTTCGCATTATAACAAAAAAATATGTGGTAACATTTTTGTCTGATGCTCTTACGAATCGAATGCGCCTTGGAACATTTCGATACGTGTACCCGCTAAAAATTTTGAGCTTTCAATGTTTTTCTTACTAATTTGACTCGACTACTTGTAGAGCAGATAAAGATGCCAAAATATCTCTTCGTTAATCAGCGCCACTGACAGCTCGGCTCGGCGTCTGTCCGAAAAGAAAGTGTCATAGGTTCTTAGAACCTCCAACAACAACTTCAGAGCCCATTGCTGCACCAGCCGGGCATAGTCGCAACAAGATCGCACCAGCCACTGAAATAATCATCGTGGTCCAGCCTTCGTCGCCTATTGACAACAGTGCTCGCCGTCGCTCCGGGCGTCGTCACCAGCGCTGGAAAAGGTTTCGCGCAATGTGTGCAACCGGAGTAAACCGTAAGTGCTTTTATTTGTTGATCTTGCTTTATTAGCATTGTTCCGTGTACTGGGACGAGTACCTTAGTTGTGACCTTGTCCCATTTTGCGGGTAGTATAGGTTAAGCCTTGTGGACCTCTAGCGCCTTTATAGTGCGCTTAGCATTGCACTAGTTAATTAATTTAAGTTTTTTTTTTAAATTATTTATTCACTGTTGCGATCTGTATACACAATAAGCAAATTTGATACATAAGTGATTAAATGACATGAAAAAGGCGTTAGGATTAACGTCCTGTGACTTAAACCTATAAGTAACTTAGAAGCCGAGGAGATGTGGTTAGATTATTACAGTGGGCAAGTAAGAACTGCGATCTTGATTGCTAAGTAAATATATAAGGTAGTTGTAGTGGTTTAACTCGTCTTAGACTTTGAGTGTCCAAACTTTTATCTCGTCTTAGACTTTGAGTGTCCAAACTTTTGTCGAGTAAATTCAGCGCAAGAGGATTGCTGTGAGACTCCAATTTACTTAGGTATCGCTCACTGAGTTTGGTAATGGTTTCTTTCACTGTGTCCACTTTTAAGTCGCGCAAAGTATCAATGTTTCTTAAGAAATAGGGTGCGTCACACATTGTACGTAGCATTTTTGTCTGAAATCTTTCGATGATTTGAATATTGGTGTTTGCTGCTGACCCCCATAACTCTATGCCATAGGCCCATATTGGTTTGAATGCAACCTTATAAACTAAGAGTTTATTTTGAAGTGACAACTTGGATCTTCTACCGAGCATCCAGTAATGTTTGCTGAACTTGATCCCCAATTGTTTTCTTTTATGCCAGATGTGAGCCCTCCATGTTAACCCCTTGTCGAGGTGCATGCCGAGATATTTTACCTCCGCAATCTGCGGTAATGGTGTATTGTTGATATGGATATGCGGTGTATTTCCTCTGCATTTTGTAAAGGTGATATGTAGCGATTTGGTTTCGTTCAGTCTAATCCTCCGTCGCTTGGTCCATGTCACTACTTCGTTTAGATGTGCTTGTAGCATTTTAACGGCTATTTCAGAATCTTTGTGTTTCATCAGGATGGCTTTATCATCCGCAAATGTTGCTGTTAGAGATTGTGTGTTGGTGGGTACATCAGCTGTATAGAGCAGGTATAACGTAGATCCTAAGACACTGCCTTGTGGGACTCCAGAACGTGCCGGATACAGTTCACTTAGTTGTTGTCCGTATTTAACCTGGAAGAGTCTATCCTCTAGATAGGATTTCAATATAATAAAATATGGATGAGGCAGTGTATGTTTCAATTTATAAAGGAGGCCATCATGCCACACTTTATCAAAAGCTTTGCTGTCATCCAGGAACACTGCCGTGCAGTATTGCTTCTCTTCGAATGATTGGTTGATGTAGTCAACAACTCGATGAACCTGCTGAATGGTGGAATGCTCATATCTAAAGCCAAACTGATGATTAGGTATAAGATTTAGCTCTTCTATGATAGGTGTTAGTCTATTGGCAAGCAGTTTACTTATAATCGGCAAGAAACTGATTGGTCTGTAAGAATCAGTTAGGTTTGGTGTTTTCCCTGGCTTAAGAATCATAATTACTTGGGAGACTTTCCATTGTGCCGGGAAGTACCCTATTCTCAAAATTGCGTTATAAATAGTAGTTAACATTACGAAACCTTTGCGGGGGAGTTCTTTGATTATTTGCCCCGTTACTAAATCAAAGTCTGGAGCTTTATTTGGGTGAAGATTTGTGTTGATGATTTCGCGAACTTCTTTTACCGTGAACAGTTTTGGCATTGGCGACATTTGAAAGGGGGCCTCTAGATATTCCCGGATTTCAGAATCTTCTTCAGGCGTTACTGCTGATGGTAGTGGCTGAAAGACTTTTTCTAAATCTTGTGCCAGTAGTTCAGCTTTCTCAGAGTCAGTGCGTGCCCAGCTTGAGGAAGATTTCCAGTTCATGTTTGTGGTTTGGAAAGCCATTGGCATTCCAGAGGGCTATTTTATATGCTGGGGCCATTTTTGTTTTTAATTAGGTCTTCTCTTAAAAGCGCTACTTGTTTTGTTAACTCAATTATAGTTTGTTGTTGAGCTTGTATCGTTTGTTGCATTGCTGCAATAATGGAGGTTAGGTCACCTGCTTGTTGTTCTGTTGTGTTATTGTTTGAATGTATTGATTGTGTACTTATTGTAGGATGATGTTTAGATAATCTGAATGATTTGTCTAGATTTTGTGGTACGTATATGTTATTTTGCTCATTGCTAAGCTCTTGTATTTGAGAATGACTAGATTGTTGAAGTTGATGTGGTTGAGATTGGTGTACTTTATTAGATTGGTGCTGGGCCTGTTGAGGCTGCAGTATGATTTGAGTGGGTTGCGGTTGTCTGTTGACAGTTATAACTTGATTTGGAAATCTTCTATTTATGATATCTACATAGACCTTATAGCCTTTGTAATTAGCTGGATGTGCGCACCCGCATAACAGACATTTTGTCGGTTTACCATCTTTTTTACTTTTAGGACAGGTGCGGTAGTCATGTAGCTGCGCACATTTGACGCATCTGGCTGGTCTGGTACATCGGTTCCCCGTGTGTCCGTAACATTGACAATTCTTACATTGTGGAATCTGGACTTTCTTTATGGGATCTTCGAATGTTACTAGCGCATTTCCTATGTGTTTAATATTGAAGATTTCTTTGTTATTTAGATTACGTTTAACATCGATGAAGAAGGTATTTTTCTTCTGCTTTGTTTCTCTGTTTATGACGTTCATGATGTTTATCACCTCGTGACCCTCTTTTATTAATGCTTCGTTTATTGAGTTAACATCCGTAGAGAAATGCATATGTTTTAATACAACTCTGCTAGTTTTTTCCTCATCTAATGAGTAGGTATGTCTAGCTACTTTATTTTGATCAAGAACATCTCTGAGTTTCTTATAATCTTCAACGCTTTTGGTTTGCAATTTAACCTTATTTTCTTGCATTATCTGATAGAAGCAGTTCTTTTTGTCGATGTGGCTATTTACAAGATTTAGCAATGGGTTTATTGCTGTTACATAATGTAGTATGAAGGGAGGAACTTGTCTAGTGTTTACTTTGTTATCTTGTTTGATGAGGCTTCTTTGTTTGTGTTCGAGAGAGTTTCATATCTGTTAGTGACAGCTGTTTGTAAAATTACTTGCTTTGTTTTTTGTGAGGAAGGATTGTTATTTTTCGTTTTCCTGTTACGGGTTCTAACTTCTTGGAAGTCATTAAGCGTTATGACTTCAGATTTGTCACTACTGACCGACATGATGTCTTGATGTCTTGATTGGTGTTATTAATAGGTGTTCGTGAAGTTGTGCTGTTTAGTGAGTAATTCATTGACATAGTTGGATTAAACGTTTGTATATTATTAAATGACGTATCTGTAATTCTTGGTACACGAAGCATTTCACTGTAGGTTAAATTTTGTGGTTGTGTGTTTGTTAGATAGTGAGATGGTGCTTCCTGTTGATATAGCTGAGGTGTGAGTATTTGCTGGGGGTTTTGCCAGTGAATTATTTGCTGGGGCAGCTGATATTGAGGCTGCCACTGCATTTGCGTTTGTGGATTATAAAACATGCGAACATCACTATTATTTGTTGTTTGTTGCGGAAGCTGGGTGTTTGGATATATAGGAGCTCCCGAATTTGTGTTGTACATGTTGAATGTTTGTATGGGTTTAGAAAGTTTTGTTGTTACCTGATTAACAGCTGTGTGTATGATTTACAGCTGAACACAGCAGATAACAACGGCACGGACCAGATACTGCGCTCGATTTCTGTTGGTTATCGCACTCTGGGCACACACTTCCGTACTCTTGCTGGACGAATGTAAAAGATGCCCTCGCTGGGTGAAGGCCTTGGTTACTAGCCGGAGAGGCCCTGGTTGCTGGCCAGAGAGGCCCGGCCCGCAGGTGCCGCTGACTCCGCTGAAGCCCGGCCCGTAGGTGCCGCTGACTCCGCTGAACCCCGTCCCGCTGGTGCCGCTGGCGCCGCTGAAGCCCGTCCCGCTGTATTGACTCGCACGACCGTACAGGAACAGAACTCGCGCCAAACTATAATTTAAGTTTGTTAGGTAAAAATGTAGAATTATAATTATGCAATATGTTAACCTGCAACATACATACTTTTTTTTCTCAACTCTTCACTGTTTAGCTGATAACCCTTTTTCATTGTACCGGGTGTCGCCACAGACATTTGCTTTGCCCTCGTTACCGCCACCCGAGTATTTCCCGCGAGACTCGAATTTCGCGGTCGCGAAACGTCACAAGTACCAACTCTCTTTTGTCTGCATATAACTATGTTACAGTCGTCAACCTTTAGCACTTAATTATATTTAATGTTTAAAGATTAAAAATGCCACCCCAAAAGTAAATACCGATCTAGCATCTTTTTACATAAATATCAACGGTAATAAAATTATTTTTTGAATAATATTTGAGTGTACCTAGATCGCATAAAAAATTAATTTATGCTTACATTTCACGGTAGGCATTTTCTTGACGATAACTATATAAGCCCAGAGTGCACAAATTACCGCGGGGTGGTCCGATGTTTCCTGGGAGAAGGTATTGGTAGAACCTCTAAACTCGCCGTAAATTATCATGGATTAGGCGATTTCTGATCATGCGTGCATGCTACTATTAATTTCAAAGTTACCATGGAAGCGACTATGGCCATCCTTTTGCTTCTTGCATCATTTCAAACCGTAAGTAATTTAACCGATATAATTAATACGTCTCAAGATAAAATATATAATTACACATAAATATAAATATCTTTCACACACGCACACAATACTCGGGAAGTATTTTAATGTTTTTTCACAAAAGATGTATTTTAAGATAGCAGTATGTTTTACGAGCTAATTCGTAATGTCGGCGGAAGCTACAGTATTAAATATCATTGTTTGGAGCTGGTTTTTATACTTAATAGTAAGAGATGCCGCAAAAGTTCTTTCAATAAGTAATTTTAACATGGTTCAAACGCGCGCAGTGTCTCATTAGAGAAACGTGCGCTTGCCTCTAGAAATTATTTCCGGACAAAAATATTTTTTCAAGATTTACTCTCGACAGAGAATGCAAGAAATCTATAAAATATACATTTACGATAAAAATGTGAGTCTACAGTTAACTGGAACCAAAAACAGCGTGTAAAGAAGTAGCCATTTGTGTAGTAGATTATGGTGACACCCTTTCGGGATAATCATATATATTCTCTAGCATTATACGTCTAACAAAAACAAGCCATTGGTACTTTATATTCAAATACTAAAATAATTATCTCCAACTTAGTAAATGTTAGAGTAAAACTGAAACCCATCGAAAACATAAAATGTACAAAAATGCAAGTCTCGCAACGCAGTCCTTCCACTGCAAAAAGTTGTAAGATCTCATGTAAAACCAAGTCATCAGTCATCGTAGTTAGTATCTATGGAAGCACCTATTTAACAACTTTGTCATAAATAGTGATAAATAGTGATCGTATCAATATTAGACATGTTTATTTCTAGAATAAATATAATAATGACTTGGAAATCGCACAGCAACATAATAACATGAGAATAATCTATTATTTAAAATACTCTTAAATATGCAATATGTAAACAAGCACAAATAAAGCGCTCAAATCGCTAATATTAAGTAGATATATTATGTTGCCGTGCGATTGCCCTCTGACGACGTAATAAAATCCAACATAGCTTTAAACTTGTTGTCAATGAATCTGAAAGTAGAGACGGGATCTAGCGCAACTAACTCACTAATGCTTTTGTTCGCCATTTCAGGACCATTAACTTCCTTTAGATATTCACCTAAATCATCCCACATCCATTCAGAAGGACTTATGGTAAGGAACCATCGATTCTCATTTTTTTCCAAAACTGTTCCGTGTTTCTCAATCTACCAAATATCGCAGTTAAGTCACCTTCTAACTCATCTTTATTAAGCATCTCAAAATACTGTTCAACTGTGATTTTTTGCTTTTGATTAAAACAGTTCATTTTATAGAATATGCCTGAATTTATTGACGCAGATTAGCATCATTTAGTAAAAAAAAAACAGGTATTGTTGATTTAAGCGAAACTGAGAGTCCTTTGAAATTAATCTGGCTTTAATAAATTCACTAGATTTTAACGTTTGCTGGCGAACATAAAACTGGCCATATTTATCTTCTACGATATCCTCCCACACTATTTTTGACTTTGTCGGCATACCTCCTACCATAATATAAAGTTCAGGGTTAGTAATCGGTTGTTCTGGTCTAGGGAGCTTTATATTGTTTCTTCAAGTGGCAACGGAAGATGGAAAGCTCTGCCTCTCACTTTTTTCACCATATGCTGATTAGGTAAATATTTGTTTGCGACGGGTTCCATTAACATTACCACCTGAAATGTTTTGGCGCCTTGAATTAATATCTTCCCATAGTCATTTAACTCAGTTATCTGTGCTGAAACTACTAACGTTTAGAACATAGATCGACGGCAGTGGATTTGCTCTAATTTTTTGTAAGCCTGACTGACAAATGTGTGGGCTGTGACTTAGATTATCTAAATAAGGGTTTTAATATCTTATGACCACGTCAAGGGTAAATTTTTATATTTCTACTTGATATGAATTAATGGCATTGATCGTTGCCTGCCCACAACTTCGCGGAAATCTTGAATTCCAAATACCCCCTCTTATATGTCCTGTCGCTTTCGCTTTATTACTGTAACTATTTGTTATTAGACAAGCGGCAACACTTTTGCACCGCGTGGTTCTAAACTATGAACATACTTCAATGATCAAAATAAGAGTTTTAATAACTTATGGTCACTTCAAGGGGTAATTTTTATATTTCTACGTGATATGCATTAATGGCTTTAATGGTTACCTGCCCACAACTTCGCGGAAAACTTGAATTCCAGAGACCGATTCTTATATGTTGTGGCGTTTTCGCTTTATTACTGTAAGTATTTGTTATTAAACAAACGTCAACACTTTTGTACCGTTTTGTTCTAAAGTATGAACTGGTACTTTGTTTATTTCATTGCAATAATCAATTAATCCTGTTAAAATAGCCATATCCTGTTAAGTAAGGCCGCCTTAAGATTACTATAACAAAGTTTTTCTTTATTTACAAGTAGGGAACTGATACGAAACATGGCTGAATCTAAGAAGAAATGTCGACAGTACAGTGTTGATTATTTAAAATTTGGTTTTCTTCCATCAAAGGCAGACAAACGATTGCCCATATGCCGTTTATGCAACAAATTTTTGAGCAATGACTCTATGAAACCATCGAAGCTCGAAGATCATCTAAGAAGGTGTTATCCTGATAAAATAGGTAAAGTTTTGAAATGTTTTCAAACATTGAAGGAAAAATATGAAAAGAGACCCACCGTGCACAGTATGTTCGCTTCAACGTCGGAAAGTAACGATGATGGCTTGCGGGCATCTTACAATATCTCATTACTTATAGCAAAATCTGGAAAATCGCACACCATTGGAGAACAGTTAATTTTACTCGTTGTTGAAGAGGTTTTAAAAACTGTTCTGCACAAATCTCCATTTGACATACTCAAAAGAATTCCTTTGAGTAACAACACTGTACAAAGCCGTATTGATGAAATGAGCTCTGATATTGAACGTTTCTTGTGTAAATATCTGCTAACAACTCATTTTTCTATTTAACTGGACGAATCAACTTTACCTGGTAATGAAGCATTATTATTGGCATATGTTCGATTTGTTATGGACGAAGAAATTCATGAAGAGCTACTATTCGCGAAAACTTTAGAGACGGACACTAAAGGTGAATCAATATTTAATGTCCTGAGTGATTTTTTTAGGAATAATCGATTCTATTCACAAACGTTATTTCCGTGGCAACAGATGGAGCTCCCGCCATGTCCGGGCGATGTCGTGGGTTTATAAGACATCTTAAAAGAATTATACCAGAGATAACTGCAATTCACTGTGTCATCCACCGACAACACCTAGTAGCGAGAAATTTGAGTGCTAAATTGCACCAATCGCTTCAATTTGTGATTAATGCAGTTAGAAAAATAAGAAGCAATGCATTGAATACGCGTTTATTTGCACAATTGTGCGATGAAAATGATGAAGACTTCCAACGATTGCTCTTACATACTGAAGTACGCTGGTTGTCGAAAGGTGCATGTTTAACAAGATTTTTCTCACTTTTTGAATCAGTTTTAGAGTTTCTGGAAAGTAAAGATCCAGATCTAAAAGAAAACCTGATCAATTTGAAAGCAGACATCGCGTATTTGACAGATTTGTTCAAAAAATTTAATGACATTAACTTACAATTACAAGGGGACAGCCTCAATTTGATAAAAACAAATGGTGTAATTTCAGCTTTTCTTGGAAAATTGAAATTTATGAAGCAAAATATTAGTCGGCGCGAATTTTCCCAGTTTTCAAACTTGTCACAGGTAGAATGCCTTGATGAGGATATTCACACATACGTTCAACATTTAATTGCCCTGCATGATGACTTTAAAATCAGATTTGAAGATATTCTGACGATGGAAATACTACGATGGATCATAAATCCACTTGATGAAACGGAAGTGGAGAATGTGATATTACAAGAGGACCTACTCGAGCTTAGCACTAACAAGGAACTGAAGGTGAAATTTAAAAGAGGGTATCAAACCTTTTTGGCTGCAGGCAGAAATACCCGAAAAATATTCTGGACTGTGGGGAATTGCGAGAAAGCTTTTGATAGCGTTTGCCTCGTCATATCTTGCCGAGAAAAGTTTTAGTGTCGTTACAAACCTTTTAACAAAAAAAAGGAGCAGATTGAATATCACAGAACGGGGAGATTTGCGGTTATTCCTCCCACTAAAATTATGACTATTTTGTGATTGTCATTGTAGAAGTTAGGTTACGTTATTAATATTTTATTTTAATTATATTACCACTATTATCATATTACAATGTAATATGATAACAATAATAATTAATAGTGTAATAATTACATATTTGAATAAATACAACACAAGGAAATATACTATCTTTCTTTTTATTTTTACCACTCCGAATGGGGAGTTTTCTAAATGAAATATGTGAGAATTGATTGGTTTCTTGTGTTGTGAGTAGATGTCAAATGAGTAAAGTTGGATGGAATGACTTTTTTGATTGGCTAACTTTACTTTTTTGACATCCACTCACAGCACAATCAATTAATTAAATAACCAATAACTCAGCCGCAACGCAAATTTCCATAGTTAGATCTAATCTTCACATTTCTTTCGAGTTTTGAGAATATAGTAGCAATGTAGCTGCAGGAGGTCCACCGGAACCAGCAAAACTTTCAAAGTGGTCTTTGAGAAAAAAAAGTTAGGGAACCTCTGATTTAGACCATATAAAATTTCTTATATACAAAATAACTTTTTATTTTCTGCCAATTGTATTTTTGTCTCATTTTGCTTTTTCCTTATTTATGATTATACTTAATCATTTTATGTTCATCTCGTTGCCATAGTTTCCTTGTTCTTATAGTATTATCTCACCTATCCGAAACAGACACGTTAAAAATACTTGGATATCATGTGTATCGCAACGGTAAAGTATCTCGTAAAGCAGCCGGAAGAGTAGCAATTTTCATTAATTATCCATAACCCTATTCCCAACCCTCCCAATCAAACCCCTGAAGCAATAGGGATCAAAATCAAACTCAGCGAGTTGTATCTCACAATAATAAGTGCTTATCGTCAACCCAATAAAAAGTTAAACGAAGAAGATTTTAAAGCCACATTCAGCTCAACCGAACCACTACTGATAATAGGAGAGTTAAACTCTAAAAACTAACTATGGCACTGTCGAGCAAACAACACCGAAGGAATCAAAATGTAAGGCTACGCAACAAAATATTTCTTTCAAATAACAGCTCCTGAGAGATACACATACTACCCTTACCGCTCCGACCACCTACCCGACATATTAGACATAATGTTACAAAAGAATTTTGACAAGCAAATACATCAGAATGTAATAAACAAACTTAACTCTGACCATGTACCGGTTATCATATCATATACTGGAGAGGAAATACTGGAGAAAATCATATATTCCTGCTTAATGAAAAAACTAACTCCTCTCAACCTAATACCACCGTTCCAGTTTGGCTTTAGAAAAACTTATTCGACTCTACATCAGCTACAGCGCATCTCTCAAACAATAGAAAAAGGGTTTGAAAACAAAAGTTATACAGTTGCAGTCTTCCTTGACATTGTCCAGGCCTTCGATAAAGTTTGGATCGAAGGTCTGAAAAGCAGAATCATTAATCTTCGAATAACCAACTACATTAAAGCAATAGTCTTCTCTTCTCTTGAAGAAAGAACTTTTGATGTACGCATCAATTTCGCAATTTCTGAATCGAAAACAATCAAAGCTGGTGTTCCGCAAGGAAGCGTGTTAGGACCGCTGCTATATACCATTTTCACTTCTGACGTCCCGCCTACTAAAGCAACATTAGCAACCTTTGCTGACGACACAGCTGTTTTAATCCAGCATACTGGTCTCACTCTAGCTATCAATCAACTACAGAATACGATTCACCATCTATGCTCATGGTATAACAAATGTAACATACAAATCAACCCAAGCAAATACCAAGCAAAAATCTTCTCGCTAAGACGCATCATAAACCCTCCTAACCTCACAGTTAACCAAAACATTATTCAGTCAAGTACCTAAGGATATGCCTAAGGATACACGACTTACATGGAAACTTCATATAAACCTCAAACTCAACCAAGCATATGCGAGACTAGCCCAATTGTATCCTATCATAAATAGGAAATCTTCACTTAAGCCAAAATGTGCCACCTTGATATACAAATCTATAATAAGGCCGTTGATTCTCTACGCATTAGCGATCTGGAACAACACAGCTAAATCCAACATTAAAAAAATTGAAGGTCTTCAAAGCAAAATTCTTAGAATAGCAGTGAACGCACCATGGTACATTAGGAACGAACAACTCCACTATGAACTTGAAATGACTACAGTTTAAGAGTTTATCAGTGAAAGTTCAAGCAAATTCTCTAAAAACATCCTCGAGTGCGATGGCGCAATCTACTACAGTATCGGTAGACAAAACATACACCATAGGCTCAAGGGCAAACTTCCCCAAGACTTGTGTATCTCCGAACCCGATAGTGAATAACAAATAAACCAAGATCAGATAAACATTCAAATATTATTAACATTGTAATCATTGTCCTAACAATAAGTTTCTGTTATTGTTTGTTTAACTATAAATATCGATGTCATAAATAACATGTATTTATTAAACTGACAATTATAACTATTAAAAAAAAGATATAACCTTATTGAACAAGTCATTAATATAGCTGATAAAAATTATACATAAAACAGAAAAGTTAGCAGGTCAACTACCATCAAAAAACACAACAGCAGAACCTCTCTTTTATAGTCATGTTGATCAAGCAATTTTCTAATTGTGCTTGTATTACCCAACTTTTGAACAATGCTACTATTGATTTTATAATCGTAGATTTACTACCCCATTGTAAAACTATATTTAATAGACTTGTAAGAGATGTTATCAATTAGGTTAGATAAAAGAATACATAAAAAGGTGAGGAAGTTGCCTCACAATTTTACGAAAATGGAAAATTTGGGTTGCTCAGGTAGTCTATAGTAACGAATTTATTTGTACTATTAGGTATCCTTTGATAATCCATTACTTAGGATATTTTATATTGTAGGAGTACATCTAGATGCAGCCTCTAGCTTAAGGTCTATGTAGTTTCATCTCTTATTTTTTGTATTGTTCTTTGGTATATAAAATAAGCGTTTTTGCTTGTTGCGTGTTTTTTTAGAACTGCTGTTTCTACTTAGGCTACAGTAGGAGAAACTTTTCACGTGACGTTTTTAAATTTAGGCTAATTACCACATTTTTAAATATACGACATTTTTTCTGTTCTTTAGGACACCCCATTATTACTTAATTTTATATGAGGGGTTTCATATCCCCAATTGTACAGTTTTGTAAATTAAGTCGCCCTAATTTTCTATGAGTATCGAGTCATTTAATATTTCGTATTTTTAGACCTATTTTGCGTTCTTTAAAGTTTTTGCTTTTTTTAGGGTAAATATTTCAACGGCTTTTCTTTTTATCTTGTTTTTTTTCTCAAAGCGAGCAGTTACCTTGAAGTGGGTCTTGCAGCTTTGATCGGGTTGCTTAACCTTTGAAAATGAGGGTTTTTATTATTTGTTTACATATTTAAACTAGTATCTATTAAAACGAAGACCGCTTACTTCTATGGGACTTTTTCAACTTCCACTAGAGTAGATTGCTTGGGCTTTTAAAAATGTCAGCGACATTAAGTTGGGGAACGTTGGAGGATCGTTGTTTGTCCTAAAATTTTGTCCCTAATATTCTTCTTTCTATTCAAATCTTATGAGACTAAGATAATAAAAAAAATCAACCATTGCAAATGCTTAATAAAAATCATTAAACTTTTATTTAGCTTGCCCATTTTTTTTAGTTTGAAACTCTCTGTGATGTTTGATATGATTATTTTTGTTATCACTTTATTTTACCTATTTTGTTTACGATGATTTTCTGTCCGTATTGGTTTTAAATTTTTTTCTTATATTCTATAACTTAATTTTCAGCTTTATAAGTTTCTTTCTCATTTTCTGGTTAAACAGTTGAACAATAAATTAAGATGTAGTACTCAAAAAATTAATGTTCATTTCATTTTTAATGCCATGTCTTTTGTAAAAATGATTTTGATGTATTTATCTATTTATTGATCATTTTGTTTTTTGTTTGCATGTCTGCTAATCTGTTAATACGATATCTTTTAAACACGGTGGCCAACTTTTCCTAAATTTTGCATAAAAGTTTGTTAGGCTAAGAAAAAAAATACTATTCATATTTAAATTTGTCCGTGTGATCATGTGACAAAAGAATGTTAAGAAGTATTCCTAAGCGTTGGCAGATTCTTATTTAGTGTTAAAGTTTTCCAGACCAAAAAAAACATGTCATTAATTTTTATATTTTAAGGTCAACTAGAGTCATTATTTTGGTATTTATTTGTTTTCTTATACTTATATAAATATATATCAAGCAAAATTATTGAAATAAAATAATTTTTCAACTCTATTATCGTCTTATCAATCGATATCGAATACTAAAAGTCGAATAAATCTTTTATAATAATAAAGCAAAGTAAAAAACTCGACCAAACAAAATGTAAACTTCAACGACAGCTCCTCAAATTACGGGGCGCGGCGAGAGCATCTGACCCCTTTAAAATATTTGTTTTGAACAGCAACTGCTTTCCACGCACAAGTTCTTTAAGTTTAATTCATTAACCGGAAGGAAAAATAATCCCGGGGTGTTCAGCACCTCGCTCTGCGCGAGGAAAAAAGGTTTGAGGACGTCTCAGCCCCCCGCAGCGCATTTACCGTAATACTGTATCGGGAAGCATATTGTTATTTAATTCCGTAGAGCGCGCTGCTAGTAGTCTACAAATTAATTTATAGATGACAACGGAAATAAAGTTTCTCAGCTTGCGCAACCTACATCCCCTAAAAATTTAAAATGCGGACTGTTTAATTGTGTTTGGCTCGAAATACCTTCGGAATAGCTGCTAACTGGATGTTTTCAAAGCAAGTTTTAATTAATTTTTCTGGTGTTATATTTATCTTCTATAAAGACTTTTTATTATAACAAATTTTTAGTTAATTACTCTGCCTGCGAAATATAAAACCTCAAGGCTAAATTCTCTTAAAAAGCTGCTTGCGTCGACTGTGTTTCAAAGTTAAATCTATTATTCCATCATTACCTTCTTTGAATTCCAAATTTTATAGGGATATCCTAATTTGACAGCCTTATCAGTAAATCTCTACTAATTTATTACCAACTTAAAGGCTATTGCGCCACGAACCCTGCTTTTGGCTTTGGGAGCGTACAACTTTTAATTTGGCGTAAATTAAAAAGCATTTAATTCTGAGTGGTTTAATATCTGTTTCACGTTTTCACCGGCCTCAGAATTTGAGAAATACGCCTTTAAAGTATAGAATATCTTTCATAATTTTTGTTGACACCAAGATAAGATTATAACGCTACATTTTCCAAATCATACAAAATTCTGTACGATATGTGATGAAGAGAAGAGCTCGTTATCGTGGTAAAGATGCCTGTTCGGGCGCTTTTCTACCGGGCGCTCGTGCGCCTTTACAAAAGATACTTAACTTAAGCGCCACTACTAAATTAGAGGCGCTGGCCCCCTCTCTCGGATGTGCCGCCGCAGGAGAATTAGGAGCGCGCACTCGCGGTGGTGCCGCGCGAGAGCTCGGCGCCAGACTTGACTCGAGTCCGTCGAGCCTTCAAGACGTTTCGCAAGTACGCTGCTTTCAAGGAAAAGGGGACTGCATGACAAGGACACCGTTCAGTGCGGAATCGTGACGATTGTTGTGTATGCGTCCTCTTGTGTTGTAGAGGAAGTGTGTGTGCCTTGGGGCTCTCGCGCCCTCAGCGGCCATGACCGCTCGCTGGTCTTCCGCCCAGGCGGTGACCGTGCGTGATAGACGGTGCGACGCATACAAACGTCCAGGTAAGAGAGCTCTTGTTGCGTGCGAAAAGGTACCTCGCGGATTAGCATAATTGCGTTCGCGCCTCTAGCGGCGTTGCGACACCGTTGGTTTGTATTGTCACTATTGTTCCTTTAGTATAAGTTCTGTATCTAGTTTAAGTGCTACAACTACGAATAAATCCTCCTCTTGCCCCGGCTTTCCTCTCTAATCGCGAGAGGTTTTATGCCTAGGCAATTAGTAACTTTTGCGTAATCCTTTGTGTTTTATTGATTGGACCTGCCCTCACTCAATCCTTATCTAAATATCACCCTTACGATAATTTTAATTAACAATTTTAACTTTAACAGTATCTGGTTACTGGGTTGTAAAGTGAACTGAACAATGCCAATGATTAGTATTGTGTCCTCAAATTGATCTGCCCTGGTGTTGTACACAAAAACCTAAGTCAGGAGTCGACTCGAAACCGTTGATGGTTCCGAGTCCTCCTAATAGTTGTAATACTATGAAAAGGACTCGCAATTTCGCTGTCAGTGAATTACGACGGCGCTCAGAAGATGTAGCGATAATTGCCATATGAACAAAGCAGTTATGTGATCGAGTACTGTTTGTTTAAACAGTTATTAAACTAAGTTAAAACCAGTAGGGTAAGAATAACTTACGGTTTAATATTTATAGCCCAAAATATTTAGCATTGACAGGTGCCGATTTGGGCCGCGCTCGCAAAGGTCAAATGTAAGTATAAATAAACAATATAAAATGTCTTCGTCCGGGACCGATCCTGCACCAGTTATCAACACAAATAATGTGTTACAAGCACGACGATTAATATCTAATCAAGCTAATTTCCAGTCTCTGACTATGCATTCAAACCAAGGACCCCTAGCTCAAAAACCCCAACCTAAATAATTTTCTCAACAACAGAATGCGTCACTACTATACCCTTTACATTTATATGTTACTACAACTCTTCTGCCTGTTCACTTTCCTAATTTATCAAATCAAAATAATATTACTAATAAGTATATGGACTATGTAAATATTAATGACGCTGCCTCTATAATCAGTGAAGACAAACAAGTAACTGTGAAACACACATGACAAAAGATGGATACTTTCAAAAGAAAAAGAATAAGTTGTCAATCATGAGGAAAAAATTACCAGTAGCTTGGAACTTCAAGTAGATTTCAGCCTCTATCAGTTGAATATTGCACCGCTATACAAACAGAAACCGGCCCATCCAATGCAGGGGCATTCCGCTCTAAATCTTCTTTAATTTATATTTGTGGAATTAAATATTGTAGAACTACGGTAGATAACCTGGCTGAAGACAAAACTTATACAACTATTGCCATGTTCAATGATACAACAAAAATCATCGCCAGAACACCTAATACTTACAGAAAATTAATGTCATGTTTGTGACGAAGAAATTATTCACCATACCTATGAAATAAAATAGAGTAAGGCCGACCGTGTAGTGAAACGTAATTTCTATAATTTTATATCACTATCTTACATAAAAAGCTCAAAGTCAACATGTTAACCGCGATTTATCAAATAAACAATTTCAACAATATAGACATAACTGAGAAGCTCTCCAACTACTTAAATAAATTCAAATTTCTGTTTTCTCAATTTCTTAATCAATATAGCATAAAAATGACCATGCTTACGAGTATGATATATATATAATATATATAATACAATTTTAAAGGATTACATCTTACGACCATATATAACTAACAAAATACATATTATGGTACTAAAATCCGAGGTCCTGCCATGATCTCTCACATTCGCTGCGATTTATAGTTCATCAAGACATACCGTATCCTGTGACAAATAGCAGGATTTTCTACTTCAAAGTGTATCAAAATTTCTGAAAGCAATGCTAAGAATACCTCATGAAAATCTAGACTAACTACGGCAAAAGATCAGTCTCTTAAAAGTTATCCAAGACTACATCGACTACCTATCAACAGAAAAACCAACATATTGGCCCAGCGATGTTAATAAAATCCCAGACTTACTAAATTTTTCCATAATCAAAGGCATACCTGAACTAAATGCAGCAATTAAGCCTAGTTCTGATCTGAGCTCAGCTCACAGCTCTATCATAATTACCTTAAGTACTGCTGAAAAGAATCTCCACTTTACTTTTGCACAAAAAATACAGACTGGGAATTATTCAAAGATCATATCACTCAAAACATCAGACTCGATTTACGACTAAAGAAACTTCACAAAGTTGAAGATGCTGTGCAGTACACAACCAACATTATTCAGGGTGGTTCTTTGATATCCACACCAGTCAGAAAGAAGGCAGTATCGGATAACTACAACCTTTCTCTCTACATCAAAGGACTTGTCAAAGAAAAGCACAAGGCTCGACGTTGATGGCAAAATTATCTAAATCCGCTAGATAAAACCTATCTTAATAGGTTAACCCAAAATTTACACTCGCCATTAGAGAAGCTTGCAATGACTCATTTCAAACGTATATCACCAACCTATCTGCGGATGATCACTTGCTATGGAAAGCCACTAAAAAATTTAAAATGCCAATTTCTGCTATTTCCCCAGTCAGGAAGCCTGATCGAGACTGGGCACGATCAGACGCTAAAAAAGCAAACGTCTTTGCAGAACATCTCGCCAATACATTTACCGCACACTCAACTGATAACAGCAATGACAATGAACAAGAGCTTTTGCGCATACAGAAATCCGCAAAGAAATATGATCCTTAAACTTAAATAAAGCGCCCCGCTACGATTTAATCGTTAGTTAAGTATTAAAAAACTTTCCTCGAAAAGCTGTGGCTCTCATAACTATCATATTTAATAGTATGCTACTTCCTCCTACAGTGAAAGTTTGCTCAAATAATTGCTCCCAAAAACTAATTGCTTATGCACAAAATCATATTTAAGCCTCATACTACAGCAAACTTTCCAACCCCAAGATTCTCCAAACATCTCTAACTTAATCCTACATATAAACCTTAACATCACTTTTATACATGATGTAATCACATCCTTTGTGGTCAAATACAAAGAGCGCAATACTGCTCACAGCAATCAACTTACCAGCGATCTCTTCACGCAACCTCTGGAAAACAGAAGGCTTAATTGGCTCTGGCCTGTAGCCCTCGCCTTATAAATTTTAAAGAACCGTCGATGGGCAGTCCCTGATCTAAAACGAACATTTTGTGTATTATAAAATTTACTAATTACTCTGTCTAATAAAGTAGATTGTAAATTAGCAATAAATTTAAAAAAATACTACAAAAAAACAGACTAACTTACATCAACCTAGCTGCACTTCCTGTCTATTTAGCCTTTGTGGTCTTTAGAGTTCGTATCGCCTAACCCCCGCTTCTCCGCAAGTCTGCGTTTAGGTATAATCTTTCACGCCGGTTCCTAAATTTCTCAAGAGCCATCCACCACTTGTACACTCCCAAAAGTCCTTCGAACTAGTCTTTTTTTCTTTAGTTTTTTATTTATTCTTCTAAGCCGCCGGATTTAAAAAGCGTCGAGGCATTTCCGTTCCTCATTTTAAATTTTTTTTAGCTTTTATAACTTACTAAGTTTTACGCGTAAAAATATTAATATAAAAACTGAAAGCAAATTAGTATGACAGATATACTCAAAGCTCATCGACAGTCTTTATAAAATTACTCTCCAATAAATTAAAATATATGGATGTACGGTATTACCCTACATACAAAATGGAGTAATTAACTTAATTATTTGGCGAGGAAAGTGATTCAATTAATTCTACTGTTGTTAAGGTGAAAATCATTGAATATATGAAACAATCTTTGACAGGGTATTCAGAATTGCGGCGAGGTTGGTTAGTCGCTACATGTGGGGTTTTACAATAACGCGGGTTCACCAACTGCTACAAACGCGCAAAGCTATTGTGGAAGTTCATTTAAGAAGCTTCAGATTCCCTCATTGCGCTTTTTTGGGCTTAATTCTTTCGTTCACTGGTATCATATACAAGTTACTCAAACAAAAAAATTTTACAAAGTAGCATCAGAAAATTTCTAGACTATTTATTATTAAAAAACATTGAGGATTTTGTTAAGACAGCCTTTCATCTTCTCTTAAGTTAGTATCAAAGCATCAACACGTCATCTATAATAGTCAACCAAGAACTAAGGACCAAATGTATATACATGTGCTATTTTTTTAAGACTGCATAAAGATAACTTGGTAGACTCCGTAAATACTGTGTACCCGGCAATAGTAACATTAATGAGCTTATTTTGGTTACATAGAGATTCTAACACAACATCAAATAACCACGTCAACAACTTCAGCAAAAACCTTCCGAAACAATAGTCTAAAAACCACTATGTATAAGTTATCAAGAAACGATTAGTAAGTTCACAACTTTTAAACAATCCTTGTTGCTGAATATCTTACCAAAAGGCGATAAATGTTTGATATTACAGAAAAATTTGTATGGTAGAACTATAAGTCAGTAAAATTATAAACGGTCTTTGGTGATACAGTTTGATCAGTGGATTGCGTATATTATCAAAATAGAAAAACAATAGTTCTCCATCAATGTTATGCAATCTACAGAGAGAATTTTAAATAAAGAAACAAACTACATACAAATAATTGGTTTAAGTAATAAAAAAGTTTATATGATTAAAAGTAACACTGCTCTTCATCACATTAATCACCTGTAAAAATACTCATCTCAGGTGCGTGTTTATACTTTCTTTTTCACTTACACATCTGCTCTTAAGTGAGTGTGTTGTAAAGTTATGTTAAAACCTATATTATCAACAAACAGATAATTTGTATAAACAAGCAAATTAAAACGGTCGAGAGGCTACACAGATTTAGAGACAACCGAATCACCAAGCTTTTGTAAGTGTGTTTCGTCGTTTATGTCAAATGGAGTCGTTTTATTATATCCGTAAATACGGAATACATGCAAGCACCAAGCTAGTGGCTCAACAGCGTAGTGTATGCAAACGATTTCAACTTGAGCAGATTTTTTCTAAGATGTTTCATAGCTTTTTTTTTTAAATTGCGTCAATCCTTTTCACAGAAGATAAAACTTTTGGTAAAACTGAAGTCATTAATCAACACAACACTATAATTCTTCGAGAAAGATTGAAGTTTATCATCAGTAACTGTTTATCATCGAGAAATAATTGGTGACTACCTAACTAGATAATCATTCTTCTGCATAAATTCTTAATGGTCTACAGAATTTTTAACATTTGATGGACGCTTTATCTTTAATGCTTGAAGATGTCTCATTGGCAATATAACAAGTGGCTAATGAATATTAAAGCCCCAGCTCACTTCACCATTAATATTCGCCGGTCTATAACAGCTTCCCCTACAGAAAAATTGGATGAGGTGGTCCTGCTGCATAACCCTCCAGATTAGGGTAATTAAATCCACTTGAAAAGCTTAAAAGCTTTAGCTGGTAAGTTGGCTCTTGAACTTACAGATCCTAAGCAAAAGTTACTTTGACCTTCTTAGTAAATTTCAACTTTCCAAGCAACGCTTGTATATTGTTTCATCGTCCCCCATAATTAATCACAATAAATGTTTGTCAGGGTAAAATTGCGCACAGAAAAATTTCCTTTTAATTTGCTCTTTGTCATTAAACAGCAGTTGTAGACAAATACATAGTGAATACGTCAAAACAGCCGGCTTATTTTTCAGTCGTGCCGAGGGTTTAGTACATTAAGCAAAGCTCCTAATAAACATATATTGCTCCATAATACTCAAATTCACTTCATTTGAGCCTAATAAAATAAAATATGCTACCGAAATCGCTGATAATTAGTTGTTTCATAACTATCAATTATAGATCAAACATAGAAATTTTGGCTGCTATGAATACAATATCCAGCCCAGTTAATTGAATACTTTGCAATATTTCCAAAGCACAATTTGAATATGAAGCCGATTACAATAGCTGAATACTAATTTTTCTTTGAACTGTTTGCGATGACAGGTTGCATTACTATTAAATGCCCTTATTGCGGACGGATTAAAACTGAATGGGATTTAATTGGTAAAGAATTTTTGTGTGCTCTATTCATCAAATAAATGCTGAAAAAATGCGCGCTTTTCTAGAATACAAAAATTATTATTTTTTTTATTTTAAAATTTAATTTAAGAAAACTCAATTATATGCAGCGACCGAAACTCTTTTTTCACATTACCAACTTTTACCTTAATATTCTTATTTTTTATACAGTTTGCGTGACTAAGTTTCAACATGTATAATAATAATGTGAGCTTCTGATGCTCCGCTAGTTAAGAGGTTAAAGCTTCCATCGTGCATTACTTCTGATACGAGACGATGTGGTTAAGACTGCAACTTAGACGACTGCATTGTTACCCTTCGTTTAAAATGAACATAGGTTACTAGTCAAAAGCTTAAGTTAAAAAAGTCAAATTTCAAATAACAAATTGTGAGAATAAGAGTAAGCTAACGAACTTCTAAATTTTTCAAACAAGAAGTAAAATAGTTTTCTTGTAGACTGTCAATTGAGTTCTTAAATCATTTAGCATCAAGATTATAGAAAAGAAAAATTCTTTTAGAATAATGCGATAGAACATTTCAAAAAGTACTGAACAACTATACTCGTACCAGAAAGTATATGCTCAAATGTAAATAAGCCTTTGTTTTTCCTTCAATTGTACCCCACATGACAATCATCACTTTCAATGGTCGTTTCAAAGAAACATTGTGCTTAAATGACAGACATAGGTCTGTTTGGCTACGTACTGTTTCAATACCAGCAGCCTGCAATCGGATCCGTCCAAAATTGTAAAAAAAATATGTAAAGAGAAGTGAAAATACCGATATCATCTGTGTTATTTAATCAGATTAAGGATATAAAACAACGGAAAGCTTGCTGATAACCTCGGAAGAAAAATTGGTTGAAGAAATCAAAAATATTAGTCCAACTGTACTCCCACAAGAA
Source organism: Sinelater perroti (assembly GCA_036346155.1). Lineage (NCBI taxonomy): Eukaryota > Metazoa > Arthropoda > Insecta > Coleoptera > Elateridae > Sinelater > Sinelater perroti. The sequence continues at coordinate 48,019 of JARFIY010000106.1, forward strand.
ACATTATCACATTCTTTATACAAATGAACAGATTTTTAAAGTGGTTGACATTTTAAAAACAAAATGGTTAGATATATGCCAAGATATTTCAAGAAATTTCACAAGTGGTTAAAAAGTTCAAAAAGGTCATCATCCCGCTCAATCATCGCTCGGTGGAAAGTGACTTCATTTTTGCAAAAAAAGGTTAAAGACCTCGGCTAAAGTGTATTGGGATCCTTAAATAAAACAATATTCATATATCAGTGGTAAAGCATATAATATGACTGCACCAGATCACCAAACCAAAAACATTTAAAAATAGTTAGAAAAATTGGTTTTTGATTTTGTATACGCCGAAGATTGATGTTAGGCAGGTCCCGATCACAATCCACTGGATTAAAGTTATGGTCATTTTTAAATGGCGTAACTTGCTGTAAAAGACATCTAAGTATTGAGTCCTTAAAAAAGTTCGGCCACCTTGAATATTGTTTTCGTTGCTGTCTCTTTAATTAAAAAAAAAAATAAAATAAGAAAGTAATGCTTTATCGTTTTAATTTGAAAAGGCCTAAAAAAATAAAAGTATTTCTGGCTAGACTAAATAAAAAATTTGAAGATAACCAAACTTTTTAAAAACAATGATGCATTACAGTGCATTAAAGTTCATTGGTGTAGTTCAAACTTTTAGACGTAGGTATCCTCCAAAAATAAGCAGTGATCTATTGCAAAGGCTATAAAAATATTTTGAGTTTGTATAAATAACACATATTTGTGCTAGTATCTTGAAGTTAGTAGATTCAACTAAATTTTCTTTGTTCTTAATTTTCATAGACTCCAGGTTCACATATATTTTGTTCTAGATTATTCAAAAATGTAGAGTCGCTGATAAAAGCTTGCATTGACACTACAAACATGCTAGAACTCATTTCGATCTTAAGTAGTAGATCACCTCAACTCATCCATTCAAGCAGCGGTTTGGAAAACAACGCCCATTCAGGACACAAAAAGTAAAATTCGAGGTCTACTTAAACCTACTAAAGCCAAATATCAAAATAACGAAGATTAAGAAACATGGTAATAGAACTCGTGCCCCATAAGAAAAAACAAGCTCCAAATCAATCAAAAATTCTGTTAAAGAGCTCCAAAAACAATACTGAATTAGCTGAATATTTCGCTGAAAAATGATTCGTAAAATTAATCTTTTGCAACTTTATAACCCTACCATTTGCACAGATAACAGAAAATGACGGAAACGCAGTAAAGGTAAAGCTAATATCTTTTTTAATTATCTTTTCAGTTGTTCAACCTAATCCTATATAAAAAGAAAGTACAAATATATCTAGAAACCCCCTATCATCTCGAACTACCTTTTCCAAGGTTTATTGTAAACCAAATTTAACAAATAGGTATAACTTTATCTTATGGAGTTTTAGATAACTTCCAAAAGTAGGCTGACAGTATATGACTCAGACTTATAACGCAGTTTTATTAACTGGTTGTAGATAGTAGCCCAGACTATCTTAATGCAAAAACAAAAATGACACTTATAGATCCTAGAAAAACTAATATTGATAAGAATAAGACCAATGCTAATAAGGTCCCAATTATTATCCAAAATGTTATCCATCGCGTTTGTTACTATATTATACAAGCCCTGATAGGTAATAAATACAGTGGTGAAGCTTTTGTAGACAACACAGGTTTTCGATAAGATCTAAAGTAGTGATGTCCTTAATAAAAGAAAAATACCTTTTCATATAAACATTTTACAATCCTTTATTTTTATTTACAAGATTAGCATTATCTTGATAAGCGTAACAACAAAATTATCTATCTCCATTTAAAAAGTCTTTATCTTATATGTATTTACAATGGATTTATCCATTTGACAAGATGTTATTACAGAAACGTATACTGACGATATATATATATATATATATATATATATATATATATATATATATATATATATATATATATATATATATAGCTGTACTGTCATACCATAACTCTCTTACTACATCAGAATGGTTACAGACAAATATTGACAAAATATAAATATGGTTAGCCAAGTGGTAGATGCGAATCAATGAAACTAAATCTGTACAAGTCATATTTACAAATCGTAAAGACAACTGTCCATCTGTCACTTTCAACGAACATAAATTACACCATGCCAAATCACTTAATAATTTATGACCTTCAAATTATAACTGCCAATAAAAGAAATAACTAAATCTCAAAAATATGAAAACACTAAGAAACCATCCTAACAGTCTGATAAAAAACCAAAAACACGAAGACTCAAGAAAAATCTTCCGTACGACCTGCTAAGCAGATTTTAAATGTTAATGTGGGCTATTTGTCTTATTATTTACTTATTACAATGTAATTATCATATTGTAAACAAACTTGGGAAGTCAAAAAAATTTGAACCTCATTGGTATGAGTCGGAATTTTGACACCTCAAATCTTTCAAAGATTACTATAACAAAACTGAGTACACTGAAAATATCTTTCAGTGTAGTGGCAATAAATAACTATAGGTGCAGATAATGTTGATTTGCATTGAAGAACATAATTTAAAGAAGAGGTGCAAAAACTATTAAAAAAAGAATAGACTCTACAGACAAACTTACAGATTTATATAACCATAGTAAAAGATAAAGAAAAATGTAGACGTCTCCTAAGTGTTAATAAAAGAAAGATTAAATATTTATAATAACAGAAAACCAAAAGAACAAAACTTATTAATTAATACAAATTGCAGACAACAGAAAAGAGACGTGACAATAGACCTATACAGATTTAGCACAAAATAAGATAATTAATTATAATATGCTTTCGTTTTTCAACCGATTTCAGTTTTCTTGTTGAAATATATCATTTGTCAATATAGATTTTTCCTTAAACAAATAATTACTGATATACGTGCAGAACTACATTACATTAATTATGCATCTATTGTTTTCTTATTATTTAGGTTTTTGCTATAAAAATGTTTTTGGAACTACATATTTTAAAATAAATAATTTTTAATAGTAGGAATACACTCAAAAACAACATCGTTGCAGAAACAACGCAATTACTTTTCAGGTTTCTTAAAGGTACAATTACGTACATAATTAAGTGTTAAACAACATAAAGCAGGTGAGTAACTACTACTAAAATTTTCATTTCTTATAGTGGTTCTTTGAACCGAACAATAGTAAATTGAATATTTTTTTATAATAAAAATTTGCATTTTGCAAAAACCAAAAAATTAAAAAGGTAGGAACATGTGTTTATGAGTTTAAGTGTAAATAAAGCCAAACAAAATAATAATCATTTTTTTCCAAAAAACGTCTCTAGTTTAATTATATAAAATGTTAAACAGAAATTACGCAAGGACAAGAATGTGATAGTAACACAATAACACCAACTAACAATTTACAATTATTTTGCCTTCAATTTCAGCTTCGAATTCATTACCCAGCATTTACTAATTTTTTGCGGTCAATAAAAATCGCAGTATTCCAGTTACCTCTTAATTACGGCACAGTTTTGGCTCTAACCAGAAACTATTCCCCTACAAACACCAAAATTAAACAAAATACATCAAACGAAAGCCAAATTTTGGTAATAGCAGGCTGGCTTTGAAAATTGACGTCAAACAAATACGCTTACTTGGACGTTCTCATTTCAAGCTTTTGGGAAAATTATAGGAAGGACAAACAAAATAAAGCAGCGAGCATCGAGAGCACTTACAGCGCGCGGGATTTATCACGCACAATGCAAATTTGGAATGTAAATATGACTTCTGATTTTGCGGGCCACGCCCATCCTCAACCTTGATGTGCAAAAAGTGGGAAAAATCGGCCAGTTATTTTGGCAAATAAATTAAAACTATAGCAATAATGATGTAAATTTAATAAAAAGAAAATGTTAAACATTAAACTGTTGGCTAATTAAGAATTAGAGATAAACTGAAACATGATTTTTGTTGAACATTAATCAATAATTGCATAATAGTCAATCAAGTAATCAAATTCTGATAGATACGTAAGGTTTTGACCTTTTCAAAAACCAAGGCCAAAATTTAATCACATAATGCATTTTTAGCTTTTCAACTTTTTTTAATATTTTTATTGCTTCTAAGATTAAACACCAATTTTTCCATGTCTTTTTGACCATTTAGTTGGTTTGTTGTATTTCTTTGAAATAACTTTAAACACCGTTAAAAAGTCATCTTTTGTCATAAAGAGGATTAAATGTGATTAAACATTTTAAGCTTTATGATATGTATAAACTGAATTAAATTGTATCACGACATGCCTTTTAGGTCCACAACTTGATGATCCATAGCTAGATACATGTTATGTAAGAAAATGTAAGAAAGATTGAAACAAACTGATAAACAAGCAAAAAAGCGAAACTTTCAACTAGTCTGTTTATAATTAGAGCTAATTTTTTTTATCAGCTTTCACAAATAAAATTTGTGTAATTAACAGATATGTGATCCAATACTATAAACCTGACTGAGTTTTGTGTGGGAAAATAGCTATTTCCTCTGTGAATTAAAAGGTAGGAGAAGATTTTATTTTTTGAAGAGAAACTCATTTTTTAGCTGTAAACTCATTCTATACAGGGTGTTTATGGAGGAATAGTAAATATTTTAGGGGGTGGTAGTATAGACGAATTGCAATAAAAAATTCCATATAACGTGTCCATTTTTTAATGAATCCAGAGATACAGTGGTTGGTATTTAACCTAGTGCAGTATTTGTTTCGTGTGACAAACATAAACATTTGATTTGTTGGCCAAGTGTACACTGCACTGTACCGTTTAAACATGCCGCACGTATGTACACATGGTGTCCGCAGACAACCAGATTCCAGAGTGTTTACTCGTGTTTTCAATACACTGCGTAACACTGGTGCATTACCCAGCCGTCATATTTCATCAAAACGTGCAACTGAACAGACTGTGGATGAAGTAGAAGACATTATGCAGTTGGTAGAACGTAGTCCTTCAACAAGCACACGTAGAATTTCTGCACGTATCATTGTTCCACATACAAGTGTATAGCGGACATTACGTAGGCACGGGCTCCATCCGCATCATTTACAGCCCATTCAACACCTTCGAGCAGGAGATGAAGATAGACGATTGGAATTTTGTCGTTGGTTACTTGAAAATCGCCTAGTAATTCCATTTGTAATCTTCACTGATGAAGCCATTTTCACTCGTGACGGCATCAATAACACTCGTAATGTACATCACTGGTCTGAAGAAAACCCACATGGCATTGTGGAGACACACTTTCAAGAACGCTTGAAAATCTACTTTAAACGTCCTCATGTAACAGCTATATCTCTGGACTCATTAAAATTTGGACACATATTATATGGAACTTTTTATTGCAATTCATTTATATTGCCACACCCTAAAATATTTACTATTCCTCCAGAAACACCCTGTATATTGCATATTTTACTTGCAACAAATTAAATACGAAGGTATTATAAATTTTTATTTTGTGACTACAGATTTTTATTTTAATTATCTTTGTTTATAAAAATATTAATTTGTTTGATTCTAATCATCTTCTGCTTCGATGCTGAGTGATGTAGAGGTTATCTTGAATATTTATTATCTGTTAGATAATAATTTGACAACTATAACTTAAAAACATTAAATCAGGATAGTTTTTATTTTGTTACTTTTGTCAAGTACTTTATCTTAAATAGTATCAATATATAATGGTATTTAGTCTCACATATCCATAAAATGATTATTTTGAATAGAAAACTAATAAAAGGCATAAGCATTATATTATTTGCTAGCTTTTGACTAAACACATATTTCAGTAATTACAAGTAATAATAATAATTATAAGTACTCTGTATAAACACTAATTTCAATTATAGTATACCTGTTCACTTTTTCACTTACGTAAGTTCACATAAATTCACCAAGATATTTACCTTTGTGGGCTATAACTAAATCATAAAATTTTTGCAGTAATATTTATGTGAGACAAAGTCGTTTGATGATAGGGATACACATGGAAAATCGGCAGGTCATGTTCATATACTTAAATTGGAAAATTCTTCCTTCAAGTGAACCGGTGTTATAGTGCCTAGTGACTGTGTAAAACATCTCACACAAAAACTGCTAGTATGCCTATCACTTACAAAGAATCTCTCACAAAAATTTTCTTCTCACTATAAAGTGTTGCAGCTGGTTTTTGTAACAATTATGAATCCTTTTTGTAGGTAAAGCAATCTTTAGTAAGGATGGCATCATGCTTACACAACAGTCATGTATGGACTAGACAGAATACTTATAAAGTGATAAGTTTGTCATTAGTAACGGTTTAGCATAAATATTTGTCTTGGGATTACTGGTGATTACCTAGATAGACTAGTTGCTCCTTCACAAACTCTCAGTAGCCCAGTGCATCTGCAATTTCCGAAAAAAACTCTACCATTATTACTAGAAGAGATGCCATTGGCAATACAACGGAACATATGGCTGATACATGACAACTGCAGTTTACTTCAACCAAAGACTCAAGCATCTAAATGTTTATGAAGTTTGACCTGAAAGTCGCCCATGTTTTCAGGGTTTAGACACACAACCTGATTTTTGAGAATTGCCCATAAATTTTCAATCGGATTGAGGTCTGGACTTAATGCCGGCTACTTTAAGACTTCAATGTCGTCGTCTAGAAGCTATTGTTTTGTGTTTCAGGCGACATGAGACCTAGCGTTATCCTGTTGGAAAACGTAACCATCAGGATATGTCCATGGTCTCTAATAGGCTCTCGCTTAGTATCTCCTGGTATCGCTCGGCATTGATTGATTTGCGGATTAATTTTGAGCCATAAAGCCGCGAACGCTAATGCCGCCCCATATCATTATAGTTGGATTTCGAGCCGGAGCTGGTATCTCGGATCGTTTTCGAGCCCACTCTTTCACCTTATTTCGAAAGAGTTTGAAATAAGAATCTTTCTGATTCTTAGGTTATATGATGAGTTGCATTTTCAGGTTTTTCATGTGATATACTTGAGCTCAATCGAACACCGAATTTAATTCCCTTGAAGTTTAGCTTTGAAGTCACTTGAAAATCATTATGTATGATAAGCCAGTTCCTGAAGTGCATGATGCACTTAAAGCATTTATTTTATAGAAATTATAATACAAAAATGTTTGACATTACTTACATGGGACCTATACGTGATATTTCACTATCTTTATGGATAAAATCTTGACAGATTAAAATACTAGGACGACCAGAATTGACATAGTTCATAGTTTTGGCATTATATAAATCTTTGAAAAAAAAACTAGAGGTGCAAAGTCAAACATTGAACAAAAACAAAAGATAATGACATAGGATCTAGGCATGCATTGAATAATAGATCAGAGTTATGCCAAAAACTTGTAGTCCCATGATGCAATCAATATTATGACTTCTATCAAAAAACCATAGTGATACTGACCTACTAATGAAAATGTGCTTATTCATAAATGAATGACTTATTGTAAATAATTTTTTGAATAAACAAGCACATCGAGATTAATTTTTGATAGTAGATAGATATAAATTAGATTTGATACGTCTTTGACGTTTGCTTATTATAATCGTATCTTTGATAATGATTTTCATTGGTAGTAATTTTTTGGCATTATAACTTTGATCTGGACTGGTATATCGGTGACTGGCTGGAGTGAGACGAGTGAGTCAAATCCCCAAAATTTAATGGGTAAATTCGAGTGGTTAAAAATACTGAGTAAACAATAGAAAGTGTATTAAGGTGAATAAACAAAGTATATAAAAAATTGGAAAAAGTAAGGTCAGAATTAATATATTCAAAATCTAAGAAATGTAGCTAAACCAGCTGTGAGAAGAGGAGTCAAAAATAACAAATACAGACTCAACACTTTTTAAGAAAATAAATATTAGAAACAATTAATTTAATTGGAAAACGAAGTGTAAAATAAATTTATCAGACATAATGCCAAATACTTGATAAATTAAATAAATTAAAATAGTATGAAAAATGATCAACAGATGATGTAACAAAAAAAAAATAAAAAACTGAATGAAAAAAGCTCTTTGCATAGTTGGGAATAATATAAAGAACTAAATAAAAACATACAGAACTCTAAGAAAGAGCCATAACAAAATACTAAAAATCTCCATGTAATATGGTAAAATTATACAGGGATTAGCAAAGGACCTCAAAAAAAGTAAAAACAGAACTTACCGAAAGAAGATAAAAAATTAAAAGAGAATAACTATACCAAGTGACCTAGGTTGAATATTTAATATAACGATTATCCTGGGTCACGGGCGATTTACCAAATTGTTTTCAGATTTTCACGTGCTCAAGAAGTTGGTTAAAAAATTTACATATTTTATGAAAAATTAAGTATTTACTATTTAATTTCACAATAATGGCTGGTACATGAGTGCATAAAAATTATATTTGGCCCATTAGTTGGGTCTCAGTAATAAATAAAAATTTAAAATTTTCTGTTGTAAACAGTTTTCAAAAATTCAAAATAGCTTGGCACGCTGGACCAATTGAACACTATATAGCACAAATACCAAGTACTATGCCGGAAGTTTGTTTTTCTGTGCTAAACTTATTTTAGAGTGTCCTACATTATGAGTAAATAAATTTATAATTCAAGTAATTTTCAACAATTAAATTACTATAACCATGTTGTACGTTGGAGTAGTCTCTCAAAAGACACATTTTATTCCCATCATCTAGACTACGTAAAAGTCTCCGATTACATTCATTTATTGACAACAATTAAAAAAATATAATCAAAAGATTTATTCAAGAACAAGAAATAAAACTTTTTTAGTTTAAATTTTAGATTTTATGTAAATTATAAACTTAGTCAATACCCTCACAAACACTAATTATTTTTTATTAAAAAAAATTTCTACACCCTCTGGAGCAATTCAGCGACTGTAATTAAGTATGTAATTCCCCATGGGTCTCAGTGAAAAGTCTAGGTACAAAACTCACCATCTGTTCATACAATTGCTCAAATTTTGTGAGTTAAGGGTTCCAAAAAAGCTTTATGAGTAAGTGTTTTTTCAATATACACCTGAGCTTTCTGGTAGCCCTATAAAAAATAACCACACGGTAAAAGTTCAGCAGATCGAGGGGAAACTCCACATTCCCCCTCTATAAAATGAGGTGCTCTGGAAAATGTACCCTTAAAAAAGACATGAATTTGATTAAGATACGGCAAGTAGATCCATTGTGTGGAAACCAAACGTTATCAAAGGATATCTGATATCTTCTCATTCAGACAAAAAATTTCTCGGAAAAGGTAGGGTCCAATTATACCAAATCTGGATATTCCGCATCACACAATTACTTTCTTACTATGTAGGTGTTTTTAATGGACCTTCCATGGATAATTTTGTTTACAGCACCCGATAAGTGAAACTGAGCCTCGTCATATCGTATATATAAATTTTTCTTAAGTTTTAGAACCACCGTAATTTTGTAAGGATGAAAGTGTAAAATTTGCAGAAATGACCTGTCTGACATGCGCAAAGCACAAGTGTGTCATACCGCTGAACGGCGAGAACTGGCCTCCACAACCGGTCTGATCACATCCCCAAATTGTTCCAGGTGTCACAGTTTCTCTCATTCTGAATTTGTTAAACCATTTCAGTATAATTGGGCGAGATGGAATGGCATCGCGTCAATAAACATTTAAGTGATTTCTAAATCTTCGATGCGTATGCATCACCAAAGCGAGACCTTTTTAGAAAAATTTGTGCAATGTCAAATAGTGGGAGAAAATAAAACATTTACTTCAAACACACACGCGCGCGCACACATACATACACACACGCACACGTGCGAAGAATTAATATAAATCTCTGCTAATGCACACTTTGAATTTTTCAGACACTTTTGTACATACCTCCTCAGAAAATAATGATCTGTAGAAGTTATCTGATTGAGAACAACATTTCGGACCATTATAGGATGATGTCATTGCTAGAGGAATAATTGCAAGTATGAATTTAATTAACAGTTTGCAATTATACCACAATGACTATAATTCATTGTCGTTTAAGACGATGCATGACTGCAAGCTTAAGCAGCTGGCCGCACTTATGAACAATTTAGTCTCTTATCCCAAGTATTTCAAGGGATTGGAAGAACTATTATCTGAGTGATTGATTGCTTGTCTCTTATAGATCCGTTTGTATACACAAATTGGAAACAGTGTGATTTGTTGAGAAATAGTAAAATTTCTTAAATTTTTAGAAAATCAAATTTATGAAAATAAGCCATACATGTGATTTGGGAACAATGTGATCTAATGGGATGGAACAAGATACTCATATCTGTTTTTGTTGTTGTTTTTCTCCAATTGCAAAGAATCAAGACATTTTTCAAAGAATATTCTATTCCGCCATATCAAGTATGGTATGTTTTTTCTTTGCTATTTTCTTTCCTTGTTGATTTTGGCACATATATTAGCTTGGAGTTATTTATTTATACTTCTATTTTAAGTTTAGGGTTATTATTATACTATTTATAATATCTATATTGTAGCACCTAGGTTTTTCCCAACATTAGTTTTATTTTTTTTTTTTGTTCTAATTTATAAATTTTGACATACTATTTTTTTTTAAGTTTCAAGTCAACTCAAGGCAAAAAGTATAAATGTTTTTTTATTTTCGTTGTAATCCTATTTGCTTCGGACACAACAACCAAAAATTTTGGCCTCTTCTCACACAAATATGATCGTTGTTACTTTTCATATGGCGTAGAATGTTATTGTGATATTTTGGTGTTTTTTTTCCAGTACGCCAAAATACATGAATATTAGTGAATGCAAATTATTAGCTACTAGCTTACTTTTGTTTAAAATTGTTTAAAAAGTGTGATGCTCCTTAAAATACTCTATTTTTAGGCACGCTTTATTAAAAGGTAATGTTAGAGATTAGAAAATGTTTATAATTATTATCGAATGATGGAATGTTTGTGATCAAGTCCTTAACTACCAATATTAATTACTTAGAAAGTTCTTAACTTACTTATCTTGTATGGCGTGCTGTAACTACGTTTTCGATGCTATTTATAACAAAATCGCCTGATCGCAAATTGCCCACATTTTTGTAATTTTATTTTTTTTTTATTAACCAAAATTAAATAATAATTATTTTTTACACTCCCCTTATATTATTTAAACTTTAACGATTTTCTTATTTAGTGTATTTTGAAGATTTAGATACGTTACACAGAATATTTAGATTCAAATACGAAGAAAGTTATGGATTCGAGCAGATTCGTGTCTTAAAACGAAACTGGATGTACCAAATCTATACTATAGATTACTAGTTTGGCTTGGTTGTTTCCTTATACTCTATTTCACTTCTCTTTTATCAAATTGGTTCTTTTTGTCATTTTATATATGTTTTACTACTTTGTCTAATTGTGTTTTTAATTTTCTCATACATACGAACGCTACAAGTCGTGGAGGCACATGGTTTCTTTGGTTACCGTCTTTCACTCCTTTCTGTTTGTTGCCATGTGAAGTCAGTTTTTTCATCCTAGCCTTTTATATTTTCTTCTATGTTATTGGAAACAGCAGGAAAAAATGTGGTCTTTGTTTCCTGCTGTTTCCAATTTCCACCATTAGGACTCTTAACTCTACGTAGCACATGAGGCACCCATTTTCTTTGGACTTTTACCACTGCTTATATATTAGGCGAGCCATTGTATTTATTGCTTGGTTCTTCTTCTCTTTTTTTCCATTATAATTTTGTCTGAATTATATCGTATGCAAATTTCAGTTTTTTTTCTCTTCTTCAGTTTCTGTTATTTTTCTCATTATATCCCTATCGATATTAAATAAAATTGGTGACAGAATACAGCCTTGTCTAATTCCTCTTTCAACTATGAATTTATTGCTTAGATATCTATTTTTCTGTCCGAATCCTTGCTTGGTTATCTTGGTATAGATTTCTAATCCTTTGTACCAAATGAACGGATACTTCCATTTTGAGTAGAACATCCAAAAGCTGTTCATGTGGTATGGTCTTAAAAGCATATAATGTATTACATTGGATAAGATTTTGTTGCATAGAACTTGTTATTTTCTATAATTTAATTATTAAAAATACACTCATAGAAAGCCAGAATTAGGCATTTAATTAATTGCGTTTTTATTGTAGGTTTCTTTTTAATATGATTTTAGATATTAATTCATTCTGTCAACTGTGTTGGTAGTTATATAGCATTGAATGGCAAGTCCTGGAAAATAAATTTTTATCTTCAAACTACATGTAGGCTAAGTGTCATTTTGCAATACATCTGGATTTAATATGTAGTTGATGAATTGTTTGTACATGTATGCATCTCCATACTATGATGATTAATTGTGGAGAGCATATGCTTTGGTAAACATTTTTCTCTAGGATATTTACTTACATACATTTGTCACTATATAGCATCTCCTACGATTGCTCTGTGGTCCAGGTTTATATTTATGTCACCGTAGATAAAAATGTCTTTCTTTTTCAGAGGTAATTGCCTTCTTCCGTGGTCTACATCTCATTAATTTACAAACAAGCAAGTGGATGTACCCACACTAAGTTGGTGCCTTCTCACGATAATGTAGTTAACAGTAGTATCGTCTTCCTTTATCATTAACTATGCAGTTAGCATATTTAATAAAATAACTAGAGATGATTTTATTGTAATAATGGCATAATTAAATATAATTAGAGAAAATATATAATACGTAATACTATAATCAAAATATAATTGCGCGGGAGTGATGCATGACTTCCTCACATCAATGTCATTATTGGTGAGCAACAATAGAAGAGCAGCAACAATCATTAAAGTAAGAAGAGATTCTGAAATAGGTACTGAGACTATATAATGGCACCAAAAATTAGAACAACTGTATATCAATACCGTTCGTTAATATTTACATTTACCAAGTTATTAAATTCGACTTGGTCTATTTTATAAGAACAAGTGGTACCCTTGTCTTGAGATAGTAAAGTATTACATCTATGCATGAGATGCTTTCGAGCGATGTGCGAAGAGGAGCTTCGCGCCTTGTAAGAAGTGCAAGCAGTAATTTTTAATTTTTCCCTGGATTAATGTTGGCAACAGTAACAGAATGTTCATTTTGATTCTGACATTGCGTAGCCTAACTTCAGTATTGTCGACATTTTGGCTTCGTATGTACAACCCATATGGAACTATGAATTAAATTAGTAAGTATGCACCTGTTCGTACACCGTAAAAGGGATATACAGCAGTCCGACAGCCCCGGCGGCCATCCCGAACGAGACGGACCCGATCGCGCGGACCTCCTCGTTTAAATTAGGCGCTCGGCGCGGCACGCTAATTTCTGACTGCGTAACCAAACTTCAGTATTGTTGACATTTTGTCTTCGTTTTCACAACAGACAGGTAACTATTAATTAAATTAGTAAGTATGCATATGTTCGTACACCGTAAAAGGGACATGCAGCAGTCCGACAGTCGCGGCGGCCATCCCGAGCGTGACGGGCCCGAAGCGCGCGGACCCGGCCGTCCTTGTTTACCTCCCGTCCAAACGTATAAGTTCGTCCTTGTTCGACAGTGTCGCGGCAAAGGGGCTATTTTCCCGGCCACGAGGTGCAACCTGCAAACTTTCGGCGGCCGGATTCGTCATCGCCACGAAATTTCGCTCCCCTTGGCCCTTTTTAATTTTCGAAAATGTGTGCGCAAAAAATTTATGCGGGTTTCGTATTGTTTATAGGAGAAAATCAATAATTTTCTTTTACATGTTTCCTGGTAGAGTTGTTATTAAACTTGTTATTTTGGAGCTTTAGATTTAATCAGCGATATTTTTTAGTTCTACGTTTGAACGGGAGGTAAACAATGATGGCCGATCTTCGCCGCAAAGGGGCCATTTTCCTGGGCACGGGGCGCAACCTACGGACTTTCGGCGGCCGAATTCGTCATCGGGGCGAAATTTCGCTCCCCTTTGTAATTTTTGTTTTTCGAAAATCGGTGCGCAAGTAATTTATGCGGGTTTCGTATTGTTTATAGGAGAAAATCAATAATTTTCTTTTACATGTTTCCTGGTAGAGTTGTTATTAAACTTGTTATTTTGGAGCTTTAGATTTAATCAGCGATATTTTTTAGTTCTAAGAATTGTTTTCAATAGAAAATTGTTTTATTTTGCTTTAAATTAAATTTAAAGCGATCTTGGTAATAGATGGCGTGCTTTTCAGTGTTAAAATTATGTTGGCACAAGAATTTCGGTCGGTAGGTCTTAGTGGAGGGGTTGGCCAATTAGAGACTTGCCGTGGGAGCAGGATCCCGCCAATTTTTCGCTTACTTGTTCTCGGTGTGTGTTGCCGGCAGTGTTGCTAACAGCCGCTCTTCAACGTGGGATAGGCGAAGGTTAGAAATTATTTTTTGCCCCAACGGTTTTGGCCTGCTTTTTAAGAATTATTGTCGTGCCATTTTAGATATTCTTTGGCAAGGTTTGTAAAAATTATATTTTTGCCAAAAGTAGATCTCCCCGAATTGCAGATCAATTTGTTGCCATACGTAATTTCCAGGTAGTTGCCATAAAGAAAAATTAATTCCTTTCTTCAAATCATGTTGATATGCCGCTATCTTGGCGTACGAATACATCAAGCTAGAAGGTTACTCGATATAGCCGTAAGCATTTGCCTCATGGTCATTATAAGACATAACTTATTGCTATGCCAAGCTGGAGGTGGCTCCCCAACGGTTTTTCTGCAGCGCGGGAAAAGATTCTTCACCGTTTTTGCGGACTTTGCAATTATCCAACATATTTATTAATAATTTGTTGTAACCCCTCAAAGCGTTTTAGCAGACGCCTTTGTCAAAAGGTACCGAAATTATATTTATGTAAAAATTAATTTCCACTGAATCTCAACTAATATTTTTTGTCGTAAGCGTTCGCTGGAGATTACCTTATGGTAACACTCCCACTTACTATCACTCACACTTACTCAATCTTACTATCTTTTTCTCACTCTCTCTCTCTCTCTCTGCTTTTCTTTTTCTCCCTTTCTCTATCGCTTTCTTCCTTTCTCCCTCTCTTTTTTTACTTTCTGTTTATTTTACTATCCCTTCTCCCCTTTTCCATTCTCTTCTTGACTATGACTTACTCCCACTCTTTTACCCTTATCAGTTTAATTTCATTCTCTCACTCTCATTAACCTTTACATACACACTTACCCATACTCACTAACACTCTCACTTTCTGTCTATGTCAATCTGACAATCCCAATGTCCAACTCTGTCATTTGCTTTCTTTCATTCTATAACTTACTTTCTCTCTCTTTTCTTCTCTCACGCAACCTCCCCCCCCCCACACGCACATTCTGTCACTTGTCCTCTCTCACTCGGTTACCATCGTTTTCTCACTATTTTTCTCTCTTTTACTCCTACTCTTTCTCCCTATTTTATTCCTATTCTCTCTCTCTTTCTCTATTTATTTTCTCTTTCTTTCTTTCTCCCTCTTTTTGTTTTTTACTCTTTCTCTCTTTTCCTCTCTTTATTTCTTTCTGTTTCTCTTCCTGTATCTCTATTTTTTCCTTTCTCTCTTTTCTCGCTATCTTTTTCTCTCTCTCTTATTTTTATCTTTGTTTTTTTTCTGTGTCACTCACTATTTTTCTCCTTTTTTTCCTCTTTCTTTCTTTGTCATTTTATGTTCCTGTTATTCTCATCCGCTGTCTCTGTTAGTTTCTCTTTTTCTCTGTCTGTTACTTTCTCGTTCTTTCTGTCACTCTCTCTGTCTCTGTCACCCTCTCTTTCTCTCTCTTATTCTCTCTCCCTCTCTTTTTGACTCTTTCTCTCTCCTTTTTCTTTCTCTTGCTGATTTTATTTCTCTCTCGTCTTCCTTTCTGATTCTTTTTTCCTTTTTTTCTCTTTCCTCTCTTTTTCTGACTCTTTCGTTCTCTCTATTTTTCTTGCTATCTTTTTCTCTCTCTGTATTCCTCCCAGACTATCTATTACTCTCTCACTTATTTACCTTGGCTCGCTCCCTGTCTCTTACTTTCATTCATTCTTAACTATTTTCAATGTCTATCACACACTTTCATTCACTCGGTCTCATTTATTCTCACTCACACACAATTACTCTCTCCTCTCTCACCTTTCTTACTCTCTTCTTACTCACCTCTCTTACTCTTTCTTCTTACTTACTCTTGTTTTATTACTTTCTTTCTTCTCTTTCTTTTCTCTCTTTTACTTTTTCTTCTTCTTTTCTCTCTTTTACCTTTCTCTCTCTCTATCTCTCTCTCGCGCGCGATTATCTATCTGTATCTCTATGTCTTTGAATTTGTCAACTCTTTTGTTCTCTTCCTTTTACACAAACACTGCGTCATTTTTTCTTGATATATCTCTCTCACTCATACAAAACTCGCTGGTTCTCACTTACTCTCATTCACATTTTGCTTTCTTTTACTAACTGATTTTTAAGTGCCAGTAAGTAGCCCTTGTAAGAAGCTCTTTCTCTTCTTTCTACTGTTGTTGGTTCGATGTTCGTAATTGTTTATAATATATATCATAAAACAATAATCAACTCTTTTTCTCTTGATATATTAACGTTCAGTTGTCACTAATATAAAGACAAAGTGCAGTCTACTCTATGTATGGTGTTCAAGATCACTTAAATATGTCAGTAGATTTTTGCGCTTTTTAAACTATGTTTTTAGCATATTTTTCTATTTGTGTAAATTGATTCTGTTTTTATTTCAGTTGTAAAGATGGGGCAAATAAGCCATTTTTTAACCGCTTTCTTGATTCCATGTACTAGGCTTTTTTCTTTGTGCATCGTCTTTGGTCTCGTAATGCTTCAAAAACTATTTTTTAATTTGTAGCTTTGATATTCCATTATTACTCTTTAACATTATTATCTGGTAGTTTCATTAGTAGAAAAACAGTCGTTTCATTTTGGAATAGTTGCCGCATAAACTCATTTTTCAATAGGTAGGTTTTAAATCCCTTCTCTGCTGGTATGTTTATTACAGTTTTGAATTTTCTTCACTTGAAACTACTAAGTAGCGATCAGAACCCGTCTTGCTTTCTCTAAAGATGTATCCGTGGTCCATGGGAAAATTATTTCATATGTCATGATTAGTGATGTGTGTCCACTGGCTTTTTGACATTTTTGTTTCTAAAGAACGTACTAGTTATTTTTCATTTGTTTTTCGCACAAAATTCCATCAAATTCTTTCAATTATATTTGGCAAAGGGTTGTTATCGATACAGAAATTTAATCACCGCATAGTAGGGCATAGTAATTTATCTTCTTCATCTCTTGCCGTAGTGTATCATAAAACGGTTCTGAGTTTTTTATCTGTCCCTCTTCTGGTGTATAGGCTCCTATGGTTGCAAAACAACCCCAATCATTTTTAATATAGTAACTAGAGACCTTTCGTTGATATAAATTTTTAGTTTGTTTTCCGATTTTAAGTTAATCATGATGCTTCTATCGACTTGTGTTCTTACATGCTGAGCTACACCACTCTATATTATAGTTTTGTAAATATTTAGACAGTCTTAGTTTTTTTTGTTTGGTTACTATGGCAATATCACTTGTTTTTTTTTATTTTCAAGTTGTTTTTCTAACTCTGTTCCATGATCTTATGTGTATCTGATCTAACTAATCGTTTTGCTTTTTTCGTGCACTTGTCATCTATTAATTTTTTTAATGTTTTGAGGCTGTATTTGAGTTTTCAAGTAATTCTCTTAAGCATTAGGTAGGTTACCAGTCTATCGCTAGTAGTTTTTTATCGACGTTTTTTGGCCCATATCTGTTGTATTCTGTTTTAACAGAAGCATTTCGTGTAGAATGTAGTTTTCCACCAAGTACAATTGGGTAGGAATAGGTTATCGTTCTTTGAACTCTACAAGTATAAAGAGCGGATTTGAGACAACATATGCTGCGGCATTGCAGTATGGTGTATAAAAATTTGACGTATATGCTGTTTTGTTGTGCCACCAACAGGAGTCAACGCGCACAAGTGATAAGTTGAAAAGTGTTTGGATAATATTCTTCTGCTGTGTTCAATATGTCGAAATTTGTGCCAAATAAAGTGCATTCGCAGACAGAATTAATTTTCTGTTTCTATTTGAAGAAAACTGCTGCTGAATCATATCGCTTACTTCGAAAAGCTTATGGTGAACTTGCTCCATCGCAAAATATGTGTGAACGATGATTTTGACGTTTCAGAAGTGGTGATTTCAATGTTGCAGACAAGAAACACAGAAAACCGCCAAAAAAAGTACGATGATGTGAAATTGGAAGCATTGTTGGACGAAGACGATTCACAAACACAAAAAAACTCGGAGAGCAATTGAACGTTAGTCAACAAGCTGTTTCCAATCGCTTACGATAGATGGGAAAGATTCAGAAGCTCGGCAGATGGATACCACACGAGAGGCAAATGGAAACACACATCTGAAATTTTGCTCGAATGATACAAAAGAAAGTTGTTTTTGCATCGTATCGTTGGGGATGAAAAGTGGATATATTTTGAGAATCCCAAGTGCAAAAAATCATGGGTAAACCGAAGCACACCATCCGCATCAACCGCAAGACCGAATCGCTTTGGCAGAAAAACGATGTTCTGTGTATGGTGGGACCAGAAAGGTGTGGTCTATTATAAACTGTTAAAGTCAGGTAAAACGGTTAATACCAAGCGCTACCAACAATAATTGATCGATTTGAACCGTTCGCTACTCGCAAAACGACCAGAATATCGAAAACGACAACACAAAGATCATTTTCCTCCATGACAATGCTCCATCACATACGACAAAACCGGTTCGTGACACGTTGGAAGCACTGAACTGGGAAGTGCTACCCGATGTGGCTTACTCACCAGACTTGGCTTTTTCCGATTACCACTTGTTTGCATCGATGGGCCACGCACTTGCTGAGCAGCGCTTTGATTCGTTCGAAGATGTGAAAAAATTGATCGATGAATGGTTTGCGACAAAAGAGGAAGAATTTTACTGACGCGGTATCCACAAATTACCCAAAAAAATGAGAAAATGTGTAATTACCAATGGAGCATATATTGAATAAGCCACTTTTTATCATTCTTCCGAATTTAATGTGTTTTTTTTTAATCTTCATTTTATACATGTGTACACCTGATATATTACACTTCATCCACCTTTGGTACTTATGCCTAACATTGACTGTGTTTTAAGTCTTTTCAAAATTTTGTAAGAAACTCGATAACATTGAAGAGTTAGTACAAAGTATTCAAGGAAAGAATATCTTTTAAGCATCCCTACCTACCACACATCTCTTTTCGTCCACCTTGCGGCGGTCTAAAAAAAATCCGATTTGGGTTTTATTCGCCCTCGTGACATTTGCTTTCGTGTTGATCAAAGTGTCTGGGCTTATCGGGCCCGATTTAAAATTGTCTTTCTACAACCTGAAAATTGCAAGGTAGCTAGATGACAAGAAATTACAATTGACATGACTAACACATCCTGTTTTGCATGACGAGTTGCAAGCTTAATTGTTTTAAGAATTGCGTGCGAACCTTTGGCGATAACTGATTTCCTGGTTTATCTAGTCGGCTAAGTTGATAAACCTGCATGACCAGTTCTACAATTATTACAAGCGTAAGCGTGAAATTATAATTGTATTTTGATTTAATAATGCAATACTGTGCGAATCACACCTTAAGAGCCACGCCACTGTGTCACCATAAACATTCGACTCCAACAAAAACCTCATCAAACTTTGAATTGTTGCAATAACGGTGGCTTTGGAATAATTTGCTAATAGACTTTAGCTAGCTTTATTTGCACTTGCATTTTATGACCCTGGACGAACAAGGACAAAGGAAATACAATTTTAAATCAAGAATATTTATGGTCTTCGAACAATATTGACCCTATAAAATTTATAGGGTCTTTTAAAGCCAGATGTACTTTGTTCAGGTCACTTTACAACCCAGTAACCAGATACTGCTAAAGTTAATTACAATTACCGTAAGGGTGAAATTTAGTTAAGGATTAAGTGAGAGCAGGTCCAAACAATAAAAACACAAATGATTACGCGAAGTTACTACTTGCCTAGGCATAAAACCTCTCGCGATTTGAGAGGAAAGCCGGGCCAAGGGTAGGATTTATTGGTAGTTGTAAAACTTAAACTAAATACAAAACTTATACTAAAAGAACAATAGTAACTGACAATACAAACCAACGGTGTCGCAACGCCGCTAAAGGCGCGAACGCAATTACGCTAATCCGCAAGGTACCTATACGCACGCAACGAGAGCTCTCTTACCTGGACGTGTATGTGCGCCGCACCGTCTATCCGCACGGTCACCTCACCGCCTGGGAGGATTACCAGCTAGACGGTCATGGCCGCTGAGGGCTCGGGAGCGCTAAGCGCTACGCCGCGGAAGGGTCACGATCGCTCCGTGGACTCCTTCCCCAAGGCACACACACTGCCCCTACAACACAAGAGGACGCATACACAACAACCCTCACGATTCTGCAATGAACGGTGTCCTTGTCATGCAGTTCCCTTTTCTTTGAAAGCAACGTACTTGCGAAACGTCTTGAAGGCTCGACGGACTCGAGTCAAGTCTGGCGCCGACCTCTCGCGCGGCACCACACCAGCGCGTTCCCAATTCTCGCTAAGGCCCAGCGGCGGCGCATCCGAGAGAGGGGGCCAGCGCTTCTGATTCAGTGGTGGCGCTAAGTTAAGTATCTTTCGTAAAGGCGCACTAGCGCCCAGTAGAAAAGCGCCCGAACATACTTTGTGCGTTTATTTCGAAAAACAGTGTGAAATAATTCCAACTATCATATAGTTGATTACATGTATAATACTTACCAATTAAATGTCAAAATGAGTTTATACAATGCTGCGTAGATAACGTAACAAAAACAATTCTGTAACAAAAAGCAAAAGCGAAATATTACCCAGTGGTATTAAGTGCAACTTCAGATTTGACTTATATTGAACATACGGTTTTTATGTTACGTGCAAATAAATGAAGAACGATATTTTAAATTTGTTGATTGCAACCAAGAAACGGGTGAAGTTGTTGCCAACTTAACTTTACATATCTTGAAAAATACAAAATTTAATAGTCGATTGTCGGTATAGTCTCTAAATTTGTCGTTCGTTTAATCGTTGTAGCTTATGTGCTGAAGAAGCGCTTGGCCGCTAGGAGGGAACACGCAGGCGATAATGGGAAGGCCGTGCAGCCGAGCTCGCACGGTTACCTTCAGTGGCGTAGCAAAATTTTAAGTACGAGTCAATTGTTGTCTTGTACTGTTTATTTTAATCAGCTTTCGAGTGTTGGATTCGCGCCTCGTCCTTTTTTAAAATAACAAGTTCCGGGACGAGAGCAGCGCAGGGCCGAGACGTTGGACCCGGTATAATACATAATAATAGGATAAGGAAAGTCGTGTGATGTTCACACCAGATTTTTTTATTACTAAGTGTAACAGTAGGTTCTTTGTGATGATTGTTGAGCTTATAGCTACTACTATATCGGTGAGTAATCAGACATTATGTCATAAGTAGGTATTATATCCATGTAGTTAGTTCCTAGCCGTTTGGTAATAAAAAGAGTCAGTAGTTCATAGATTTTATGGCCAATAAGTTGGAGTGTCCTTATTAATAATTTATATAATTGTCTGTTTTTCGTTGTGATCAGACGTGAGACTCAGTACATGTGCTTGGAGTTATACATTTTTCCCTACTACAAATTTCTATCTTAAAAAGCCGTAAAATGCTTGCAACATTTGTTTTGTGCAGTTGTGTCTGGGAGGACATTAGATGGCTAACACATTTATTGGAGTCGGAAGCTTTTTAACTTGAATTTCTGTGGCTTATAGAAAGTTAGATTGATTTGTAGGTAATGCATGGTATAACTGAACTTCTAATAATTATTGCGGAGGTACCGTGTGCAGTTTCGTCGAGGTGCTGAGTATGGTAAATATTATAATATTTTTATATAGGATCTGTCAATAAAATGTGATTCTGCCACAAATAGGATATCTATGTTATGCAGTTGTCGAAACAATACAATTTCAAGTTTTTCTGGTATTACTCTGTTGGCGTTTCATTCTACAATCCGTAAGAGGTTAGCCATTATTAAATTAATTTGTTAACCACTGTAGTTAGCATGTTTAAATCATGCTATTTTGCTAGAGAAACTAATTAAACTTTTTTTTTTAATTTATCAAAAAATTGTTGAAGACTTAAGTCTTGTTGTTGTACGAGTGGCCGATTTAAGTATTTTGCATAGGATATATTTGAATGAAAAGGTTGGTAATGAGGGAAGGTTTTCTTCTGTTAAATGATATCGTTTACTAGCAGGTGTTCCTTTGTTTGAGTTGTATTTTTTCTGTAGTTCTTGATAGACAGCGCAACCCTTATAATTAGCTGGGCGGGAGACTTGATACAATATACATTTGGTGTATTTCCTGATTCGTGTTATGGGGTCCGCCACATTTAACGGAATATTTTCAACTTGACGACAACAAAACGAATAGCGCCCGTATGACAAAACGTTCTGAGTACGTATGCCGTCACAAATGTCAAACACTACGATGCAAACGTCAAATCGCACCCAGCACCCAGCAGACGCAGGGTTGTCAATTTACATATAATGGATATCGTGCAGCTCACGTAGCAATGTTTTCTCGATCACTACGCAAGCTTACATTTTTGTGTGTACGCATCTTATTGTTACTTCTGAAAATACGTGTCAACCCGTTCGTACTCAATATTCGTAAATAAATTATTTATTTTACTTTTCTGTTTTCGTTAACTTTAGTTAGATAAATAAACCGTTTTTATTCAGTTTTAATACCCATGCACCAACCTTAAAAGATCCACGAACAAGTAGTATCAGTTCTACCCCTGCAGGTTACGCCGGCCTTCACTCTTAAGTACATACTTTAGTTCGCTTCTTTGTTATATTTTCTTTTTCGTTATTGATATGATTACTGTACCACTATGTTGTAAATAAAAATATTTTAGTAATCTATTTTATTTAATACCATAAGAATTTTTTTCTATTTAGTTCCACATGATACCCTTTTTTACGCTACTTCATACACTGTTTTTTCTAACGTGCTATGCTCAAGCTAAAATCAATAAACCATTGGTATATCATTTATCTTGCTCTTATTAGTTGTAATTTCTATACGTCAACTTTAAACCTCTCTTGTTTCTGGTATACTTTTTAGATCGACGCAATCAACACCAAATTCTTCTTGATTCATATTTCTATTAACCGAAAAATTCTTTTGGAATTTGATCGTTCATCCTCATAACAGTTTTTGTAACTTCATTATGACTAGTTGGAGCCATGGTGCTAGACTACGAAACCAAGAGTTGCAGGTTCGACTCCCGCTCTCTCTAATTCGATCGCTGGCATTTATACCGCCCAGCTCGACTCAGGCTGCAATAAATGAGTACATGGAGGTCAAACTCTGGAGTAATAATAGGTGGTCGGTACGTAGCGCTAACCAAGTTACTACCCTTGTGTACCGTAGGCTCTCTAGATTGTAGTAAACCTATCTTGTTACGAACCCAAAAGGCCTTTAAAGTCTGTTACGGGCAACCATTATTGTTATTATGACTAGTTATAAGGTCAATTTGTATGTATGTATGCACTTACACATATACACAATGAACAATTACGTTCATGGGTTAAACCGTATCGATTTTTAGGAAATCTTTCTTAGTGCTCTACTTTCCTATTTATTGAAATAGAAGTGAACGTTTCACATACATTTTTGGAGGACGTGAATTGAGTTAGAGAAAGTTTGTTTGTTGTAACGAGTTACGCAAGTGATGACGTGCGGTAACTAACTGTTTTCAAATAGCAGGTAAATGTGGACCATCTTCTGGAATATTCAGACATTCAGGATGTTTTTCTATTTTAATAGCTTCAGGATGATAACGGGTGTTTTAGAATTGGAAAAGTTAATTTTATGTCTAGTTTCTTTGTTATGTTTGGCCAAAACAGAAGAAACATCACCGTTTCGTACAGCCAAATAATATTTATTTATTCCTTTGGCCTATGCAGGCTTCTGTCATAGTCATCACATATTTGATTTGTTTTGTATGCAGTCTATTCTGTTAGTAATGTCTCCGATGTAAGGCGTAAATGTTTTTGTTTGGTCTAGGAAATCGTTAGTTTTGAAAGTGGTATTTTTGTTAATATTTTTTTATTTTATTAGTATTATATATGGGTTACGGATTTTTTGGGAATACCTATTTTGTACTCGAGTTTTGATATTCGTATTAATTTTAGTCTTTCGGTGCCGGAAAGCTTGAAGTTAATCTGGTAATTGGAGATTTTGCAACTGAGTGGATTTTAGTAAAATGATAGTGAAATTTTGCGTTTAGACAAGATTAGTATGGGTAGGTTTTCTGCAGATGGTAGAATAAAATTGTCGTTGAAAGAATTTTTATTTATGAGAGTATTCTAAAAAGAAAGGAATTGTTTTGTTCAATTTTCATTGTAAACTTGATATTGGTAAGAATTCCGTTTAGATGGGAAAGTAATTTAGAAAGCATATAGTAACCACGAGGCCAAATAACAAATGTATCGTCGACGTATTTTATCCAGAAAGTGGACTTTAAGATAAAAGAAGAAAGGGCATCTACTACCCGTCGGTCACGTCCTAACATCATTGTGCATAATTTCTCTGACTATCCTTTAAATAAACCAGATATCCAAACTCTTAAAAAAGTTTGAACTTTGCTGTCACTTCTAATCATGTTCGCACCGAATATATCATATCCCAGATATAATTGTCTATAACTAAATTGATCGAAAACACAGCCAGTGAAATCAGTCGAGATGTAGCCCCAGTTTTACGTCGTGTTACCCAAAATAAAATATCAAATCTTCTGAATTGCAAGCCCTAAAAAATATACGACAAGACAAAAACGTTATTATCTGACCGACAGACAAAGGTAATGCTACTGTTATCCTCAACAACAGAGACTACATGGCTAAAATGGACGACTTCTCCAAATCACCAGACTATCGTCAAATACTCAATAGTCTAATAATTAGTAAAAGTCGAGCTTCACAAAGAGTAAATTGTAAAATAGCAGAACGGTACAAGGAAAAAGCTTTGTATTGAGGAATTGTTCTCTTAAGAGTTGTTAAAGTTGTAAAGTTTTTAGCTTCCCGTAGATTGACAATTCAGGGCGATAGTAAAATATCAGACTTTGTAAAAAATGCTAACTTTATTGGTTGTGTAGAATTGATTTTAAAATTCGATTATTTTATAGCCGAATAAACTGTAAAATTTGGAAATAAAGAAAGTATTCCTTTATACTTATAAAATAAAACTGTCAATGAATACATTGTTCAGTTAACAGACCAAGTTAAATCACACATTGTCCAAGAGATTGTAAATGTCGAGTATTACTCCATAATTGTAGACTCAACACCAGGTACGTCGCACACGACACAGACCAACTAGCTTTGGTGGCAAGCTATGCGCTACCACGGGAGCTCCTGTTGCACAATTTTTGACATTTATTTCTAATTCTGATCATAATGATGAAAAGATGGCGAATGCTGTAGTGTCGATCATATGTTTTGAAAGACTTGATCTAAATAACTGTAGAGGGCACAGCTACGGCAATGCATCAACATATGTGGGTCCTATAAACATCTTCGGGCTAGAATAAAATAAGTAACTTCTTTAGCTACATATATTCCTTGTGCGAGCAACTCTTTTGAATCATTTGGCTTGACAATCCGGTGGAGTGACTTTCTAAGTATGGCAGTTACTGTATTGGAAAACAATCCTTTCCAGCTCTTAGAAGAGTTAAAAACTTTTTGAGGTCAGCGTTCTTCTTCTTCTTCTACTCTTATATAGGCTATTAGCCTGTTTTTAACTACACATTTCGTGTAGTACGCCATGTTGGGCGTACCCCGGGCAGGTGGCTAGTCTGACCCGTTAGAAGAAGGAGAATGTACTTTACTACCGCCAAAGGTGTTTGTATGATGGCCGGAGAGCACTCGATCTTTGCCGTTATTTTTGACCTGGGAGTCGAACCCAGTGCCCGCCGCGCGTTAGTCTGGCAGGCCGAAGCCTTTATGTCGCGGCTGTCGTGCGTTAAAAGATAAAAAATCTGGTGTGAACATCACACGACTTTCCTTATTCTATTATTATATATTATACCAGGTCCATCGTCTCGGCCCTGCGCTGCTCTCGTCTAAAAATTTGTTATTTTAAAAAAGGGCGAGGCGCGAGTCCAACACTCGAAAACTGATTAAAATAAACAGTACAAGACAATAATTGTCTCGTAGTTAAAATTTTGCTACGTCACTGAGGGTAACCGTGCGAGCTCGGCCGCACGGCCTTCCCCATTATCGTCTGCGTGCTCCCTCCTAGCGGCCAAGCTTTCTCTCCCGTCCTCCCGCAGTCGGCCAGGAAGCTCTCTGAGCGCGCTGTGATTGGTCCGTTTAATTAATTTTTAATCGGCTATAACTTATTTATTTGACGTCGGATCAAAAAATTTCATTGTAATTTTTTGTTCGTCTCGGTCTGATATATTTGGTAATATAAATTTCCCGAAAGATTTTATGAACACCCGGTGTATTAAAAATCCTGAGCTTCAATTTTTTTTCGAGTTTCTATTTTACCAACTTTTATTTTAAATTCATGTTTATCTCATAACAAATCATTTTTATTCTCATAAATTTTTTGTATCTTCAACCGATTAGATTCGCTTTGCGACCGATTTTACGACCTTGCCACCAAATGACTAGGCCGATGTTTACCGCTGTTTTGTACTGCGTCCCCTTCCTACAAGTAACTTGCATACGAAATTTTAAGTCTCTAGCTCTTACGGTTCTCGAGATATACTGTTTACTGACAGACCAACAGACAGACAGACACCCCCCCCCCACACACACACGCACACGCACGCTCGCACGCACGCGCGCGCACACACACACACACACACACACTAACCAATAGCTCAAACCAACTTTTTTGGTGTCCTGAGGCTATATTTCGTCCAGAAATGTGAAAAACTGGGTGGGTCAAATTTCCACAGATTACATTACTTTCCTTATTATAGTATAAGGAAAGTAAAAAATAACGATGTTTGCCTTTTTATTTATGGAGAAATGACATTGTACAGAGAGCTGCTAATTCCAAAGACAGAAATTTTTTTTTTCAATAAATGTTTTTAGATGAAATAGACATTTGTTTTTATTTTTCTTTGTTGATGCATGAATGTTTGTAATCATTTTATGGAAGTGTATGTACATAATGAAAATTAAAAATCAACTAAATATTTTGCCTAAACAATCCACTTCTTTGTAATTACATTTGCTGTTGTCTTAAAAACTTCATCACCATATCGATTTTCTTTCATTTCTTTATATTATTATTTCATGTTCACTAATACCTTTCTTCTTCTTGTTGTTTTCGTTCTATTTTCGTATTGAAATTGTTTATGATTGGTAAGTATTTTGTAGAATTTTCCATAATGCATCCATTTACTTCTTCGTCATCGTAAATTTTGTCCATATCTCTATTATTATGAATATGATTGCCAAGCACAACAGTTCTAAAATAGGTTACATTTGGCTTTTATTTTTTTGTCCATTATAAAACAGTGCATGTTTTGAATTAAGTTTTAAACATTGTTCACCTCATACGTCTTACTTCACTTATTCCAAAATATCCCATTTAATATCGTTCGGTTGTTCTTCCAATTCTGTTAATCTGTTATATCCTATCAGTGGGTGTATATGCTTATAAAGAATTGTTTTCTTTTTACTTCAGTAGTCTGGTCGAACCCAGAATTTCTTAGCTCCCTCTATCTTTTTACTATTTTGACTGAGAGTCTTTCCTTTCTGAGTATCATCATGTTAATCTTGGAGTTATCTGGACGTCTTAGTAAAATTATACCTTCTGCCAGGATTCAATTCAGTCGTTCTACTAGAGTACGCCTGTTGCTATTTTTGATACGCCCCGAATATTTTATTTCCTCCGTACTGATCATATCTGGTGAGCAGCAAACCCAGCCGGGATATAAATGAATTCTTAAGAAACATGATACAAAAAAAAAGCAGTTTACAACATTATTGGTGACGAAAGAAGGGGATTAGTATTTAAACCTGAATTTATGCAGCAGTCAAAAAATTTTTATTTCTAACAAATTATAATCTAATTAACATACAACAAAGTTTAAAAACATAATATATAATATATCTTTTCGTATCGTTCTAACATAGTTTAATGTGATTACTTTTTATTTTTTCGACAATATAATAACACGGGTGGTGTATGATTTGCAAATATGATGTGAAGAGCATCAAAAACCCTGTTTCCGAAGTGTCTTAGCAATGGTTTTTATCGAACGGATAAATGCATTGAGTTTAAAAGCACATATTTTGAAGAGTAAAATAGTTTTTGACTACTAATGCTATTTTATTAAATTGCAGGAGTGTTTCGTGCTTCTCTTGTAATACTTTTAGTAAGAAATAATGGTTGTATAAAGTCTATGCACATGTTTCATTTGATTTTAACTATTATTATTCATTTTTAGATTGTAGCTAGGTAGACAGTTAAGGAATATATATACCAAATTAGTTTTCATTCTATCGAGAACAATTTTGACCAACTTTATCTATTAAAAAACCCAATGGGTCCAACAAATATGTGTGAATTTAAATCCAATAAGAATTACGGGAGTTATTGTGTCTACGAGATTTATTATATTTCATACATATTTAGAGTAACATTTCTACTAAATCTATCTAAAAATTTGACACCTAATTTCAAATTAATATTTTGAGTATAATAGTAAATATAACAGTAATATTAGATGTCATTGAGTAAAAAATGCTTTTTTCTTCAGATAATAACCCACCGTCTCAAAGGTATTGCAAGTCTATCTACTCACAGATTATGGGTTGTTAGCGAGCTAAAAAAGAAGAAACCCTAAAACCATTTTCTGTCTATTAAGGCTCGATATGAAGATTCAACTACCGTTTGTAGCGACATAGTGTAGTGGAGTTGCTTTTGTTGGTGCTGATTCTTTTCGAGCTATTGGGTGCAAATTGGAGATTTTTGATAAACAATGGCAAATTTTGTAAGATTAAATTCGCATACGTTTGTCTCGCACTTATAATAATTTTATTGTAGCGGGAAGTACTAGCTCAAACTGAAAAAAGTTACTTTGAAAGTGTTGTTAGTTACGTGCATCATATAGGCTATAACACGGAAATGTTAAAGCAAACTGGCACGACATTAATCCACGCAGGGTTGCTTTTAGAACGCGCACTTCGCAGTGAAGCGGGTAACGTGGCCACTCGACCCTTGGACATGGTTTTCAGGTTTGCAACGAAAACCCGTTGTGTAAGTTTTGACTGATAAAATCAGCGTCAACCTATAACTAACTTTGTTTTATTTTGCAGCCAATAGATATCGAAAGGCGCATAATTCTCTTAATACTATATGATTTACAAAAAAGAACTGTCAACACAACACATGCACAAAATCCCTACCTAATTGAAGCGATTTCAATTCTTGCCAGCTTCTGCGATAAACTTCGCCCATCTCGGTTATATGAAATAGATAATTTTGACTTGAGGCACATGTTTTTTACATTTGAAGGCATAGTGATGATGTCGTTGGCTCTGCATTTTATTTCGAGGAGAGATTTTAACATCGCGTTGGACCTCTTGAATCGGTAATTAAATTTAATGTTTTTATTTCCAAATAGCATATTCTGGCGTTTCATAGGGCCGTAATTATCGATCCCCAAAATCCAGACTATTGGTGTTACAGAGCTAGGCTGCATTTTATTTCTGGGGCTTACCATGACAGCATTGGAGATTGCAGACAAATCATAGAATTAGATGCTTCATATATTACAGCTTACATCTACCTGGGGTAAATAAAACTATCGATTATATTACGAATGCAACTCATTTACAACTATAAATTTTAGGGCTAGTTATGCTCAGATTAGGAATTATGTTGCAGCAAATGATGCTTGTGAACAAACAACCAAGTTACAATCTAGTACTAAACTACTCCCGATGGATTTGCAAACGTGGGAGGCATTAAAAGAATTTTCACGTAAATTATATGAAAATATAGGTATTCAAATTATATTTTTCTAATTAACCGCTTACTGACTGATGCTTCTGGTTAATTAAGTTTATTTGTCTTTTAATTGTAGCACAATTACAAAATATTCCAAATGATTTAATGGAAATTACGGAGAATGAAGATTACCAAAACAAAAATTACTGTTTAAGAAAGTTTCCTAATCTAAACGAACCATATGTAAATGAACAAAACATTTTTGATGGTAAGTTATACTAATACAAATGTTTTGAAATAAGACATTTTTTTTAAACCATTTTTCTTTAGAACTATTTTGTTTTTTTTTCGTAACTGCCATAACCATCCTTAACTAATTTCGTTTGTATATTATTATATCCCTAACTATTTTCATTTCTTGCTTTGATTATGTTCTATAAAATTATATTTTCAAATAAATTTTTTGTATTTTTTGGTTCCTGAAGTGAGTATTCCACTTTTTCCCACATTTTGACATTATCGATCAGAAAATATTTATACTCGACTTGTTTTACAATTATTTGTAATTTTTGGTATCATTTTATATTTTATGTATCTATTTGTTTTTTGAGTGTATATATGATTATAGTTTCAGATTTTGCTAGTACAGTGTCTTTTCCTAGTGATGTCCCATGGCAACAAACCATACCGTTGTACGAATGTCCGCAAGAGGGATGTTTAGAAATTTTTGTTTTGTATCGCGATATGGCGCATCACGTATACAATAAGTACAACAATAATCGTGAGTATATTTTTCTCATTGGTTTATTCGGTATCATTTGTTTACTAGTATTTTTTTTATTTATTTACTAGTAGTTATTTACCAGTTTTACGAATACCTTTGGAACTCGTGGAACCCCGTGACGATGCAGGTTAATTACAATGCACAACTTTTTTCACAGCACATCGAACATAAGAGCTAAGCGCCAAAAATTTCCAGACTAACTGTGTTCCGATAATAATAAAAACAAAATAACGGTAATGTCAGATAGCTTTGCTCGCGTACAGACAGCCACCTGAGTCGGTAGTGGTTTGTCTTTTTACACAGTGTTTAAGAATGGAGTATCGATCCGTAATTAAATTCCTCTATAAATAAGGCCTCGGTTCCGGTAATATTAAACATTATTTAGATATTCTCCTGTAAAGGAATAGACAAAATAATTACGTTTCGACCGGGAAAGCATCAAAGACGAACCACGTGCAGGTCGGACAGTTAAAGTGCTCTTGTAGGAAAAGGTCGTCCTCGTCGAGCGTGAGGTGCTGCAAGATAGCCATTTAAAAGTAAAAAAAGAAGTTATCAGCAAGGATAGGGCTTTCAAATACAGTCGTGCGATCAATTCCCATGAGCATTTTTCTGAATAATGTTAGTGCGAGATGGGTACTCCGACTTTTGTTAGCGGTTCAAAATCATCACTGCGTAGCCTGCTGTGAAGTTTTAACTTCTGTCGCAACAACAATCCATTGTTACGGGAGAAAAACTGTGATTCTCTACTCTGATCTCCCAGCAAAAATAGAGACAAATGGAAAGTACTACGTTAGCTTACCGCGTAAACTGCGCGATGTTATCAAAGAAAAATAAAAAAGCATGCCGAGTCAAAATGTCCGTCTTCTGCACTTTGCAGATAAAATTGCAGGGTATTTTTCAAGGACAATGAAATGCTAATTGCGAGATGTAACAAATGTGTTGAAATACGCGAAGACTGTATTGAAAAGTAACTCTATGTTTTGTTCCTATAACCCCTG
The DNA here is from genome assembly GCA_036346155.1 of Sinelater perroti. Lineage (NCBI taxonomy): Eukaryota > Metazoa > Arthropoda > Insecta > Coleoptera > Elateridae > Sinelater > Sinelater perroti. Next base: position 79,894 of record JARFIY010000106.1, read on the forward strand.
GAATACAGTTAGACTGGAAACGTTTGGCACTTATCTCGTGTAACTTTTTTTTTAATTGTAACTCGTTAATTTACCGAACTACCTTCCCGTAAGTACTCTTCAATTCTCCTTGTCACACGAAGTTCCCTGTGAAGATTTTCATTCCAACATGCGTTTACGATACTCCTTAGTACTCGGTTTCGGAATACTTGGAGGAAGTCATAGTTGCTTTCTTTGACACAGCCCCACAGCTGAAGGTCATAATGTCCATACTGGTTTAAGGGCATGCAGGTAGACCAGTATTTTGCTTTTGATAGACAGTTGGGAATTTCTTCAAAACAGTCAACACATGTACTTATGTTTGAATTTTAATTTCATACTTTTTCTTCTTCACATGTTCTTTCCATTTAAGCTTGACATCCAGATTATGGCCCGTATATTTGGCTGTTTCTATTGCATAGAATTGTATTGTTATTCAGTTCTACTGAACGATAATTTATTTTTCTTTTTGTAAATATAACATGAATAAATTTGCTTCCATCTTTATACGCAATTTCTCGGTCCATAAATTTATGTTATCTATTGCGCTTTGGGGATAAGCTGTCGTTTTCTATACTGCTAAAACTGTAGTGTTATCAGAGGCTAGCTTGATGTCATTTGCTACTGGAATGTCACGTGTGTATAGCAAATAAATCAGAGATCTCAGCACGCGATCAAAAAATTTGCTTTTTGCTTACTGTCTCTTGTTTATGCGCCATTTTTCTCTCGTACGGGTATGATTTGTTTAATTGGTTGGTTTAATTTTTTGTAGCTTTTCGGAGTGAATAATCCGTAAAGTAGTTATCTGTTAGTGCACTTAGGTAGCTATTAATTGATTTATTTTAGATTCCCTGTATTTTCCTTTGTAGTTGTTTGGTCAGATTATTTTGTTTGTTTTTGTTTAGTCTTGTTCTAGATCTTTACCAGTCTTTGCTAGTTTTTCTTTCTTTTTTTACACAATCACGAATTTGGGACAATTGACATCATTCGTTTTATTTCTAATAACTATTCTCGATGCCTATCATGATTCTTTTTGTTCGTGTTTCAGCTGCTCTACTGCTTTGATAGGTACATCCAACTATATTCTTTCGTCGAGTTCTAATTAAAAACTTTCCTGCTCGGTATCTTTGTTTGTTAGTGTCGGATTTTATTGCTTAGTTATTATAATTTCATTAAAAGTTATTAAGATTGGAGAGTGATCGGATTTTGGTTCTTTTCTATCTTATATTTTCATGTAACTTATAGTTACATTTCTTAAAATAAAGAAATCTAGGAGTTTTAGAATGTTATTGATTTCAGTTGGTCAGTAAGGGGTTTTCCGGTTGAATGCTAGTTTCCATTTAATTATCACTTAATGTACTTGTTTGCCGTTTTTGTTGTTAGACGTGAACCCCAGTGAGTGTGTTTGGCATTGGAGTCGTCTCCGATAATAAATTATTCTTTTAATATGTTATAGATTCGCCTTTTTGTATTGTTCTATGTTTTGGTCGTGAGTACACGACTACCACAGGTAATTCGTTTTTTTTCGCTGCCCACGGTAGCAGCTTGAATTGTCTCTGTTTCATATTGTAACGCTTCCGCTCTCCATACTGGTGAATAACACGCGTAAACTTATTAAAGCTACTTAATTATTATTACTTACAAGCAGTCAAAACTACTTTATACTATTTGTGTACACAACATAGATTCGATAACGTAATGTTACACTATATTTTTCTGTAACACTATTTATGTATCCCTTAAGTTTGATAAACATTTGATTTGTGAAGTATGTTTCCGATATTAAACATATGTCAATATTCTAGGTTTACTTGTAGCTCTTGTTGATGTTGCAAAAGTCTATTTTTATTCTATTCTAATAATATAACCTTTTCAAGTTTGGTTAGTTTATCAAGAATAGTTTTGTTAAAATATTGCTGTCTTTTTTCTTGCTGTTTCATTTGATTTATCAATTATTGTAGCATCAATGCTACGTTCAGTTTTTTGCTGTGATACGCCCATCACTTGCGTATATAATACGTTAACTTCAACTTACCTAGTCTATGTTTTTTATATCAATATTTATTTGTTAACTATTCGAGTGCTATTGTTGTAATTTTCATGGTGTGCCTCTCTACAATGGATGCATCCAACTTAACTATTTCTTGGCTTCATGCAATTTTTTATATGATGCTTACCAATACATTTAACACATCTCGCTTCTCTTCCGCAATAATTTAGTGTATGTACACGTACTTGGCAATTCTTACATTATGTGATGAGTTTTGGTTTCCGAAAAATCTCTGTTTTTACTTTCATGCGTAGAATTTCTCTAATTTCGTATATCTTTTTGCCGTCTTCTTTTCTGAAGATTAGCACGAATAAGGTAATGGAGTTCCATTTTTCCTTCTGAGAAGCTGGTGCGCTTCTAATATTTTAAATTTCTCATCTTTTAGGTCAGAAGTGATAAGTTCCGGTCTACAAGTGTGATGTAGATTTCTGACAACTACTTTTATTGGTTTAGATTGCTTATCTTTAAGGTTCATATCTTTGACAGTTCTTATTAAGCTTTTGCAGCCCCATTTATCATTGATATTTAATTTAATTTTCTTTTTTCGTTAGGTCACTGATCAGGTTTTGATAATTATATAATTTGTTGATAATTACCAGTGGTCGTTTATTTTGCACTTGTATATACTGGTTGGGGCTGTGAATTATTTCTAATACTATAAAAGTATTGCGCCGCTTCACGTATTTACTCTTCTTTTCGGTTCTTGCTTTGACTCATTCAATTTTCCTACTTAATTCTTCTTCATCAGTGTGGTGTTCACCGCAAAATCTTTGCGCTTTTTCTTTCTGATTATTTTCAATATGATTTTTATTGTTTGCTCTATTTGAAAATTGCTCCATTTGTATTTGGAATTGTAGATCAATACTTATTTTATCGCCTGAGTCCAGCTGCGGCTAGGAGCAATCTTGCACTTAAACAGGCTCCAGTCGCCAGTGTGACGATATCGTAAATACGAACCTGCTCGCAAATACACCCAATTGACCCAATTCGCAAACTAAACTGAGTCTTAAGGGCCAGTTTTTCAGTAATGGTTGAAGCTGAGGTTTAGGTTGAAGCCAAAGCTTAAGCCTTGTCCAAGTTTTATATTACTAGCTTAAACTGAATCCGCTTATCTTATGGTTTAACTTAAGCGCCAAATTTGATGGGTTTAAGCCATGGCTTTGCTTATATCTAACCTCAAATTTTGAACGAATCTGTCAATTTTGAAAGTTTATTTTCTGTTTTAAAGAAGAAAATGTATTCTGAAGAAGAAGATATGAATAATGAAGAACTTTATCATACATATATATATATATACAAAGAATAATGAGAAAGCCTAAACCCAGATTTCGGTTGAGCAAAGAAAGTGTAACTGTGGTTCTACAATTAGTAGGTCCACATATACAACATTAAACTAACTAGTAAATGGTTATGTTTATAAAATGAGCCTATATTTTGAAAACAATTATTTTTTACGAATCATGCACTGTTTCCCGATGTTATGTTGCTTTTAATTTTAAGGCTCTTCGTTACTGGATGCATGTTTATAAGGGCTGGGGATTTTTGTGGTGTACTGAAGACCGGTTAAGAACGCGTCGAGAATTTTTTCAAACTTCTAGATTTCCAAGAGTGTTGGGAGCTTTAGATCGCACCCACATTAAAATTCAATCACCAGGAGGTGATCAAGCAGAACTTTATAGAAATGGGAAATAATTGTTCTCAATTAATGTACAGGCAATTTGCAATGCTCATTTGCAAATACTTGCTATTGTAGCAAGATGACCAAGTTCAAGTAACGATTCAAATAGTTCGACGGGGCCCTTTATTCGCTTACCTTGAGAACGCTCATCGAACGCTGCGGGCGTCTTCAACTCCGACTTTTCCAAAGTTGGACGGAACTTGGTAATTGGTGAACTTGATGTTTTTTTAATGATATCTTTTCGCAAGCAATCCGCCTCGAAGAACCATGTTTTATTCTATTGTCGTCATCCGACTGACTGGTTTGATTCTGGTGTCGCCGCTTGACAGACTATTTAAAATAATTCAGTCGATTGCAATTTAACATTATTTATTTACACTTTTGTACACCCAAGTTAGCAAACGTTTTACAGGAAGTTACAAGTTATAAATTTCTATACACAAAACAACCGTTTTGTTGTAGTTTGTTGGTCAGATCTGATTCTGTACCGGTGCCGATGGCTTATATGGCCATCCCCCAACGCTTGGGGTGGGAGCGATCCCATCTTGCTCTACCGCCGCGTTACAATAATTAAACGACTATCTAACATATTCAACAAACATTTAAAGATTCCAAAATTAACACAACTAAATTACGCAATTAACATACAAGAAAATTAACAACAATTCTGTACATGACCGACATTAATTTATACAGTCATTCAATTATTAAATGAAAATTACATTAAACAGAATCATTTAATAAATAATCCAATTTGCAAAACATATATTTATGATACTTATAAACAGTTTTTCGTGGAAAGAATACTATTTTACTTATGTATAATATGACACGATACCTGTTTTTCAAAATGTTAATTTTGATGATGTACTGCTTTCGGGGTTCGTTGTAGACATATCATTAATATTGACTGCTTTCCGAATCTTCATCAATAATTTCGATGACAGCCGTTCTCAACATTCTAAGTGCATATTTTGACTAAAGCGGTGATTTTCATTATTTGATGCTTTCATCTAAAACGGATTTGGAAATAAATAATTGAAAAATTAAGCAGTTAATTAACAAATAGAATTTTTACCAAACTTTATCTAAATGTAAATTTATAATTTGGGTTTCATTCATCCTATCGCTATCATAAATGGCTGGCAGTCCCTCGATTTGGGTACTTATGAGATCTTGAATTTTCTCATTTACCACATTGAAGTCGGATGATGTGCTCGGGCCACCATCTGTGCCATATAACATGCATTTCTTATCACCAAACTTCTTTTTGGTTACCTTCTTCAAATTCTCATACTTTTTTCTCAGAACTTCTTCATTTCTGTCTACCGCTGATAACATTAAATTCTTCAGCTGTTTTGTGCCATATCTTTAACTTTTGCTGCTACAATACTTTATCTGACTGCTTACATTCTACAGTTTGTCTATATTTTCGCACCAGTTTTAACAAAAATTTACTCCCTCCGTTGTGAAGTTTGCACTGCGTTTAAGTTAACTTGTGATTATCACGACAAAATGGACAATATAAGTTGTAAAAAAAACTGATTTATCTAGCTTTACTAACTCAGGATAAATGATAAACGGAAAAAAATAAAATACGCAAAACCTGAATGTTGCAATTAAACGTATCAAATATATAGGTTAGATTTCATAAAGTATACCTACTAAATTCTTCCACGAAATGTGCTACTATACACACACAGAATCATATATGTAATATATATGTAGATATTAGATGTATGCGCAGAATACACATAAAAAATAATAGTAATCTAATAAATGTATAGTTTAATTAAGCTAGACTTCAAATTCTACTGAAAAACTGAGGACAGCTGTGGCTTAAACCTAAGCCAAAGTTTATTTTAACTTTTACTTAAACCATAAGTGTAAAACTGACCCTAAATGATAAATATAATGTTTGTTGACATAAAAGTAATCGTTGGATAATTAATTAATTTTTGTAAATGCTATTCTGCACAGAAAGAGGTGACTTAAATTTCCCGAACGTTGCGAGATATTTTATTATCATCAAAAAAAGCGTCTCCTTTTATCTCACATATTGCAAGCATACTTTAAATTAATTTCTGCAAGATATTTTTTAATGCATTAAAAAATTCCTTGCTTATAGCAATTTTATAAAATTGCTATAAAAATGGTTTTTCAATATTTTTATAAATAATCTTTTACTATTCTTCCTTCGATTTCTGTAAGTTTACCAATTCGTTCGCTTCCAAAATAACCTCAAACTATTGTATTATTACCTTCATGCCAATTGTTTTTGTAGTGTACTACCAAATAACTCGAATTTGGGCATATCTTATTGCAACACCTGCGTACACTGTTCCATGATTGAATGTCTTTTTTTCAATTTGTAGCTCTTGATCTATCACTTCGTTTACGATTTTTGGTTGTTTAGTCTTTTTATACATTTTAATGTTTGCCCGATTTTACGAATTAAAATTTTCATTTAAGGTAAATCAAATTCTTACCTTTCTTCCAACATTAAGTTGTTTTCTTTTTCTAACACCTTCGTATTAAACATTTTCCTAATTTGAGGAATGCAAACAGCAATAAATACAAAAAAATTTACGGTATCAATGATGAAAGATCAACTGGTTGTTGTGTGAATACGCATGTGTGAGTGCGTTGGCGACAACATTGAGAAAGATGGCGTTGCTAAAAAATATAATATTCTTTTAAATTCCTATTTATATAATGCGTGAACAGTGATTTTTGTACGTTATGCATTATTATGCATAACGATACACAGCTTGTATTTTTTTATTTGTTAAATCCACAGCACAGTAAAATCGTAAAAAAATTATAAATTAAGTATGACTTATAAGAGTTGTCGTTAAACCAATTTAATGATTTCAGAACGACCTCAGCAGGCAACAGAAAATCTGCGATCACCATATCTTAAGAATGCAACAACCAGGAAAAGAAAGCGGTCCGAATAAATTGCATTTTTATAAAAAAATCATTTTACGCAGTGTTACTTATAATAAGATTTATTTAGAATAACTTATTAAGAATAAATACTACATATATTACTTTATGTTGTTTTCTTAAATATAACATGAATAAATCAAACCTGTTACAATTTCACTCAAGTTATTTGCGAATAACTTAACTATCATCGAAAAATATAATGAAAAAATTAGCAACGAGGTTAGTGAACGTGGGCAAAAGTATAATTTGTTTTTCTATTTTAAATAGCATTATATTAGCAATGTTTTCAAAATTAAAAAATAAAGACAATTCATATGATTTGAACACAAAGCGATAGTCTTTGAAGATGTCGTAACAACCTTGACTGTATTACTAAAAAGTGTTGCTTGGGCAAGTCTGTCTTTAATTATGATTTTATAATTAGTTTACACAAAATAAATCGAGAATTAAATTTGTTTTTATTTTGAAGACCTCTTGATTTTACAGCCTAAAAAATTATCAATTTTGATTTTATCAGCAAAGTTTGAAAATATTTTAGAATATTCAGACTATAAATCTGAAGATTGCTGTGTTTCAAATAAACACAGGATTCCACAGGGGGTACCTTGAAAAATCTTCTGGGGGTGTTGGGTATGGAATGCGGACAGGGCGAGTTACGTCTACCACAAATTCTTGAAGAGTTTTGCCCGTTTTTTGGACACGATTCTGAAGTTGTGTGCGGCTAACCTCCTCAAAATGAGCACGCTCGTAATGCATTTCAAGGCATTTGATGGTATGTAGTATGTCGAGAGCATCACTCCCTACAACAACAATTAAAACAATCGTTTTTTTAATTTATGACCATCCATTCCCTTTAGCAGCCGCCCCAAACTGTTTTTGATCGTTCGTCCAAAAGAACTTATCGTCAAACGTTGACGGATGAACTTTAATCTTCATCATATCGATACACCTGCCGGTTTTCTTGACTGCCCTTATTAGATTCGTCACTGGAAGTGATTTTAATCGGAGCACTCAATTTATCCTCAGTTTCTCTTTTTTTTTATTAAGTGGATCAATTTTCTCGTCCTGTTCATCTGTTACTATTTTTATTTCATTAATTTCTTCTCTGACCTAATTCAATTTATCGCCTAATGTTCAGGAAAATTTTTCTTCTGGGCCATCTACTTTATTATTTAGGGTGTCCGCGTTTGAGCCCAAATCTGCTTTTATACTTTTAACCTACTTAGAATGGCGTTCGCATCACACGCAATTTTAAAATTTTTAAATTCGATATACTCACTTATTTCCAAAAATTTTTAATCCCTTTCCTCCAGCTCTCGTTTTAAGTCGGCAACTTTAAGGTCGAAAAGTGTCACTTTCTTTGCGAACATACTTTTCTTTGTTTTATTTAATTTGTTCACCACTCACGTTACAAATGAAAATAACCCACACCTGACACCAGTTATAACGTTTCTGCTTTCCACAGTGGTGAATAACAGGTGCAAATTTACTTAAACTACTTATTTATCTTACAAAATTAGTTACTTGCCATTTATGTACACAACACACACAATTAACAACGAAAAATTACACTGTATTTATCTGTTGCACTCGCACACCTTCCGGCGCTTAACTTCTCTAGAGCTGTACAATTTATTGAGGAAATATTACAAAAAAAATATTTACAGTCACCCGGTGCTCCGTCTTACGGCACTACACCGGCATTGCTTCTTCCTTTACATGCCTTTTGAACATTCTTCGCATTTATCACTGTCGTGGTATGTGCAAAAACCTGCCCCGGCATTTGCCTTTGTGCAGGACTCGGGGAAAACCACGAAAAACCCGAGTCAGGGCAGGTGACCTCAAGCAGTCTACTGCTCTTTGTCTCATTCGTTACAATTCTAAATCTACTACTTATTTATACGGTCGTCTGCTCATTAATTGCATTTTGACTTCATATCTGTTAGCATATTCTAACGAGCCGTTTATTTTCATAAGATATTTTATATTCTTGCGAGTGCACGGTTTTTAGTCTCTATCTCTTACGCCGTCTCAAGCAAGTCGTGAATTATTAGTCCAGGCTGTTATGCTACCTGCCGCAATTTTGAGTCCCGTCTGTTATGCTTTATTTTACGCAATTTTAAGTCCGAGCTTTTATGCATGCCAGTCGCAATTGTGAGTCCCGGCTCTAATGTGTTTACACTTTTCACTTACACCTCCCAACCCCAATCGCGATCGCGTCCTCCCCCGGGTTCAGTTTAGCTACGCGTGAGCAAAACTGATCCAGCGCCTTCCACCAGCAGGCTTCTGTTGTACTCCTTTTGATCTTGCCCTGGCTTCGTTCTCCACAGTACATGAGGTCAGTACGTGAAGGGCGTTATCCACCTCTCCGCATTCGCATTTGTCCTGTCCCGGTTGCAGCTTCCCGAACCTTGTTAGGTAAGCGCGAAAGTTTCGTGACCCGTAACGATCTGTATGGTGCGCCAGTTGAGATGCGCGGACGCAATGTTGACTGTCTCTAGAGTAGGCAAAAACGTTCTTGCGTATTTTCCCGTTGTTGCTGTTTGCCATCTATTTGTCCATAGATTCCTCGTTCTGTCCTTCAAACACGTTTTGATAAGACTTCGCAGAATGGCAGTAAATTGCTCAGGTCCATCTTCGGCGGCTGCTTCCTTGGCCAGCTCGTCAGCACGTTCATTCTTTGCGGTGCCAACGTGCGCCTTTGTCCAGTGGAACGAGACTTCTGTTTCTTCTTTCAGCCTTTTTATAAGAGTCCAGACTTCCAACTGCAACTCAGAAGGTGATTTCATCGTGCTCAGAGCTTCTAATGCCGATCTGCTATCCGAAACTATCGAGCATCTTGCGATGATGTGCCGGTAGTGTATCAAATATCGCAGACCTTCCCTGATAGCCATTAGTTCGCACTGAAAGACAGTGCTCCAGTCCGCTAATTTAATTTTCTGGCAGTGGATCTCTTCTTGTTCCTGATGAATCACGAACGCCGCTCCCGCTCTTCCGTCTTTTAGTCTGGATCCGTCTGTGTGGCACGTCAGGTGGTGCATTTCCTCTTCCGCGGTGGTGAACGAGATGCCATCCCATTCCGATGGATGGTGGCCTGCTTCCTCCATACTCGTCTTGCGTTCGGCTTGGACCGGAGCAGGCTGGAACCTCAGTTCCCCTCGCAGTCTCTCGTCACTCGCTTCGATGCGTTTCCTCTCGGCTGTTTCCTGCAATACAAAATCAACCGGCGGTAACTTGCTCAACACTAGAGCGGCTTCAGTAGCAACGGTACGGTACGCCATTGCTGCTCGGACAGCTAGTATACGCTGAGCCCCTAATAGCTGCTTCACTTGCTTGATTTTGCAACCCTCGGCCCACACCTCACTCGCGTACAACATTGCCGGCTGTACTGTACCCAAATATATATGCGCAACCGTCCTACCCCTAAACACCCAAGTCAACCGCGCTGCCGCGCCGATTTTGTGCGAAATCTGCTTGCCTTTTTCGCTAGCCATCTTAATATGTGGGTGCCACGAAAGCCTATCGTCTATTTGAACGCCCAAGTAGCGTATGTGCTCCTTGCAATGTACACGATCGCCGTTAAAAATGAAACTTGACCTCTGTTGCCCTAGACGCTTACCAAAAAATAACGCTTCCGTCTTTTTGGCGTTAAAACAAAGTTTCTCGCTTTCTGCCCATTTATGGAGTATACCTAGCCCTCGTTTGCTCTTGCTTTTAGTGCTTTATATTGGACAGCACGTACGATAATTATTGTATCGTCGGCGAATCCCACTATTTCGCACCCACCTGGTAAATTTTCCCGAAAAATACTTTCGTATACTAACTTCAAATAGACGGGCCCAGAACACGATCCTTGAGGGCAGCCCCTAACTACCTGTCGCGTAACTAAGCCGTTAGGTGTTTCCACTTGAGCCGTCCTATTCGAGAAATAATGTTTTACTAGGCGCAATAAATTTCGCGAGCAATTCCTCCGCACGAGTTCGTCTAAAATTCGCGGCCACCATGCGTTATCGAAGGTCCCGGCAATATCTAAGGCAATCAAGGCACAATATTCTCCTTTCTCCCTAGCATTTTTTACTTTTCCTACTACATATTCGATCGCATTTATAGTAGAAATGCCAGCGCGAAACCCAAACTGGCGTTGATGAAATCCGCCGCTTTCTTTTATAACATGCTCAACCTTGGTTGCAATAATTCTGTCTAACGCTGTACCAATTACCGGCAATAGACTGATAGGCCTAAAACTACCTGGATCTGTAGGGTCGTTTTTCCTCGGCTTGGGAACAAACCTAACCGTTTGAATTTTCCAACATTTAGGGAATGTCCCTAACCTAAGACACGCATTAAATATGTTTATAAATAGTTCCGGCGCTAAGTTATAGGCTCTGAGTGCTGCATCAGACGTTATCCCATCGTGCCCGGGCGTTTTATTTGGGTTTATTCGTTTAAGCGCTCTTATTATTTCGCCCGATCGAATTGCCTTATCGTCTCGCTGATTACCCGGTTCCTTAAGTACCGCGCGTCGTAATTCCGCGTGTATCTCGTTGTCTGTATCAACCGCATCGCTAGGAAACTAAACCGACAATAAATACTCCGCACTTTCTTGCGCACCCCTCGTATAGGTACCGTTACTGCGCTTGACGCATTCTCTAGAGCTGCCTCTCTGCGTGATATTTAGGCAACTAAAAATCGATTCCAGAACGTACGCGAAATTTCTAGTAGTATCTGACAACACTATGACGACCTCTCGACAGCGAACGCAAAACGCAACAAAAAAAAATTAGCATATGTCTACGCAACGGTGCTCCTACGGACGCATTCGGAAATTTGTTACAATATATAGATTACTCAGGATAGGCTTCTTAAATCTGCGTCAAAAATAATTTAATTCGCTACATACGAGCTCTTTTTTTTTTTTTGCTCATATTCTTCACGATTTATTTTTAGGTGGTCACTTTTTGTTTGTTTAAATAAACTTGCTTCGACATCAATGCTATGTAGCTTACTTAAGTTCTTCTTTAAACCACGATTACTTCTTCCTACACAAATTTCAACAAACGTGGTTTGAAGTTCGTTTATTTATTTAAAACTAGTACCCTGGTGCTGCCTTATTTATTTATACAGTAGCATAACTTTTACAGATTGCTGGTTGCATAAACTACATATTGCTCTTGTTTATCGTCTTTCTAGTACCACTTAAACTCAGATTTTTTAATCGATCACATTGATTTTGCAGTAGTGATATTAGCGTTACCTGCCATGGAAAGAAGTTGAAAGATGTAACAAAATTAAACTTATTACATGTATTTTGAAATTTTTTAATAATTTTTCTGTAACTTAATATTTGGAAATCCTAGTACAAATATGCGATTTTTTTATCATTATTTTACAATGAAATCTAAGCTCAAACATTATATTATCTCTAAAATACTTGCTTTGTATGAATTGTATTTTTTCTATGAAGAGGATAGGATTATGCGGATATCTATACATAATCAACCAAAATTTTAAAATTAAATTTCATTCAAAAATACTATAATTGTCAAAATGTATATCAAAACATTTATTTGCTTATAAACATTATTAGAAACGATGTATTTTATTTATTGCACGCCTGGGTTGGTGACTTACAAATTTTAAATTCACCTTTGTATTGGTATAACTGAGCAATGTAATGGCAAACCTTTAAAACCATGTTAACCGGTACATCCTATAAACTAATTACAGCATATACCATATTTAATATTTTATACTTACACATTTACCTGGAACTATTCTTTTCTCCCTATTTCGTGTAGAGGTCTCCTTCAATGTGATGGTATTTACGTTAAATGCAGTAAACCTGCCGCAACAAAAAACGCCAAATTATGCCTATTCACAAATACACGTATGCTAACGAAGTTGTAATAGTGAAGATTTTTATTTTTTATTTCGTTTTCATATACTTGGCGCCGCAAAAATGATTATTTAATTTAACTACGCTACCTCTAAAACTAGTTCATAACAGGATTGTGGAATGAGATCTTTCGTTCTCGCTCCAAAAAATACGTATTAATCTCTGTAAGTCAGTTGTATCTCTAAATTATTACGGCACGACATCCTTTAATGCCAATGTAGAAGACATCCCAATTCCCTAACTTCGCAAGCCCCAAACGCATTGCAACTCCCGTACCTTTTCTTTGAAGCTCGATGTTCTTAAACATCTTGCACATTTGCAAAAGGTTTTATAATAATGCTGCTAGTGTGGATTTAAGCTACCTAATTTAATTTTTCCATGAAATTTATTCAAAATTATGTCAAAATAAGCTGTAAAATATACAGCTGAAAGAGAGCGTCAAAAATGTATAGAAAGGTTAGAAATGAGTTATATGAGCTGCAAAACCAGATTAAAATAAATAAGGAAAACTCGCCTCAAAATCATTTCTAAAAAACAATTTGTGAATTTACGAAGAATATTGAATATCTCTAATTTAAAAGAATTGTAACAAAAGATGTAGTACGCGCAACATAACTGGGAGAGGGAGGGGGTAATATTGAAAAATTTTGTACCATAATCATTCATATAGAACAATTACATATGGCGTAACTTTATTAAATAGTTATTCCACAAGAAACACTTGTGTGTGCAATTTCTTGATTACATAAGCAAGTAAAATGTTTAAAACTTCCTGAGAGCCTAACTTTTAAAATTAACCCTTTAAAACTAAGCAAATGTAGAATCAAGGCGGTACCGTTAAAGATATATGATACGCGACGAAAATACTATGATTTATTATAAATTTAAATTTAATTAAATTTTTACTTCAGCAATAAAACCTGTCTTAATTAATGGGAGTAAAATGTATAAATAATAAAATAAATAAAAGTATAATACAATAAAAGAGATGAAAGGTAGAAAGATAGCACAATTGTGGAAAACGCCAGGAAAGAAATTGTTGCCGCTAGTGTAATTTGTGCATGTGCAACTGTAGAATACTTAAATAAGGTTTACGTTCACTATAAATACAAGCTAAATGTTACGTCTATATTATGATTAACGTCTTATGCTTACGCCCATTATGAATGACTAATTAATTCTTGGGTTGTCCACTAAATTATGATATTAATGTATAAAAAGTACTATTTTTTTATAAAATTTTACTTTAAAAAATAAAAAAGTAATTTGAAATCTACGAATTCAACTTTTCTTGTAATTTTTTTTTAAATATATAACCGGTAACATTCAGGGAATGATGCAAGGATTTGAGGAGGTAATCATTTAAAGGGGCGAAACCTGATAGTAAGCCGTGTGTGTATTAACATAAGTTGGTATTTATTTTTAAATTCGTTTTGGCGATCTGTTGTTGCGCATTGTCCTGAAGTAAAATTGACTCTTTTTTCCTTTGTTACCGGTAACTCTCGACGGTTACCGTTTCACCAAGTAGAAACAACTTATAATGTAGGAGGCCGGCTGATCTCAGTTGTGCGGTATTGGTCGACAGTTTTTCTGAATAAACTTCTTTTTTTCATATTTTTGAATTTTAATAAAAAAATCTCTCCTGCTTGGATGCTTGGAAGCCTATCATGTTATTTTAAATTTCTTTGCTAATTCTGACTATGTTCAACAGCAATCCTCTTCCGGTGTCTAGAACGTTTGGCAGCATGCAGCTTAAAATTATATCTTTTAAAATCTTAGACACCCCTACAGATACCGTTAGAAACAAAATTATCCCCTAAAGTTTCATAAATTATTTCTTGACTTTTACTGGAATTTTTACGTTAATTGAAGAGAGTGTTTCGAAAGAACAAATGCTACAAACTCTAAAATTACGTTAAAAATATGACAACTATGTATCAGAGTAATCAGCGTGAAAAGCTGTGTTCATGGCACATTTTTTTTCATCGGATGTTGTTAACTTATCCTACTCGGGATATACGATTCAATAATAATTAGTGTAATTATGGATTTTATTAAGTAACTGATTATCAAAAATATTTATGCATCATATTCTACATATTATGAGGTTTCATCGAATGTATAATATCCATATGTTTATCGCAAGAATCACCGAAAAAATTATTTAAGTCAAAATTGCGGATTTTGCAACATTATTCTTTACTGGTCGCGTAATATTGGTTTGGGCACTAATTTTGAGTTGTTACTTCCTACGTTATAAAGCCAACAGATGCTACTGCTGCCCTCTGACGACTTTTATGTAACACTTTGTTACGCCATCTCCAGTCAACAGTCTCTATCTATATATATATATATATATATATTTGTGTGTGTATATAATATTTATATATTATTATTATTTTTAATTTTATTATTATTATTATCATCACATATTATATTACATCATATTATATTAACGTTGTAAAATGGCATAATAAACATATGGTCATTTGAAGATGATATTTGCAATTGAAATGTCACCCTCTTAATAGTTCCACTTTAGATGTACTGGATGGCTATTAAAAATGCCTATAAGTCAACCAATTGAGTTTTAACAGCTTTCCACAAAATGAAAATGGAGAAATTGGAGAGTATTCCTCACATTACAAACACACGTAGAAAAAACCAAATATTCTTTAAATCATAACGTTACAAATGTGCAATATGTGCCTCTCTTGTCATACAACGGAAGCTTATACGATGGCTCAAGTCGTCAAAGACGCATTGTGGTATTTACTGTTTGATAAACCTTAATACAGTGGTACAATAGTCAAGAAACAACAAGGAAATTTGAAGTAAACAGAGGTGTGAGGCAAGGCGATGCACTATCAGCGCTGCTCTTTATCATAGCTTTGAATGACATCATTAAACAAACAAACAATCAACAGCAAATCAGTACAAATATTAGCCTATGGAGACGACATCGCAATAATAGCAAGAAATAAAGAGAAACTAATAAATGCATTCAACATAATAGAAGAAGCATCAAAAGAAAAAGGCCTTGAACTTAACGAAAATAAAACAAAGTACATGCATTGCAATAGGAAACAAAAAACAGTGAAAGAAATAAAAATCTGGTGTGAACATCACACGACTTCCCTTATCCTATTATTATATATTATACCGGGTCCATCGTCTCGGCCCTGCGCTGCTCTCGTCCCGGAACTTGTTATTTTAAAAAAGGACGAGGGGCGAGTCCAACATTCGAAAGCTGATTAAAATAAACACTAGAAGACAATAATTGATTCGTACTTAAAATTTTGCTACGTCACTGAAGGTAATGAGCTCGGCGCACGGCCTTCCCATTATCGTCTGCGTGCTCCTCCTAGCAAATCCTCCGCAGCCGGAAACTCTGAGCGCGCTGTGATTGGTCCGTTTAATTAATATTTAATCAACTATAACTTATTTATTTGACCTCGGATCAAAAATTTCATTGTAATTTTTGTTCGTCTCGGTCTGATCTATCCGGTAATATAAATTTGAAATATTTTATGAACACCGGTATATTAAAAATTGAGTTTCAATTTTTTCAAGTTCTATTTTACCAACTTTTATTTTAAATTCATGTTTATCTCGTGATAACAAATCATTTTTATTCTTATGAATTTTTTGTATCTTCAACCGTTTAGATGCACGACCGCTTTGCAACCGATTTTGCGACCTTGCGACCAAACCACTAGGTCGATTTTTACCAAAAGCTTCGCACTGCGTCCCCTTCCTACAAGTAACTTGCGTACCAAATTTCAAGTCTCTAACTTTTACGGTTCTCGAGATATCCTGTTTACTGACACGACACACACACACACACGAACCAATGGCTCAAACCAACTTTTTTTGGTGTCCTGAGGCTATATTTCGTCCAGAAATGTGAAAAACTAGGTAGGTCAAATTTCCGCCGATTACATTACTTTCCTTATTATAAGATAAGGAAAGTAAAAAGTAAGTACCAGTTTGAAAAAGTAGAAACATATAAATACCTTGGGTTTCTGATACATAGAAGAAATGAAAGAGTGAACGCAAAATACGGAATCCAGCATGGGTACAAAGCACAATATACAAACAAAAGCTTACTGAAGAGCAAGAGGCTTAGTAGAAGTTCGAGAATACAAGTATATAAGACAATCACATGACCAGTTGCAATGTACGCAGCAGAAATGGCAAGCCTGGCAAGAAATGAAGAGGAACAATTAAAAATTTTCAAAAGCAAAATTATCAGAATATGAAGTTGAGATAAGACCGCTAATGAATCACGAGATTGAAAAAATACTAAATGAAGGAAACTTAATAAGAGCACATAAGGCACAAAGAATTAGATGGTATGGACACTTATGCATAGAACAAGAAATATCTCCACAGAAAATAATCATGAAATGGACACCACTATATACAAAACCGAAAGGAAGACCCAAATTAAGATTGAAAAATTAAGTAGAATCAGACATAAAAAATGAAAATAACGGATTGGAAAGAAGTGATAAAAAACAGGAAAGAATGGAGGAAATTCGTATTAAATGCAAAAACGCACCTAGATCTATAACAGAAAGCAAAAGTAAAAGACAACGTAGATTAAATCTCTACAATAAAAAGATTCGAGAGTTCGCAAGAACATATTCAATTTCTTCGAAAATGTATACCTCATTATTACAGCGGTACATGATTTCTAACATTATCTAATATTATTGGCGATGGCTGCATCTACAGTTTTAAGGTGTGTGTCCCCTCCCCCATAAAAATAAAATCATAAGTATTTAGATCGAAAAACCTGAGTTGTGGAGAGATTTCGTGTGTGTTTTGAACCTATCATCACAAATGCTAACAGTGTATTTATCGGGATGTGAATGTTGGAAGTTTGCATTTGTACAGTTAGTATCTAAACGTATAACAAACTCGTTACAGTACAGTGTATGGTGCAGCAGCGCATCAATATCATTCAAGTTTGTTATGAAAACAAGCTATTGAGCGATGAAGTTAATTTTTAGTAAATCGTTGGAATTGTCGCATCTGAAATAGTGAAACTCTGCATGTTATACACGAAAAACCAATACATTTATAAAAATGCACTGTTTAGTGTACATTGCGAGCTGAATAACCCTATATATATATATATATATATATATATATATATATATATATATCTTCTTCTTCTTCGTTTCTTCATCAGCTTTTCTCGGTCCACTCCTGGACATAAGCCTTCCCTTGTTTTTTCCATTCTGATCTATCCCATGCCACCTTTTTCCTAATTTTTCTTTCACGTCGTCTATCCATCTTCTTTGGGGACGTCCAACTCCTCTTTTATGTCTTCTAGTCGCCAGTTCAATATATGTTTGATCCATTTCATATCGTCTTGTCTGGCGACATGCCCCACCCAACTCCATTTCAGGGTGGCTATTCTTTTCATGACATCCTCTACCTTTGTCTTTTTTCTTATCTCCTCATACTTAGCATGATTCTTTCTATTGCTCTCTGTGTTATTTTGAGTCTATTTGCTGATTTAACTATCAATGCCATTGTTTCCATTCCATACGTTAAGACAGGAAGTATGCAGGTGTTGAAAACTTTCGACTTTAAGTTTATTAGGATGTCGTTGTTTTTGATGACTTAACTTAGTCTTCTGGTAGCGGCGCAAGTCATCCGGATTCTTCTGTTAACCTCTGCGTTTTGGTTACTTATATATATGATATATATATATATGAATAGATTATATATATATATATATATATATATATATATATATTTCACGTTTTCTATCGTTGCATTTCCTATGTTTATTGGTGCTAGTTCAGGTGTCATTACTTTTGGTCTTATTTAAATTCACTGTTAGACCCACTTTCTCCGACATTGTTTTAATTTCTAGGAGCATGTTGCTCAGTTCGTTTAGATAGCTACTTATTATTATAATGTCGTCTACAAATCGGAGGTGTGAGAGATAGCGACCATCTATGTTTAAACCCTTGTTCTCCCAATTTATTTGTTTAAACACGTCTTCCAGTGCTAGTGTGAATAATTTCGGGGAAATAGGATCTCCCTGCCTTACTCCTCGCTGTATACGTATTTTTTGTGTTTCAAATTCGTCGTCTATTTTCACTTTAATTGTCGCGTTGTAGATATATTTAAGTAAATTTCTATATCTCGAGTCTATCCTTGCGTTATCCATTCCACTGAATATTGCCCATAACTCTATGGAATCGAATGCTTTGGCGTAGTCCACAAACGCTAGGTGGATCGGGACATTATATTCAGTGCACTTTTCAATTAGCATTCTCAAGTTTTGAATTTGTTCTGTCTTGCTATATTCTTTGCGAAATCCAGCCTGTTCTGGGGATTGGTATGAATGTAATTTGTTAGATAGTCTGTTCGTTATGATTTTACTCAGCAGTTTGTAAGGATACGCTAGGATACTTATAGGTCTATAGTTCTCTATGTCAAGTAAATCACCTTTTTTATATAAGAGTATGACCTGGGCATTTTGCCATGTCTTTGGAATAGAGCCTTCCTGTATAGATTTATTGAGAAGAGTTTTTACTTCTTCTAATGTCTTTATGCCCGCTAACTGGATAAACCCTTTTGAGATTATGTCTTCACTTGGGGCTCTTTCGTTCTTCATTTGGGCAAGAGCGTGTTCTACCTCGTCAATGGTTATTTTGGGTATCTCTTCCGAACCTACGTTTAAGATGTTTATTTGGTGTTCTCCTCCTGTTGGGTTCAGGTTGGTTGATGTGTATAGATTTTTGTAGAAGTTCTTCACCACCTTTATTATTTGGTTTTTTCTTGCATAGTTTTCCCATCTTTGTTTTTAAGTTGATGTATTTTCGTTCGACCAATTGAATTGATGGATTTTAATACCTTGATGTTTTTGTTATTTTCTATGGTGGCTTTTATTTTTTTTTGTATTATGAGTTCGAATGTCCTTTCTGATTTTCTTTCTAGTGGTTTCGTTTAGTTCTACTTATTCTATTGAAGTTTTACTCATATTTCTTCTCTTATCCATAAGTTCTCTTGTGTCTTGTTTTATTTTACTTCTTGTTGGTTTGGTAGTGGCACATATCTTTTTAGTAACTGTCTTAATGTCATCAGCTATTTTCTTTTCAATGTCGTCTATGCTCATTTCTTTAAGTCTTTCTGTTGAGATACTTTTTCTATTTAGTTCGTTTTGATATTTGTCTTTGCTCTGTTTCAGTTGTTGCACAGTAGGATATTTTTGATGTTGTATTAATTAACTTCTAGTTTTTTATTGATGATTACTTTTGCTCTGACAAGTCGATGGTCACTTCCAAAGTCAAATCTATTCAATACTGTAACATCTGCGACAATGTATTTCTTGTTTGAAATGATATAATCTATTTCATTCTTTGTATTTTGGTCTGGGCTTTTCCAAGTCCATCTTCGACTTAGAGGCTTTTTGAAGAAGGTATTCATACAGTAGAGATTTTCTCTTTGTAAATAGTTGATAAGTATTACTCCCCTATCATTTATTGTTCCTAGACCAAAGTTACCTCTGTTCGGTATGTTGTCATCGTTTGTACTGCCTACTTTGACATTAAAGTCACTAATTATCATGCGGTAATATGCTAGTGGGTACATATACCTGGATAATCTGCAGATGATATCGCTTTGAAATTTCTAGGTTTATATATATGACTCTGTCAGATATCGAGCACATTTTTGTAACTATATGTTTAATTTTCTTATTTATTATAAGCGCTACTCCTCCTAGACGTGACTGTGTGTTGGTGTTGTTTTGATATAGAATATGTCCAGATGCAATCGTTGTGCATTTCTCTCCTGGGCGTCTTGTTTCGCTCAAGCCCAACACGTCCCAATTTATGTTATTCAGCTCTTCCTCTAGTTCTTCAAGTCGGTCATTTGATTTCATTGTTCATAAGTTATATGTGGCAAGATTAAGGGTGAAAGGTTTGTGTGGTTGAGTTTGTTGTGTTATATGCGAATTTTTGCCTCCCCCAGATTCCGTGAGGCTGACCTTATAGGTGTGGGATTTAGAATCGTGATTCCTACCCACCTGGGGACCAATGCTGTTTGTTTTCCAATTTTCCATGTTTAAAACGGGGGGTTTTTGGCCATAACTCACCATGCTGACCAGACGGGTTGGTAAGTATTAGTGACAGCCGTCCACTCTGGATACAGACGCTGTTTGCAGCCGCCCACTCTGGGTCAGACGCTGCTAGTTCACCATATCTGGTTACCCTCACTTGGTTTAGAGTGTGGGTCAACACAGTGTACCAGGGTGTGGTGCTTGGAGCCATCAAGTGAGAGTTGGGTGTCTCGTGAGGACCAGTTATCCGCCCGTCTCTAACGTTTGGAATGACCGTTCGAAATAAAATGTACTACCTCTCCGACACATCCCTACACTCCCCTATATATATAGTATACGCTATTGGAAGATGCTAAACAATTTTCTGTTTAATGAAACCAGTGATTTGAACTTCTATGACATGTGTTTTCAATAAAAGTACGTGTACGTGCTATATCACAAATTTAAACTTGTACAGATCTTAATGTATTTAGAAAGACTCTCCTGGTTTCTCTGTATAGACCAAGTGAAGTTCCAATAGTTTCTTATAAGCACTTGAAAATCCATTGGTATTAAACACATAGTTGTTTTATTACGATTGAGTTACATGTACAAGTTGTAACTTTGTGAAAACTTATTTTCGGGGTGGTTTGACACGTTCTTAGATTGTATGCGGTATTTCTTATTAAAAATGTTCAAACTCAATTTTTGAATATTTGTAGAGTTTAGCTACATTACACGCATGTAACTTTCTTAGTAAAGTACATAGCACAGCAAATACTTTAAACGTAAATTTATTAAAGTCCTGATCTCCCTTTCACGACTATATAAATTGTTGCGGATGCTTATGTTCATGATATTTGACTAAAGTCTGTAACAATAAAACAATTTTAAGTTATTTGTTTACACATTTTTATAATATATGTTATTTAAAACGTGATCGATGTTTTGCAATAATAGTTTTTTAATCTTACATCTACATCTAAGTGAGATTCAATAAGCACTATAATTGTAAATTTGTGTTTTCTAACAATACATAATTTACAATATGATACATTTTACAGTTCCACTATAACTGTATTATATATTACAAAAATGATTTTTTTGACTGGTGTGACTGTTCAGGTAAATACTTCTTTCTTTTAAATGAAATTTCAACTCCTAAGCTCCATAACTCGAAAATTGACTGGGATCAGTACTACAAGAAACTAAACGAAGATATTAATCTACAACTAAGCCTAAAAGATTTAAATGAAATTGAGACAAATAATATAATGCAATTGTTACAAGATGCAGCGCAACAAGCCACTCAGTCATAAACATTTCATCAGAAATTAACAAACCAGGAGCGGAAAAAAGAAGAGCGAGAGCAAAATGTCAAATAAGTCGCGCTCCGTCCGATAAAACTACATTTACTCGCTTAGACAACAAACTCAAAGCAAAATAAAAATTCTGGAATGAAGAATCGTTCAAGGGCTATGTTACAAGTTTAAGTCGTTACGATAACTTTACTTGATAACCTATTAAATCATCTCGTAAGTAAACGATGCCGACAAGTCCAACATATCGACAAATAACAACTCAAAGATAATAGGCTAAAAGCGATCAAGAAAAGGCTGAAGTTTTTGTCAATTATCTTGATGAAGTTTTTCGTCCTCGGATTAATGTTCCAAACAAAGAAATTCTCGACTCTTTAAAAACGCAAATACCAAATACTAAACCAGTAGCGTATGTTATATCGAATGAACTAGAGAAAGAGATACAATATCTAAACGGTAGAAAAGCACTTGGAAGGGATCTCATTACTGTAAAGCTGCTAAAAGAATTACCCAGAAAATTACATACCTATTCAATGCAATATTTCGAATACAATATTGGGCAAACAAACTAAAGATAGCAGAAATAATTTTAATTCACAAACTTGGAAAGGATCCTAAGAACGCCATATCTTACCGACCCATTAGTTTGCCTTCATTAGTTTCTAAACATTTAGAAAAATTGTTGTTTAAAAGAATTTATGCCAACTTTACATCTAACGACTGAATTTCTCATTATGAATTTGGCTTTCGATGAGGTCATTTTATAATTCAGCATTACATATTTCATTAATAGAGCCTTTGAAAATAAAAAATACTACCCAGAAATATTCTTAGACGTAAGCCACGCCTTTGACAAGGTCTGGCATCTTGGGTTATATAAAATAAAAGAATATTTACCTACGTTCTTATAATTACTCGAATCGTATCTTACCAATCGCAAATCTGTACAAGGGTAAATTACTATGTCTCAACTGAATATCTCATTAATTCAGTTGTCCCTGAAAGTAGCGTCCTAGGACCCCTGTTATTTTTATTTTTTATTTCTGATTTCCAACGACAGATAGCATCGCACTGAGAACGTTCGCAGATGATACGGTGATTCTTACTTCACACACAAATATCAACCAGGCTTCATCACTCCCTCAGCAGTATTTGAATGGCTTCAGCAATGGACAAGTAAAATAAATGAATAAAAGATATCCCATGTGACTTTCACGGTAGGTAAGGAACAATTCCCATCAACAGCCTCTTAGACAGCACCGGTGAAATATTTGAGACTCCATCTAGATAATAAACAAATTGGAAACAACACATTGCTAAGAAAAGGAGACAAATAGATATGAATATAAAATAAATGTATTGAGAACCATTATTAAGAGCTATTACTAATGGCCTCTAACATGTCACAAACGAGCGGACCCAATACATCTTAAAAATACTCACTGAAAAAAATGTCATCCATTAAAGAAGTGTTAGACACCGCAAGAAGCTTGAAACTCATACAAAACCCTCTGTTACAACTTCTGTTAAAAAATAACGTAATAAGCAGACTTAAACGGAAATGGCCAGCAAAACCGAGATGTGTTTTTTTTCTGAAATTTTTTCGTTTGGGGGATCTCATCAAGCCATAATACAAATTATCTATTTAATATATTTGAAGACACTGTATTAGCATATATATTACTGAATAAAAAAAGTTTAGCTGAAAGTTAAATATATATACACACACATATATATATATATATATATATATATATATATATATATATATATATATATATATATAATCTGTACCCAGTTACCTTTCGTTGTAGGGTGTTTTGCATACCTACTATAACCGTTAGCTCCCGACTTAACAATATTCAGTTATAACTAAGTTGCTGTACTAAATCAATATACACTATAGTAATATTTCAGCCTAAATTATCACATATTAACATCATTTTTGTATACTTTGCTATACAACTTATACATAATCGTTTAACCATTTACACTAATCCTATCTTTACTAATTATATCTTGTGCTCATTCTCCCACATGCGTATCCATAATCACTATTTACTTGTATATATTAAGTTCTAATCATTGCAGTTATGTACAAACTGCCCATTCTCTTCCATTTTGTGCTAGTGCTTTAGCTTCCCACCAACTTCGGTTTCTCTTGCTCAGGGTCTTCGCTGTCGCCTCGTCTCATTTTCTCATTGATGTCACTCTTGGTCTTTTTATATTTGATTTAGTTTGCCATATTGTTATTCTGCAAGCTTCTTTAAATTATGTCCAAATATCTTCTAGTTTGTTCTTTCCTTTCTTTCCATTTCTTTCTATGTTTTTTTGTCTTCTTTGTATATTTACTTTCTATTTCTTCTTTTCTCAACTTGTGCGTTCTTAATTCGCCTTCTTCGATATGTTCTTTTTTGTTGCATTTTTGTGATCATTTGTCTCCATTTCTATTTTTAATTTTGAAACAACTAAATAACGATTAGTATACAGTTCAGCTCATTTTCTTGTTTTTGTATCTTGTATTTTATTTCTGTATCTTTTATTTATTACTAAGTAATTAATAATTGATTTCTTCTTTTTGCTTACTACTTCCCTAGTATGTTTGTTTATGTCTTTGTGTTCGAAGAATGAATTTGTTACGAGTAAGTTGTTAATTAGACAAAAATCGATTAGTTTTCTTTCATTATTATTACTTGTTTCTTTGAACTCCTATTGTTTCTCCTGCTTCTTCATTCTTTTTTCTATTCCTCCGTTTAGGTCGCCCACTATGATTAATCTTCCAGTTATATTTTCTACTATTTCTGATAGTTTTTCCCAAAATTGGTCTTTTAGTTGTGTTCTTCCATATTTTCCCCGGTCGTAAGCTACTACAATAATTGTTTTGGTTAGTTTTTCTATTTGTAATTTTATTTTAAGTATTCTTTCTGTAATAGCTATTCGGTTTTTAAGGTATTTATGGATTTCTTTTTAATTGTGCAGCCCACACCCTCTCTTGCTATCTAATTTTGTTCTACTCCCAAATATATTAGTATATTAACGCTATGTAGGAATTTCTCTTTTTTCCGTTTCATTTTGGTCTTTGTTATGTCAAGTATGTCCAATTTTGCTTTGTTAAATTTATCTTCCAGTTAATATTTCTTTTCTGCTATACTTTTCAAGTTCCATATCGTAGTCTTCCATATTGTACATTTCCGTCTAATTTGCTTGCTTTGTTTTACCAATTCAGATCCTTTATCTTTGCCTGGGTCGTGTTATTTTTCTTAACTGTTGCTTCAACCCGCTATTAGGTGGTCTCTCATTCTCAGTTCTTTTTTAATGCTGCTGGTCCCCATCTGCATACTTTCTGTTTTTTTCCTAGTTTATCTTCTAAATCTCTCATCCCGTATATCTCGTTGCCTATAACTAGATTTTTATGTTTTAGGCAGGCTCTATGTCCTCTTTTTCTGGCCTCTTTTATTGTTGGTGACACCCTTTTTCTTCTTCCATTGTTTCATTACTATAATCTTATCAACTTCTCGTTTATAATCTCGAGCATATTTTCTATTTTCCTCAACTTTCTTTTTCCTGTATTCTGTATTTCCATTTTCATTTTTTGTCTTATGCTTTTACAGCACTACGTACCGATAGGAGTCAACCCCGGTTCAACACCTCGGACGAATAACATGTCTTTGTGTATTTCGGACTGGTCTTTCCGCCCCTGATAGCAGATCATGAATTTTGGCGTAGTTCCAGTTCTTGTTGATGTTTTCCCTTATCTGTTAGTTGTATGCAACTTTTCGCCTTATTTGCATTTTTATAACCTCAAATGACTCTTATATATAGCACTTTTACTCACTGTTCTGTTAGTTGTCCTACTTTTCCAATCCCCCCGACTTTGTTTTTCACCTTGATCCGTCTATTTTGCTCTGTTATGTGCTTTAGGTATCTCCATTTGGCCCAATTAGACCAGGGAAACTGTATTTTTACGTGCCAAACTCCCCATCTAAAAGGTAAAATATGGAAAAAATAGGAAAAATTCCGTAGAATTCGATGAAATAAAATTAAACAGCTGAGTCATTGGAGAAGTTATTCACAATGGCGCTCAAAATTGGCAAAAAATGGTTTTTCGCGTTTAAAAAAATCTAAGTTTCGTATAAAAAAAGTTTCTAATTTAAGTTGTAGATTTTTACAAAATCTACAAAACGAACTAATTTTGATTAAAATCATTACAAAAATAAGGTGGTTATCGCAAAAAAATCGTTTGAAATCGTGTTTTTCTTTTAATACTTGTATCTTTTCTAAAACAAAAGAAATCGCGCTGAAATTTTTAAAAAATATAGTCCTTAACAATTAGAAAAAGCAATTTTTTGTTTTGTGAAAAAATATTGCATAGATTTTGCGCAAATCAATTTTCTCGTAAAAAAGGTGCTTTCGTAGAATTCGATTTAAACAGGTTCTGGAGCACTTAGAGAAACGTGCTAGAACTTAAATTTTTTTAAAGAGATTTAGTATCAGGTACAATGAGAAACCTGGGCAATTCTAAACGCATTGAATAACAGTAGGATAGATCACAGATACAATGCACTAATACAGTACATATACAAACACGCAACATTTCAAGTGAAAATAAATGGAGAAACTAAAACAAACACAATAAACATTAAAAGAAGAGTAAGACAGGGCGACACTATTTCGCCCAAACTCTTCACTCTTGCCTTCGAAGATATGTTTAAAGAACTGAACTGGGACGATAAAGGTATTGCGATCGATGGAGAAAATTTAAATCACTTGCGCTTCGCCGATGATATCGTACTAACAAGTAAAAATAGAGAAGAACTGGAAAGAATGTTAGTTGAATTAAATGAAAAATCAAAACAAATCGGTATGGAAATGAACATTCATAAAACAAAATATATAACTAACGAACTGATAGAAAATGAAACCACGAAGACATAATAATAGAAAAGCAAATAATAGGGAAAGTGGACTCATACATATACCTTGGTCAAAAAATACAGCTTACTAAAAATAACCTAAAAACAGACCTCACAAGAAGGATATCGTTAGCATGGACAACTTTTGGGAAACTACATATGATTTTTAAATCACAACTTCCTAATACACTTAAAGCTCGAACATTTGACCAACACGTTCTCCCAGTATCAACTTATGGTACTGAAAGCTGGGCAATCAATAAAGGTATAATCACAAAATTACAAACTACCCAAAGGGCGATGGAAAGACGTATGTTGGGAGTTACTTTACAAGACCATATAACAAACACCGAAATTCGAAAGCGATCAAAAGTAACGGATGTGGGATACCGCATATGCAAATTAAAATGGAACTGGGCCGGCCACATAGCGAGAATGCAGGACAACCGATGGACTCGCAGACTGATTTAATGGCGGCCTAGAGCTGAAAAAAGAAGCAGACGACGCCCTTTGACAAGGTGGACGGACGACATAGAGACACGCATGCCATAATTGGATGCAAAGAGCAAGAAATAGACAAGAATGGAATACGTTAGGGGAGGCTTACATCCGACGATGGATGACATAGCTGATGATGATGACAATGAGAGCGCGATTTTTATAGGAATTGCAAATATGCAAAAAATGGACGTAAATATCGATAAAAAAAATTTACCCCAAAAAACTCACATATCTTTTTCAGTTCAATTTATATAAAAATCGCGTTATTACCAATCGATAGCTGCTATTTCTCTACAAATTATGAAAAAAAAAAGTTTTTTGTAGGATCTCTAGGGGCCGAAATAATTTTATTTTTTTCAAAAAAATCCTGAGAGCGTAATTTACATCGCACAGGGCACGCCCTCCGGGACATCGATTTTGAATACGTATATTTTTAATAAAAAAGTATTTCGGCTAATTTCATTGAGATTAAATGCTTTAAATCACATCTCAAAGTGAAGAAGGCAAGCGCGGGCTGCGCCAGCCGGAGTCGAATGGTAGAAAGGGGAGGAGCGCCGACGGTAGTTCGATGCGCTAAATACGAATATCGTATTCATTTTTTAAAATTACTTATTAAAGGCCCAAAAATGCAACTTACTCATTGATTGTTATTTCAATTATATCGATCAATTTTGAAAAAATTGAATATCAGTAGAGTATTTAAAAATTTGTAGATACAATTAGTCAGGAGTAGCTAGAAGAGATGAGATCAAATATGCCCATACAAAATCTATAACTTTTATTAGAAACTTTTTTCTATGCAAAACTTAAATTTTTTTAATTGCGAAAAACCGTTTTTTGCCAAATTTGGGCGCCATTTTGAATAACTTCCTATTTTTTCCATATTTTACCTTTTAGATGGAAAAAAACGATGTATTTTTGATAATTTCCCTGGTTTAAATATGGACTTTGCAATACCGGAGCTTCCAAAACACATGCAGTTCAACCGCCACCTCGAACTACTATCGAGTTAAATATATATCTTTAAATAAAATATACTATAGATTAAGAAAACGAGTTTAGAATTAAGTAAAGAATAAAACCTCAAATTTTTATAGTTATCTTTTTGTTTTTATATCAAAACCATATTTGTTACACACTTAATGCCATCATTAATTGTAATCGCGAACAAGTATTCAAATTTGTTAAATGTCGTATTCTGTATTTTTTAAATATTACATTGCAACTGTTTTTGTATTTTGTCATTACTATACATTTAAGTAAAATAATTGCTTTCAATTACTTTAATAATTTTCATAATTTATTTTTTATGATATTTTTGTTTAACAGTTTTTTTTTCATTAATTTGCAATCTTTACTGAAAGAATTTTTAAAAACATTTTTTTGATTAGCTAATCTTATTTTAAAGACTTTTTTCTTTAAACACCTCATCAAAAATACAACAGAGTTAAATCTAGGAATTTTGGAAAGCAATCGATATTACGAAATGTTTGAAGTTGAGTTTACTCAAAAACATTCTAAAAACAATTTCTTGTGTCTCTTGCTTAATGCGACGTACATAGCATGCCATATGTGCAAGTATTCTAATAACAAATTAAAATATTGTCATCATGTCTCGATTCCATTTGCCAATAACCGTTATAGCATTACCAACGACGTTCTCAAAAAAGTACAAATTACCTGCTATTCCAAAGTACGAAATATACTACACTGTCACTCGCAGAGAGGTAATGGCATGTACATTTCTCATGGATTATTCTTCTCCACATATGACACGAAAGTAGGCCTAATCATTAATAATAATTTTATTTTAAAATTTAATATGGCTTTCCGTGGTTTCTAATATTCTATTAATGTAATTAAAAAGGTTCGCTGACCAAGTGCCTCACGTCATAATTTGTATTTTATTCTGCATTTAGCTAGTTTGTCAGTTTTTACTCTATGTGTTACTTGTCTCCATTATTCCAAAACAAGTAGGTAGACCCTTCCTATTTATGAGCATTAAATTTCCTAACATTTGCACTCGTTAAACGTATTTTCAATTCAAATACTAACCAATGTACAGTGCTTCTGAGGAACATTTGAGGAACAATTTTAAAAAATACAAAATTTTACAGATTAGGTACTTTTATGTTCCAGCCTCAGAAGCTTAAATTTCAACCTGTTTTTGTATAGTAAATTTTTATTAATGATCCTAAAAACTGACTTCCAATACTTAAGGAAATAATGGTAGTTTAAGAACAAAAATCACTGTTTTACACTTACAAAATATATTTAAGAAAACATAATCTTGTGTGTTTCCGCCTAGCATAGAAAATTTAAGTAGAATGACTGAAAAATATGAATAATAAAAATATTTGAAGTATAAAAATATACAACAAAAGCACATAAAAATGTACAAAATATCTGCGATACATACAAAACATAAAGCTAATTAAATAAAACATCATTCATCTAAAGAATAAAATGTCATTAACCTAATACATTAAAAATAATTAACTTAAAAATAAACGTCAGGCGTCTGTACGCCTTGACCTCTGTGGCGTTGATAGCATGTCGTTGTCGGTGTCGTTATCGTTTTCTTCCTTCCGAGCTATAGTTTGCTCGAAGAGGTTAGCTTGTTCTTCGCATTCAGCGTCAGTGTCTTCTTCATTGAAGTCTGTTTCTGGCAAATTTTCCAATACAGTACCAACGCAATTTTGCAGATGGCAGAGTACCAGAGTCCTGCTTTTTTTGCAGCTGCAAGCCCCCGTGCAACATTCTGGAATACATTTGCAGCGAATGATGTTGAGAAGGTGGTTTGGAGCAACATCCATGGTTATAGTAATGAGGATCACACCTGTAAATAAATAAACAAAATAAGTAAATAAATACGTTTATTTTGGTATAGCATAATGAATTACAACAAAGCAGAGCAATCGTCAAACAACAGTCTGGTATGGTGAAAATTTAACAATATGACAAATACTATGAATGAGTATAATACTAACCTCGTTTGGTCAGGCTCCAGTCCCAAGCAAATGGTAACTTTTGTGGTCTCCCTTCACTCTCCAGACATGTGTGTACTTGCAAATATGTCCTGAAGGAGTGGTACTTGGCGGTATCTCTTGTAAGTGGCAATTTCGCAAGTTAAAATTTTGGTTTTACCAGAACGTTGGATAAAATTGCTCAATACCGCAAATCCTGTAAATTATCTACGTTGATGGTCCACCGTACAATATCACCAGATACTTCTTTTCTGGTTCAGAAATTTAGTGTGGTGTTGCTTTGAAAATACCAACTATTTCTGAGAACCAAGGATTTTTCTCATAAACTTGCATTACCTTTTTCTTCCCAATTCCGAAGGATACTAAACTGGTGTCACACCCACTCATTGCGTGAAAGAGGAAAATATCCTGAGTGGAGACTTTGCAGGAATGAGATGAATACAAAACACTGGGGGTGTTACCTCTCCCACTTTCTGGAAATAAATATTATTTTTAAAAGAACCTAATGCTGTTAGCAAAATGAAAAGGTTAATATCTTCTGCTGCTATGATAACACTATCAAAGTCGCCAGCTTTTGATATAGCAGTTTCTACTACCATGACATTGGCATTTTTTGTTGTCTGCTTTACCTGAATTCCTTTGACTTTCATTTCAGTCATCAACAATGTGATAAAAATTTTTTCGTGTTGGAATCGTTGGAGAGAAGGTTTTCTTGTAAAATTGTAGTAACAGATGTTGTTTTAGAAAACACAAACGATATCGTTCTACTGATTTGGTGCTGTGGTAACTTATATCAACAGCATACCCATCAAAAACCACTATAGCATTGCTTCCAAAGTGTCTTTGAACATAATCCACATAATTCTGGCACACCGATTCAAATGTGGCTTATGTTGATTTGCTCCACACAACCTGATGCAGCAGGTACCCACCATCAATAACTGTGCATTTGCTGTTGCCGAAGTTTACTGGTTCTTTTATAGGAATGAATGCCTCATACAACATTGACTTTCTGCTTTTGTGCATACCTTCCTTTGTAAGGAAATTGTATTTGATCAGGATCCTGATGTTAGCATCTGATTGTTTGGTGATGCAAATCCGTTAAAAGAGAGTCAGAGGGTGTACTGTAAACTTTTTGTCTTTAATTTTTAGGGAACAGGAAACAGATGCTAGAGTAACCATCTTAGCTTTCCGCTACAACTTTATATTGTGCTGCAAATAATGAAGTAACCCTTAGTAGTGAACTTTTTATATTCTTGAAAATTTATTTTGTTTTTTTATGTGATCATATTCTGGTAGTACCCTTAGCGTAGTTTGGCCTACTACATGAAAGTATGAGATCATTACTCTGAATGAGTCAAAGGTGGAGGTTCCAATCACTCGTACGTTTAGCTCTGATGAAATTTTTTATTAGGGTACATATGTGGAAATATTGGATCCACAGCGCAGCAGTTGGCCTTCTTATTTAGTCCTTTCGTTAATTTAACTTTCACAGCATTCATAATCTATATTGGATTAGTAAGAAGAATCTATAATTGTATTCAGTGTAAACAACTCTTCTTCTTTAAACTCTAAGTGTTCAATTATCAGACCACCCAAAGCAGTGTAGGCAAGGCTATGCGCATGTACAGTCCTGGCGTAAGCATGTCCAGACATCTTATAAACACTTTTGGCTGCAAAAATCTTGCATAACAGCTCTTTCAAAACACTCCTAGCCATAATCGTCCCTATGGCACCCATGAATGAGGTGAAAATCTCCTACCCTCACAACGACGTTGCTGAACTTTGGAATTGAGGCAACCGCATCATGAGCTTTTCAAAATAATGGCTGGTCAAAAGTGACAACATATGTTTTTTAGTTAATTCGCTTACATTCTACAATTGCAGTGAGGATGGATGTATATACTGTAGAGTAATCACTTGGAGGTGTATTGATGAAAGAGAGGCACACAATCTTGTAGTATTCATATTTCTCTCCTTGTGTCCTCAGTTCCATAAATCCATTCCAACCGGGTACTTATGATGAGTGTGTGTTCTTCTCATATACCCAGGCAATATTGAAAGCAGATGGCACGATGTCCTATACAGGACTGATATTTATGTCAAACAATTTTACAGTTTTTAATCTTCCATTGGGTGGTTGGTAATACTGCTTAACTTCAAGAGTGCCAGCTTTGCCAATTAGTTCGGATACTGAGGTGGCTTTCATGCAAACTACATCTGTCTCACTGGTCGCAGAATCTCGGGGGATGAAGGCCATTATTCCTCCCATGGCGTGGAAGGTGCCTTTTCCATCCAGCGTGATCACGTTGAAGTCAGCGTTGTTGAAGATAAACTGATTGAATGGATTGACTGACTCATCAGCTACGTCCTTCTCTGCCTGTAGAACATACGATCCTTCACGCCTAGAAGCCTGATCATAGGTAGGTGAAAATTCTAACGTCACTAGAAGGTTTAGAAGAAGTTTGGATACAAACTTCTTGTTAACATACTTTGCAACCCCAATCATAATGGGAGACAAGAATGATTTTGGTCGCACGGCTAGAATAATGGCATGTGCCAGAGCAAGACATTTCTTCTTCCAGAATTATAGTGAACCCTGTTTATTTGTCAAAATGATCATATGTAAGAGGAGAAGCAGTGTCTCGGGGACAACATGATGGAGACCACCTTAAAAATTATCAATAGAAGGGTAAGCAGTAATGCTAAACATTTTAAAGCAGATATACTTAAAAAAACCTATTTTAGGAACATAAAATAAGGATCGTTAAGAAGGGATTTATGAGCGAAGGGAGGAATCACGGGGTATCGATTTTTCACTCTCCCCTAACACCTGTACCTAATCCCGTTACCTGATAAAGGAGTTACGCGAGGTCATTTTATTATAATGACTCCCCTAATAATACCCTTACTTGAAGAGGATGGAAAGTTCTACATCTAACATAATTTACATAGAAATGTTGAAAAATAAAGTTGTAAAGCAAAACCCTGCATCTTTCTGCTATTTTTGATAATTTGAGAAATTTGTTGTATCGTTGAACCATTGTATCCCAGTAACTATTAGGTCAAAAAATACTTTTGACCAGTAAAATTCAAAAGAAAGTTAATGGTCTTCAACTTTGTAAATAAGTATATTCCGCTAAAAATGCATGGTTTAGAAATTATACGCAAAAATCTGAAGAAAATTTTGAGGTTTTTTAGCTGCTCCCATGTTAACACATGGTTTTCGAGGTAGAAAACTCATATTCTACTCCACAGAGTACCCACAAACAACATACTAAAATATCATTAACTTCAGAATACTTTCCATATACCTCTCCTTCATTTATTACCCGCCGCTCGGCCTATTAGTAACTATGGCAAAAGCTAAAAAAGTGCAAACCTTAAAATATACGAAAAACAAATACATACATTAATGGAATCATAGAAATATTATTTAGTTAAAGATGCAATTTGTTAAAAATGCTGCTAAAACCTCTAAAAAATAAGTAATTTAATAAACAGCACAGTAACTCCAAGATCGGGCCGCCGCTGTAGGCCACTGATCAAGAGCGAATGTTTCGCTGTCCGAGAACTAAGCGCAGGGGTGAGTTCAAAACTTATATATGTGTATGACAGTGTGGTATTAAATTGCATGTTAATAAGCACAATGCTGCAGTGTTAGTGACATAATTAAAAAAAACTCAAGATCATAGATCTAGTGGCACTAAACCCCTGTTCATCACTCTTCAAAACATTTTACTTGTCCATGCACAACGATCAAGCAGAAACAGTATCATAATTCGCACTTAAATTTAACCGTCAATTGGTATCGCTTCAACGAACGTAACTGGTACAGTGATGTGCTGCGGCACCATAGATTTAATAATTATTTTTTTACAATTGTGACTACCGTTTATGTATAATTAATTATTTATAATATATCTTATACATAAACTTTTTGTACATTCAACTTAGAAAATATTAAAAATTTGAAGAAAAAAATAAAACTCCGTTTTTCTTATATACCACAAGAAAGAGTACGAATTTGCAACTCATGCTAAAAAAACTAAATAAAACAAATATTTAAAACGTAGCACAAAAGAGTTCGGCTTGTGTTTTTAAAACACGCGGACGTGCTTTTACGCCCGGCGGTAATCAAGTCCCCGCGCGTTAAATCGAATATGAGCCTACCTGTAGTTGAACGTTACCGAGTTTTGAACCAGTGCAAGGACGTGCTCGGCGCTACGTTTGCTTTAAAACAGCAACTGCTACGATTAGATGATTGGATGTCCATCCAGTGCCTCCTCGATCACAGTATTATGAACAGACTGGATACCCTCAATACATGCCGCAGCCAGGTACGCTAATGCAACATATAACGCAAATACCACCGCAAATGGCATAAATACCACCACCAATGAATTCACAATCACAAATAAAATAAAACTTTAAATACCTGCCGCAATAGTCAATAGAAATTCAACAGAGTCAACAACACGATAACAAATACACAACATAATGCAAGTCAACAATACCCATTACAAACTGCATGGAAAACAGTAGGAAATAAGAAACGAGACAGAATAGTACAGATCAAAGTATAAATGAAACGAAAGTGAACAACTACTAGTTACGCAAGCCATGTACGTCAAAAAGATATGAGGCATTATTAGAGAATGAGGAAGCAGATAGCAACGCATCTAATTAAAAGGATGCAACAGAAAAAATTCTTAAACCGCCACCCATATTTGTAGCAGGCGTAAAATATATTACACCGCTAACACAACTGTCAAATGAAATTGATGAAAAGAAAAGCGGAATTAAAACCCTTTCAAACGATTAGGTTAAAGTCCAAGCTGAAATTCCAGGATTATAATCCAGTATAATAAAAACGCTAAAAAAGAGGATAAAAATTTCACACTTATAAACTCAAGTAAGAGCGTAATTTTAAAGTACTACTCCTGAGAATAAACTCCTCAACCGACACAGAAAACATCAAGAAAAGCATCGAAGAGCATGAATATAAAGTATTAAAAAGCAGCTACCGTTATTTCTCATAAAAATCGCATCGGGTAAAAGCAATAATAAAGAAGTATACAACATAAAACACTTAATGAATACTGAACACGCGCTCGTAAGGAACGCGTAATAGCTGCTGGCTGCAAAAAAGAAAATGCGTTAAAAACCGATAGAGAAAAGGCAAACGAAATCGCACTGACCACATATTTATCAAAATTAGAGCGTACTATTCCTAAGTTGATCTAACTTACTCTAACTTGACGCTAGCTTAACATTAAGATTTAGCTTAACATCATCCGTGGAGCGGGCAGCCGAGTAGAGTTGGTCAAGCAACTCTGACGTCAGCGGTGGGAGTCAGACCTGGTGCAGGCAGATGGACAAAAAGCCCTGCGACAATTCTGATAGTCCAGCAATGTAGAAGGTCGGGCGACAAAGTCAGCGGCAAGGCAGGGAAGCAACGTTTTTTTCGGGCACAGGTTTTTCTTAATGTTATTCCTTAATTCCTCACAAACGAACTCGCTGATAGAGAAAAGGTAGGGTACACACCTGTTGCTTGGGTTCCTAACCAGTAAATGGAAAAACTGGGAGAGACTCGTGGAAAGCTTTTGTTCTTGCGGTGTTACAGCGGGATGGTAGATCTCGTATAGAGCGGGTGGACGAGTCGTTACAGAATGTAATACTTAAATGTTAATACTCAAAAGCGGTATGCGATATTAACTTTGCAAAGCAAGAAGCGTGTCAGGTTTCACGCCTGTTCCGTTTGATAATGCAGATACGGGCTGGCCGTAGATCAAACACTTTAAGGTTAAAGTTTAAAAATATCTCACCCGATAATGTATGGATTTTCAAACAAAGAACAGGTAAAGTCACAATTTAAACTAAAATGCAAAAGGAGAGATTTAACCGCAACAAATATAAACACAACAATTGAATCTCCACACCCTAAAGGAAAATACCACAATATACAAAATACTAGAGGTATGGCCACACAAAGGTTTTTTGCAGCAGAACTTCGCGTTCCGTTAAGGCAAGAATGTCAAATGCGTAAATTGTGCGAAAAATCACCCAGCCAACTACAAAGATTGCCTTAATTAATATTTTTTTTAATTATTAATATTATTAATAAATATTCTACGCTAAGAAAAAAATGAATAAATGTTAATCAAACAAATCAAATAACCTCTATACCACAAAGACGACCACAAGGAATAGAAACATTCTAATATTATGTCCAAATACTCAGAGAAAATAACCGCAATAATAATAACTAAAACGTCAATAACAATCAAATGTTACAACAAGGTACAAATGCACATAAAACTTCAATAAATTAAAAAACATGATAAGGCGTAACCTTATGGAACAAATGAGTACCATGCTTAATCTCTTAACCACATGCATCTTAAAAATTGCATAATGGCTCAATACACGTTAAAATTTGCCGATTGGAACGTTAATGGACTTTGTCAACATAGGCAAGAATTAAAAATAAACAATATTATAATTATATTTATAAATTATAATAAACAATAAACTAGATACAGTGTTAATATCTGAAGATCGTTTCATTAACCGTTCCTACCTAAAAATACAAAATTATTCCATATACACTACTCAACACCCTGACGACACTGCATATACAAGCACTGTAATCATAATACAAAATTCGATTAAACATACGAAACTACCTAAATACAGATACAATCATATACAAGCTACAAATGTTAACTTAGAGACTGGTTAGGAACCTTAACAATTACAGCAGTTTTATCAACAATTTGATCACTTTTTCAATACTCTTGGGAGTCGATTTATTGCCACTGGCAAGTATTACCACTGGGAGGTGATAACACTCAAAGGAAGAGAACTGCTGAAAACAATAGAAGTGAACCATTTATATGCCTTAACTGGTCAACGAACCTACTGCCCCACAGATACCAATAAACTACCTGATCTACGTTATTTCTGTGTAGTAAAAGGCATATCCCAAAATTAGATCCAATGTCGAATCACTTCCCCATTGTAATTACGTTCAGTGCTCTAATATTTAATCACTGAAAATATCTGACGCTATGCAATAGGAAGAGTAATAGGGAGGAATTCCAAAGAATATTAGGTTAAAAAATCACACTTGAAGTGTCTCTCAAAATTAAAAACGATATTTTAATATCAGTTGAACACCTAACTAAAGCCATCCAACACGCGGCGTGGCAAACAACATTTATTTCATTACAACCTGAAAATCAAGAAGATCTTATATTATTGAAACAGAAAATAGCTAAAAAGCGAAAACTCAGAAGAAGATGGCATAACTCAAAGGCACCAGGTGAGAAAAGGGCACTCAATGCAGCAAGCAGACATCTGAAAATACTATTGAACAATATGAAATAGCAAGCAATTGAAGACTGTTTCCTACGGAAGCAACGGATTATTCGTTCTGGAAAGCAAGCAGGAAACTTAAGTAACCACAACAGTATATCCCTCCATTCAGATCATTAAATGGTATCTCGACAAAAAGCGATTAAGAAAAGGCAAATGTATTTGTCAATCATTTAAAAAAAGTATTTACTCCAGATCCAGTTGACATCACTCCAGAAGAAGGAAACTTCATCCATAAATATTTTGGCGCCTCCTTTCAAAGGGTATTACTTGTTAAAAAGATACGAGGAAATAACTTCATGTTAGGAAATTTGTCATTATCGCCCGGTCTATTTTGCACGTTGCATGACTTACAGCATTCTCACCATATGCAGCACAAATCATTTCGGTGGCTTCAGCAGCGTTTTTCTTAAGATGAAACGCGAAGTGGATAAAAAATCGAATATGCTCTTTTGTGATGCCATCGTGAACACGGCTGATTCTTGAGGTTATATGCATGAAACGCCAAATCGCATGATGTTTCGAAAGAAATTGCTTTAAAACCGCAAGAGGGCGGACTAATACGTTACATGTAAACGGTGATTTGCGTCCTGTGAAATCTAAAGCTGAGAACTTATTTATACACCTAGTGGTTATTTTAATTTTCTGATAACTCTCTTTCATAAACAATTAGTATTATTTATTACAGACTGTTCATATAAATACTCTTGTATTTGTCTGAGTTTTTAATTTATTCAGCAGGAGATTTTTGTAGTTAGATTGCTTTCTTAAGTTTTGTGTCATATCCTGATATTATTTTTAGGTTTTCTGAGTTTTCTTTTATCAGGTATTTTCTGTTTAAACAATTTGGAAAGTTCTTTATCTTCTTTATAATTCTCAATAGCAAAACTGACAAAATGGTGTCTACTTTTTCTCAATTTCTCTGCAGGCTCGTTAATATCTATTATATATTTAACCAAAATTTGTGATTTAATTCTTTGCATGTATTTCAGTCAGTCAGTATATTGTAAAATAAAAATAGTTTTAAAGTCTCCAATACCTGGTAGTTGCAGTCGATCATTATAGGCAAAACATTCCAATAACAATCGAATAAATATGTTGTTCTTGTCTACTACTTTTATAACTTAAAATCTTAGTAGATCGAGAGTTTTATGGGTTTGTTGCTTTGTCTGTTGACTTAAAAAATTTTTATATATACTAAAGCGTATTGGACTTTTTTGACATCCACTCACAGCACAATCAATTAATTAATTAACCAATAACTCAGCCGCAACGCAAATTTCCATAGTTAGATCTAATCTTCACATTTTTTTCGAGTTTTGGAAATAAGGTAGAAATGTAGCTGCAGGGGGACCACCGGAACCAGCAAAACTTTCAAAGTGGTCTATGAGAAAAAAAAGTTTGGGAGTCTCTGGTCTAAATACACGCCTTGGTACTTAATATCTTTATCTTGTTGTTTATTATTAAGTAATACAATTAGTCAGGTACCTCTTCTCAGAGTAAAAGTCATATAACCAATTTACCTTTGTATACCTTTATGCGGCATTTGTTAGTCCAGGTTTATAATTTTTGTAAATGAACTTGGAGATGTTGAGAGGCTATATTGGGATCGGCTTGCGACGAGCGCATTACGGTATCGCAGGCGATACCGTAGTTCTTGTTGTGTTGGGTATAAAGAAGATACAAAAGTGGACCCAACACCCTTTCTTAAGAAACTCCAGCGCCAATGAAAAATATAGTAGACCTTGATGCTATTCCTTGTCTAATTCTTGCGTGATATCGAGAAAGACAGCCGAACAGTAGCGTTTGCGTTCTAAGTCTTGCGGAATTCTGTTTGTGTTGCGCTTACTCAACTATGCCATGGTTATTTTGTAAGCCAGATTGACGGTTTAATAACAGACGATTATCTTCAAATATTGGTGTCAATTTTTGAAGTAACAATTTCTCAAAAAGTTTTGATACAATCGGCAGTAGACTAATTGGTCTGTAGACCATAGTAGTTAGTTTGCCGGGTTTAAGTATTAATATAATCGTAGGAAATTTCCATTGATCCGGAAAATAACTTACTTTTAAAATAGCATTCATTAGGTAAGAAAGAAACTAGAAAATTTTTTAGTAATTCCCGCAACATCTATAATTAAGTCACAACCGGTAATTTGCTTAGATTTAAATCCATAATTATAGCCTTGACCTTGTTGACCGTAAAGTTATTAGTTGAAAAGCAAATTTAGAAAGGAGATGCGGGACATTGTACAATTTCTTCCTCTTCTTTTCTTATTGAACCAGAACAAAATGGACAAAATACGGATTTCAAATGTTTTGCAAAAACAAGCGCTTTTTTCTGGGTTACTTCTAGTTCAAGTATTATTTTCGAGACTCAGGGGCGTCATGTAGTTTTGTGGTTGTTTTAAGTTCTTGATAGTTGTCCGAGGGAAGTAGTCACTAACTTCCGTCGATTAAGATTTTTCACATCTGCAGTCGCATGAATGAAACTTCTCTTATCATTGGGATGCTTTGTTACTTGCCATCTTCGGCGTAATTGACGTTTTTGGCGATTTTTTTGCCATAATAAGATAGTCGGTGGTTTCTATTTTCTCGGCCTTTCAAAGTGTTGCTAACTGTGCAAATTATTGGATAGAATTATTAAGTATCAAGCGCTAGAGCTTCATCAATTGTCGTTCTAAATAGATCCCAATTTGTTAGTTTATTGCAAAAGCTAGAAGGTTTTATTTTGGTCATCACTTGGGTCCCTACGCTCACAATAATTGACGAGTGGTCAGCTCAAAGATCGAGGCAAGATGTTGCTTTAAGATAATACGGGTTAATGTCTTTTACAATGCACAACTCGAGTAAATATGGTATTTTTTCCATATCTAATGATCAGTATGTTGGTTCGCCTGTGGATATATAGCGCAACCCATTATCGGTTATCGCTTTTAGGAGTTTCTTGCCTTTAGTGGTAGTAAGTCGCAAATCCTACTGAATATGTTTGACATTGTAGTCACTGCCAGAGATAAATTTATTTTGCAATGTTTGAAAATAATGTTTATAGTGTTCTATTTTATAGTTGTGCTTGGGCGGACAGTAAGGTGCTCAAATCACTACAAGCCCTTTCCAATCTTTGATTGCTACAGTAGTGGCTTAAAAACGTTCCAAGTTATATTTTGGAAATTTGTAGTGCTTGATTGCGTTTTTAACAATGATCGCACTTCTAGCATGAGATCGCGTCGTCCTGATGCTGTGTTGCGTATATCGCATATTTTGGGATTGTAGGAAAGTTCGGTTTGTATAATGAAATTCAGATATCATCATGATATCTATACAGTGATTTCTCAGGAAGGTTGTAAGCTTGTCTTTGTGTTGTACTAATCTGTCAGCATTCCACATTGCTAATTTAAGCTGCTGATCCATTATTTAGTTTAGAAACGACGCTAGTAATAAGAGTTATCATATTGCCCATTTGTTGCCTTAAGTTTTTTAATACGTCTTTAAGTTCAGATAACTCACTTGATTAATTTACAGATGTTGGTTGGACCGGTGTTGTATTAGGTTCATATCGCTAGTTGCTTCCGCTTGTTGCTTGGACATAACTAATGTTTGACCGAGTCCATTGTGCTGTATATTGACGAGTAGATACAAATTGTCTGCTTCTTAACGGGATGAACTTTTTTGTTATAATTCCTGCTAGACAAAACATTACTTATAATTTGCAGAGTGGTTTTCATTGCAATTCACACATTTAATATCGGAGGTTCTTTCTTTTCGTTGGCAATGGGCAGTTAAATGATCGCCGATGCATTTAACGCAACGGGGAGTTTTGTTACAAAAGTTTTTAGTATACCAAAATCTTTGGCATTTTGCACATTGAGATAGTTTGGGCTCTACTGTTGGATACATACGGATATTTTTGTACATAGCGCATCTGCTAATTTTGATCAACTTGCATAGATACGAATTGTTCAACGTTTTGCAATTGCATGGGTGAGATTTAATTTCGATAGAAATCCACGTTCGTTTGCATTACTTACTGTAGTGGTACGCAAACACAGCCGATGATAAATAAAACCAGCACTTGACCCGCAGATCACGAGATTATTTGTAAACACCGCACATACACTTGGAGCATAACTTATATCTCGAAAATCAAATAACAAATAATCTAGCACTAAACACAAAATAAACATAGTAATCTTAACTCTGCTACAACGACGAGGAATCCGCTGCAACACTTTTTTCTCGCAAAGCAGCACTATGGCGGCAGAAGCGGTCAAGTAGCTGTGAGCTAATCGAACTAGGCCATATTTCTAATGATCGCGGAGCCCCACCAACACGCCGATCAGTCGCAGATCTCTCACGGAAATTGTTTATGATTATCACAACACGG
This sequence comes from Sinelater perroti, assembly GCA_036346155.1. Classification (NCBI taxonomy): domain Eukaryota; kingdom Metazoa; phylum Arthropoda; class Insecta; order Coleoptera; family Elateridae; genus Sinelater; species Sinelater perroti. The sequence continues at coordinate 122,040 of JARFIY010000106.1, forward strand.
GCGGCGCACACTAACAAATTAAAATATCTAAAAAAATACTCTAGCGTATCAAGAAATCGTGATAACTTACAGAGTTACTTATGCAGTTTTTTCACTATGACTACTGGACCAACATAAGTTGTCTCATCAAGATGATTTGTGAAATACATAACAATAAATTCATACAACGTTTTTACGAGAAATAACTTCAGAATACTTTCCATATACCTCTCCTTCATTTATTACCCGCCGCTCGGCCTATTAGTAACTGTGGCAAAAGCTAAAAAAGTGCAAACCTTAAAATATACGAAAAACAAATACATACATTAATGGAATCATAGAAATATTATTTAGTTAAAGATGCAATTTGTTAAAAATGCTGCTAAAACCTCTAAAAAATAAGTAATTTAATAAACAGCACAGTAACTCCAAGATCGGGCCGCCGCTGTAGGCGACTGATCAAGAGCGAATGTTTCGCTGTCCGAGAACTAAGCGCAGGGGTGAGTTCAAAACTTATATATGTGTATGACAGTGTGGTATTAAATTGCATGTTAATAAGCACAATGCTGCAGTGTTAGTGACATAATTAAAAAAAACTCAAGATCATAGATCTAGTGGCAGTAAACCCCTGTTCATCAAAGACTCTTCAAAAAATTTTACTTGTCCATGCACAACGATCAAGCAGAAACAGTATCATAATTCGCACTTAAATTTAACCCTCAATTGATATCGCTTCAACGAACGTAACTGGTACAGTGATGTGCTGCGGCACCATAGATTTAATAATTATTTTTTGACAATTGTGACTACCGTTTATGTATAATTAATTATTTATAATATATCTTATACATAAACTTTTTGTACATTCAACTTAGAAAATATTAAAAATTTGAAGAAAAAAACAAAACTCCGTTTTTCTTATATACCACAAGAAAGAGTACGAATTTGCAACTCATGCTAAAAAACTAAATAAAACAAATATTTAAAACGTAGCACAAAAGAGTTCGGCTTGTGTTTTTAAAACACGCGGACGTGCGTTTACGCCCGGCGGTAATCAAGTCCCCGCGCGTTAAATCGAATATGAGCCTACCTGGAGTTGAACGTTACCGAGTTTTGAACCAGTGCAAGGACGTGCTCGGCGCTACGTTTGCTTTAAAACAGCAAGTGCTACGATTAGATGATTGGATGTCCATCCAGTGCCTCCTCGATCACAATATTATGAACAGACTGGATACCCTCAATACATGCCGCAGCCAGGTACGCTAATGCAACATATAACGCAAATACCACCGCAAATGGCATAAATACCACCACAAATGAATTCACAATCACAAATAAAACAAAACTTTAAATACCTGCCGCAATAGTCAATAGAAATTCAACAAAGTCAACAACACGATAACAAATACACAACATAATGCAAGTCAACAATACCCATTACAAACTGCATGGAAAACAGTAGGAAATAAGAAACGAGACAGAATAGTACAGATCAAAGTATAAAAGAGACGAAAGTGAACAACTACTAGTTACGCAAGCCATGTACGTCAAAAAGATATGAGGCATTATTAGAGAATGAGGAAGCAGATAGCAACGCATCTAATTAAAAGGATGCAACAGAAAAAAAATTCTTAAACCGCCACCCATATTTGTAGCAGGCGTAAAATATATTACACCGCTAACACAACTGTCAAATGAAATTGATGAAAAGAAAAGCGGAATTAAAACCCTTTCAAACGATTAGGTTAAAGTCCAAGCTGAAATTCCAGGATTATAATCCAGTATAATAAAAACGCTAAAAAAGAGGATAAAAATTTCACACTTATAAACTCAAGTAAGAGCGTAATTTTAAAGTACTACTCCTGAGAATAAACTTCTCAACCCAGAAAACATCAAGAAAAGCATCGAAGAGCATGAATATAAAGTATTAAAAAGCAGCTACCGTTATTTCTCATAAAAATCGCATCGGGTAAAAGCAATAATAAAGAAGTATACAACATAAAACACTTAATGAATACTGAACACGCGCTCGTAAGGAACGCGTAATAGCTGCTGGCTGCAAAAAAGAAAATGCGTTAAAAACCGATAGAGAAAAGGCAAACGAAATCGCACTGACCACATATTTATCAAAATTAGAGCGTACTATTCCTAAGTTGATCTAACTTACTCTAACTTGACACTAGCTTAACATTAAGATTTAGCTTAACATCATCCGTGGAGCGGGCAGCCGAGTAGAGTTGGTCAAGCAACTCTGACGTCAGCGGTGGGAGTCAGACCTGGTGCAGGCAGATGGACAAAAGGCCCTGCGACAATTCTGATAGTCCAGCAATGTAGAAGGTCGGGCGACAAAGTCAGCGGCAAGGCAGGGAAGCAACGTTTTTTTCGGGCACAGGTTTTTCTTAATGTTATTCCTTAATTCCTCACAAACGAACTCGCTGATAGAGAAAAGGTAGGGTACACACCTGTTGCTTGGGTTCCTAACCAGTAAATGGAAAAAACTGGGAGAGACTCGTGGAAAGCTTTTGTTCTTGCGGTGTTACAGCGGGATGGTAGATCTCGTATAGAACGGGTGGACGAGTCGTTACAGAATGTAATACTTAAATGTTAATACTCAAAAGCGGTATGCGATATTAACTTTGCAAAGCAAGAAGCGTGTGAGGTTTCACGCCTGTTCCGTTTGATAATGCAGATACGGGCTGGACGTAGATCAAACACTTTAAGCTTAAATTTTAAAAATATCTCACCCGATAATGTATGGATTTTCAAACAAAGAACAGGTAAAGTCACAATTTAAACTAAAATGCAAAAGGAGAGATTTGACCGCAACAAATATAAACACAACAATTGAATCTCCACACCCTAAAGGAAAATACCACAATATACAAAATACTAGAGGTATGGCCACACAAAGGTTTTTTGCAGCAGAACTCCGCGTTCCGTTAAGGCAAGAATGTCATTCATCGCGTAAATTGTGCGAAAAATCACCCAGCCAACTACAAAGATTGCCTTAATTAATATTTTTTTTAATTATTAATATTATTAATAAATATTCTACGCTAGGAAAAAAATGAATAAATGTTAATCAAACAAATCAAATAACCTCTATACCACAAAGACGACCACAAGGAACAGAAACATTCTAATATTATGTCCAAATACTCAGAGAAAATACCCGCAATAATAATAACTAAAACGTCAATAACAATCAAATGTTACAAGGTACAAATGCACATAAAACTTCAATAAATTAAAAAACATGATAACGCGTAACCTTATGGAACAAATGAGTACCATGCTTAATCTCTTAACCGCAGACATCTTAAAAATTGCATAATGGCTCAATACACGTTAAAATATGCCGATTGGAACGTTAATGGACTTTGTCAACATAGGCAAGAATTAAAAATATTTATAATAAACAATAAACTAGATATAGTGTTAATATCTGAAGAACGTTTCATTAACCGTTCCTACCTAAAAATACGAAATTATTCCATATACACTACTTAACACCCTGACGGCACTCTATATACAAGCACTGTAATCATAATACAAAATTCGATTAAACATACGAAACTACCTAAATACAGATACAGTCATATACAAGCTACAAATGTTAACTTAGAAGACTGGTTAGGAACCTTAACAATTACAGCAGTTTTATCAACAATTTGATCACTTTTTCAATACTCTTGGGAGTCGATTTATTGCCACTGGCAAGTATTACCACTGGGAGGTGATAACACTCAAAGGAAGAGAACTGCTGAAAACAATAGAAGTGAACCATTTATATGCCTTATCAACTGGTCAAGGAACCTACTGCCCCACAGATACCAATAAACTACCTGATCTACGTTATTTCTGTGTAGTAAAAGGCATATCCCAAAATTAGATCCAATGTCGAATCACTTCCCCATTGTAACTACGTTCAGTGCTCTAATACTTAATCACTGAAAATATCTGACGCTATGCAATAGGAAGAGTAATAGGAATGAATTCCAAAGAATATTAGGTTAAAAAACCACACTTGAAGTGTCTCTCAAAATTAAAAACGATATTTTAATATTAGTTGAACACCTAACTAAAGCCATCCAACACGCTGCGTGGCAAACAACATTTATTTCATCACAACCTGAAAATCAAGAAGATCTTATATTATTGAAACAGAAAATAGCTAAAAACCGAAACTCAGAAGAAGATGGCAAAGCTCAAAGGCACCAGGTGATAAAAGGGCACTCAATGCAGCAAGCAGACATCTGAAAATACTATTGAACGGAAGCAACGGATTATTCGTTCTGGAGAGCAAGCAGGAAACTTAAGCAACCACAACAGTATATCCCTCCATTCAGATCATTAAATGGTATCTCAACAAAAAGCGATTAAGAAAAGGCAAATGTATTTGCCAATCATTTAAAAAAAGTATTTACACCAGATCCAGTTGACATGACTCCAGAAGAAGGAAACTTCATCCATAAATATTTTGGCGCCTCCTTTCAAAGGGTATTACTTGTTAAAAAGATACGAGGAAATAAAGTAAAACAAACTATACTCACTAAATTGAATATCAAAAAGTCACCCGGATATGATCTAATAACTGGAGAAATCTTAAAACATCTGTCAAAAACCTGCGTGAAACTAATAGCATACATCTTGAATGCTACATTAAATAAAGGATTTTTTTCCTGGCCATTGGAATGTCGCAAAGGTAATACCAATTCTAAAACCTGGAAACCCATCAGTCTCCTTCCTGTCATGTCTAAAGTATTTGAGAAAATTCCTAAACAAATTAAAACCCCTTTTACAAGATGTAATAATAGAACACCAATTTGGATTTAGAGAGTACTACGTTACTATAGAACGATTGCACAGTTTAATTGACCAAATTCACCGAGATAAAGAAAACAAAACATGTTGTGCGTCTTTTTTAGATATTAAGCAACAATTCGTCAAGGTATGCCATGGGGGGTTACTGTTTAAAGTAAAAACTAATCTACCTCGTCTTTACTACACACTTTTACAATCATTTATATTAAACAAATATTTTCTCATAAAGATAAAAAAAATCCATACACGTCACTTCATCCAATCAGTTCAGGGGTTCCTCAAAGAATCCTGTTAAAACCAACGCTGTATCTGCTATATACTTCTGATCTTACAACTACAAATCTGACAGTAATAGACACATTTGCTAATGATACAGCTATTATGGCATCTCACGATAACCCAGACATAGTCACGTTATCTTCAACACCACTTAAATTAAATCCAAACCTGGCTTAAAAAGTGGCGCATCAGAGCAAATGAGACAAAATCTAGACATGTACCCTTCATCGTACGAAAAAAACTTGTCCTGCAGTATACTTACTTATACCTACTATACTACAACCAACAGCTTCCACAAACAGAAGACGTAAAATATCTAGGCATCCATCTAGACCAGCACTTACATGGAGAAAATATATATGGATGAAAAGAAAACAGCTAGATACTAAATTGCGCAAGATGTACTGGCTAATACATCGCCGGTACAATTATCCATAGAATATAAAATACTACTATATAAAGCAGTATTTAAGCCAGTGTGGACCTATAGGCTACAGCTGTGAAAGTTTGCTAGTAAATTCAACTTAGCAGTACTGCGCTTTCAATCAAAAATACTGCGTGCCAACAATAAATGTCTCATGATATGTAACAAATACACTTATCCATCAAGATCCACACATACCTACTATCACAAAAAAAAATTACCAAACACAGCATACGATATCGAGGCAGGTATTTATTAAATAATTTATAGATTTGCAATATTAGGGCTAATTTATCTTCTTACCCTTTATTGTATCGGGATCGTTAAAACGCAATGACGCTAACAAAAATAAGAATCTTTTTAAGGTTATAGTTGCCCGGAATAACTCGTCCTGTGCAGTTTGTAACGAAAAGGTGTTGTGCATATTCATTATCAGATTTTAACTCCAGCTTGTCAACGTGATTTACAGAAGCTGCCGTCTTGCTGTAGTTAACGCTGAGCTTTGTTATTTTTTATTTCTGTGCTCTAAAGTATTATTTAGGATTTTCTGGGCAAATAACGTTGGTCAGGGCTCCTAAAGAAGTTGTAGACTTTTTGCTCCAGGCAAATGCATAATATTCAATTTTCGTGGGTGAGATGGTACTGAAGGATTTTTGGACCATTTGTATCTATTAAGTTCATAATAGCAACTATCATTCTGTTCTTATATATGAGAGTGATGTTTGTAATTTTATCCCATACTGTGGGTATGCCTAGATTAATATGTAGTAATCTGTTTGGTACATACTATGGTGGGTTTACTATCGTGTGAAGTTCTTTTTAAATATCTGCAATATTTTTATATTGGATGTACTTGCAGAGCCCCATAATGGTATGCCGTAAATACAAACAGGTTTTAAATTGTCTGATACAATAGAAGTTTATTTTTAGTAGACAATTATGACTTTCTACCAAGCATGCAATACATTTGGCTAAATTTCATGCCCAGTTGTTTTCTTTTCGTGAAAATATGTATTCTTATTCAGATGAAAGCTTAAAAATTTGATTGTTTCACTTTATAGTATATAAGTTACATTTAATAGTACGAGGATAGGAGTGAAGAAGAGAGGCGCTTTTATGCTTTAAAGCAAACGTGTTGTACACGGATTTAGTTTCGTTGGGTTTTATTTGCCCACGTTGTAACCATTTTTCAAACAGGTGCGGGTGCATTTGCAGTTTTCGGGGGGCTTCAATGGGGTTTTCATGAATTGCTAAAATGATTGTATCATCAGCATAGATGGCAATCATAAGACTAGTTTCCGGCAAATGCAGTATATATAAAGTATAACATGGGCACATGGATGCTTCCTTGTGGAAGTTCAGATAATACAGAATACTATTTTGTGTAGGCTTCTTCATATCTAATTAAGAATGTCCTGTCTGTAATATAGATATTTAATAAAAAATACACAAGACACAAGAAAGCCCACTTAAGTTTGCAGAATAAGTATGTGTGTATACAGTATTCATTTTTAAAATCACTGCTTATTTGATTAACTAGTTGATGTATTTGTTCAATCGTTTTGTGACTAAAACCAAATTGGCTTATGAGTCAAAGTTTGTTAATTACTGGTGATAATTGTTTTAACAGTATTTTTTCTAGACTTTGGAGAGAATCGGCCTCAAACTGATGGGTTTGTACTATTTCTGCAACTTTTCATTTGTAGGGAAAATATTCAAATCTCAATATTGCATTGAAAATATATGTTAACATTAACTTATCGGTAAGATTATATCCCAGTTATTTTTGGGATTGATGGAATCTAGTATGACAATTTTTCGATTAGTTTTTTTCAGTGGGTTATTTAATGTGGGATTTTAGTTGCTTATTAATTTTTTCTTTAGATGCTGGTAACTAGGGTGGATTAGATAAAAAAACTATGTTTAAATATTCGGTAAACTTCATAGCTTTTTGCTGATCAATTCTAGCCCAGGTGTTGTCACTTTTTTGTGTTGGTGATATTTTCTGTTTTTTTTTTTTATTATTATTGAACATAACTATACAATCTGTGGGTAGAATAACTGGATAATGATTTAACATATATATATATATATATATATATACACGCACACATTCGTCCTGCAAAGCGGCATGCGATGGCTTAAACCTTTTCAGTTTAGGTTAGCTTTCCAGTAGATGCTCTACTAGTGTGTTTGGATGGGCGACGAGCCGGTCGTGGCAACGGGTACTGAATCTTCGTATATCTACCTATTGTGAGAATGTTAAGATTACGGCGTATGACCTCGTTTGGTATATACCATGAAGCATTGACTAGTGAACGTAATACTTTGGCTTGACATCTTCTCAAAATGTCTATGTTAGAGTTACTGGCTGTTCCCTACAATTGTATTCTATATGACCAAACGGGTTAAGTATGACTTTATACAATAGTACTTTATTTTCCAAGGATATTTGGGATTTGCGTCTAATAAGCCAATACATTTTCCTGAACAAAGTCCCTAATTGTTTACGTTTTGTCCATATGTGCTTTTTCCAAGTAAGGCGTCTATCTAAATGGATCCCTAAGTATTTGGCGCTTTCTGATACAGGTATTTGTTAATTATTAAACCATACAGGAGGACAGATGTCTCTTCTTGTAGTGAAGATTGCATGCATAAATTTCGTATAATTGATGCACCATTTTCTAAACCTTAGCTCCAATGTGTCCAAGTGGCTTTGAAGAATACACGATGCTATTTGTGGGTCGAAGTGAGAGGCTAGGACGGCGGTATCGTCTGCAAATGTGGCTGTCAGTGTGTCTCTTGTTGTTGGCAGGTCTGCAGTAAATAGGAGGTACAGTAGAGGATCTAACTTGCTTCCTTGGGGGACGCTAGCACTTATAGGAAATAAATTTGTGTAGGATTCGCCATATTTGACCATAAAGTGCCTGTCGGAAAAGTAAGATTTCATAGTTTCAAAGACGTTTGAAGGCAATGCACGATTGACTTTATGCAAAAACTCGATAGGGCAAACTCTATCAAATGCTTGCGAAACATCAAGAAACACAGCTGAGGAATATCTCTCGTCTTCAAAATCACAAAGAATTTCATCTATCACTCTGTGAATTTGCTCATTGGTGACCTAGTATAGTCAAAACACAAATTTATGATAAGGAATTACTTTGTTGGTTAAAAGTAACGGCGTTATTCTTTTCAGCAGTAATTTTTCAAAGATGTTGGATATCACTGGGAGCAAACTGATTGGTCGATATGATGAGGCGTTGTCTTTGGGCTTGCCCGGTTTGGGAATTAAGATAATGGTAGCAATTTTTTATTGTGGTGGAAAGAAACGAAGTCTTAGCATGGCGTTGAATAGATGCGTTATAAATCTATAGCCTTTATCCGTCAGTTCTTTTAAAACCTTTTCAGTAATCAAATCATAGCTTGATACTTTACAAGAATTTGGATTAATTTTGAGTTTGACTTCATTTATAGAAAATTGTTTTATTGGAAGGCTCAACTGTAAAGGATATTCAAGAAATTGCTGTATTTCATTCTTTTCTACGTTTGAGATTGCACATGGAAATGGCCTAAATACTTGGGCTAGATGATTTACAAAAATTAGCATTTTGTCTGAGTCACTTCGGGCTCACATTCTATTGTCGGCTCGAAGAGCCGATTTGTGTTGCTGTGGTTGATTTAGCTTTTTGGTTGCTTTCCAATTGTATCAAATAGTTTTGTATCAACTGGTTTCTGATGTCGGAAACTAGCTTTTTAATATTAGAAGCAGCTTGGTTTATCATGTGGATGCCTTGTTTGCCATCGCCTGCGTCCGCTTTTCAGCGATTTTTTGTTTAACAATTACAGGCCAAACAGTATTCGGAATATACAATGTATTGCCGGGAGTGGTTTGCCAGGCAGCTTGCTGAACGTCAGTAAAATACTCTACAGCTGAAATTAAATCATTTTCTGATTTTAAAAAAACGACAATGTGTCATCTGCTATTTCTCGGAATAGAAAGAGTGAACAATAAACTGCAGATATTACAAATAGTCCAGTCTGTTACCATTACGCTTGTAGCTTGAAGGTGGTCTTCTTTATATTTTTGTAGTTCATAGTGCTTGATACTAATTTTAATGATAATTGCTGTACCAACATGGACTCCTCCATCCGGATGTTGCGTTACATACAGTATATAAGCTGGGATTCTGACAAAACTTCTGTCTGCGAAGTGTGCTTCTGACACCAACACGATGTCTATGCATTGGTTTGAAAGAAAGGATAGCAATTTATCTTTGTGTTGTGACAACCCGTTGGCGTTCCATTGCGCTATTCTAAGGAGTTGACTCATTTCCAATTTTGGAGACAAATTTAACATTGTTCTCATTTGTTCCGTTAAAGATTTCATCATTTTTTAACTCATTCATATCGTCTGTCTGGTTGTTTGCCTGCTGCTGCGGCTACTGCAACTGCAAAGCGGTATTGGAGTTACTGCTCTTTAGAGCTCGGACATGAGTTAGATTTGGACGAACATATTGTCCAATATGTTGAGTAGCTACTGCAGGCTGCTTGACTCTGAGTGAGAAAAACATTTTTTCTTGAAGATGTTTATAAACGAGGTAACCTCGATAATTTGCTGGGTGATTTCCACTGCAATTAACGCATTTTACGTCTTTGCTTCTTCCCTTTATCCGCTAATTAGAGGTTAAGTGGTTGCTAGCGCAGTTCACGCATCTTGGGCTCCTGCTACAAAAATTTCTCGTTTGGCTAAACATCTGGCAATTAGCATATTTAGAAGTTTGGCATTTTGAGTGAGGCGGTTCAATTTTGATCACTGAATGAGCTAGTTTTGTGATATTGTATATATCTTTGTTATTATCAGCCGGCTTAAGTTCGAGGAAGAACAGAGGCAATTCTTTCTTTGTCACTCGTTGTTTAACGTTTCAGATGTTGATCGCTGCGTGATCATGAGCTAAGAGTTCTTTCTTTATTTCTTGTACATTAGTAGCTGGGTGCAAATTTCTAAGTGCCACTCTGAAGGAACGCTCTTGTTTTCTTTGATATGTATGAAATTTTGTATTTTCTTCCGCTAAGGCTATGGCTATATATTTCCTCGAGGTTTTGGTAAGATTTTCACTTCTTCATTATGTAACACTTTTAGCTCGTATTCATTTTTAGCTACTATTTCAGTAGACCAACTAGAGGTTCAATTATACTTACTCTTGACACAAAGATCGGTGAAGGTTTGGGAACTGTTTTTGATGCATCTTGGGTTTTCTCTTTATCTATATTGCCGCCACTTAGTGTATCAAATTTGTTTTTAGAAGTCAACCAGTATTCTGCCGCTTTTGGTTGTTTATTCTGTTGAGCCGACTTTTCAACGAACTCTTTCCGAGTACGCTTTCTGTTTTTTACCAATAATTATGGCTTTATTTAATTGTTGTATTTGAGGCTTTTGATATATAATGTTTTGGCAAGGTTGATTTTTAGCCACAGGGTTAATGCTTGAGAGTTGTACAATATCATTCGTAGGATACGGCGTGTATGCACTATTTACTGGCTGTTGTATTTGTTGATAGGTGAGTGGTATATGTTGCGGTTGGTAAATTTGTTCAACTTACATAGCGCAAGACTGGTTATCTAAGGTTGGTGTTGTGGAAGCAAATAATAATAGGCCATTGTGGCATTATAATAAGGATGTACGCTTACCGTCCTTGTGCAAGCCTGCAGCTGCACCGCTGCGATAACGCAGGTACAGTCAACTCACGCACGTCCGCTCGGCCTCGATGCACTAGGCTAACGATGGCAGGAGTGACGACAGGAACGGAGGCAGAAACGGCGGCAGGAACGGCGGCAGGAACGGCTGCAGGAACGGTGGCAGAAACGGCGGCAACGAGCCGCAGTTCAGCCGAATGATGTCATATTGGTGGAGCCCCGCCAATGTGATGGCAAAAATTGTTTATAATATTTACAATGTGGGCAGAGTATACTGTTAAATTCCGTCACTCCTAACACAGAACGCAAACTAATGATACAATACGCAACACGCCTATTCTGTTTGAAGGCACGAGCTGAACTTCTCCGTTACTTCTCTAAGATATTCTTCTACTGAACCATTTTTTATTTTGTATAATTTATCTTCGCGTAGTTTTTCTTCTAGCCTTTTGGAGGCATTTGACTAAAATATGTGGATCATCTCTATTTAGTATTGCTTGCCGTGCCGCTGCTTGGATGTTTTTCGTTACATTTTATGAATTTTATGAATATAATTAGGAGTGTTTTACTCAGTGTCTTTGGAAATTTCTCCTTCTATATTTTCCTCTTTTGCTAGTACACTATACATGTTGTTCACTGTTATTGTATCTCCGAGCCAATGTTCTTGCTTTTTTGTTGATCCCGATTTTCTTTTTGTTTTGTGACTTGTTGTCATTTATATTTTGTATTTAAGTACAGTTCGTTTGTTATGGTTTGCGGCGCTGTTAGATTTGTAATAGATACTTAAATGCTATTCTGTGGCTAAATACTGCATGCCAACGCGTTTTGTGAGTACGCTTGCTGTAAGAGCACTGGTTGGAAGAATGCCATGTTTATTGGCATTTAAACAAAAAACTTGCTGATTCAGGTGATAGAAGTTTGTATTCGGCTGGGCAGCTACATATGACCCATAAATTGACCGTATAAACCAATTTACAATAAATTTGAACATACTCTCAGTTTTAAAAAAAAATTTATAACAACATCAAGGCATCCGATGGAACAGATCATTATAACATTGGGAAGTGGAACATTTACTCCCGGCTAAAACAAAAACTCCCCAACACCAATTATTAAATAAATGTATTACTTTATAGTAATTAGTTGATTAATCCCATGTTATATAAACATTTATGACAGATGTCAGAAATGACAGAAATAGAAGCTTGTCTCCAGCTTGGAAGCTGCCTTGATCAAAAGTTAAAACAGCTGTACACGCCAGGTCGATTGACATATGCGTTATTAAGATCGTACTTTCAGATTAAGAGTTTTACTCCTAAAACAATTTTGATTTTACAAATTTTCATGTTTTTAAGAACAGCTCGTCAAGCCCTATCGATTGACACATAATTTATTAATTCTTTCGGATCAAAAGTTGCTCCTCACACAATATAATGGCAAGTTGACAAGTTAATTACTTGACTTTAAAGTCTAAGTAAATATTTCGTGTTAACACAAGCACATAGCTCCAGCTGTACAGATGCACTTATCAGCAGGAAAAATTTTAGTCGTTTCTGACACTAATAAATCGGGGCACGGCACTTGTCCGCTGCTTCTAAATACAAGCGCGAAAATAGTTGAAGGTTAAAAATGTAAATAAAATAATTAAATAAGCATAAAAGCAAAAAAATAATAACAACTTTGATAATAGGTAAAAATAAAAACAAAAACGCTGATAAAATTATTACAACTAAAAAATCTGTATTACTTTTTTGTAGTACCTAAAGACATTTTTTGTTACATTACATCACTGAATTATTAGGATTTATTAACTCGCATTTAAGCTTAACCTAAATTTAATAAGTTACGCAAAATTAAAAACACCGAGAATGTACTTGTCAGTGGAAAATCTACTCTGCCATAAAAAGATCATAAATTGTCTTTTTACGCATTTATTTCTTAAATGTTGTTTGCAGTTGTTTCATGCGGCCATAATTCGTGAGGAAGTGGATGGATGCAGCGATATAAAGAGACAAAAACGTAGCTTGATAAGCAAAGTGTCCCCTAAAGCCGTAAAACTAATTGTAAACTTGTTTTTGAGGAGCTCGGGCTTAACATTGCGTTAAGAAGCAGCCAAATAAAAAGATGTAAATATATCGTACGTAGCTATCTGAACCCATCTCCGTTCACATAATATCAAATGCCGTAGTTCAGTGAAGAAACTTTTGTTAGATGAAAATCATGTGACGAAGCGGTTCGCTTGGGCAAAAGACAACATCGACCGAGGTTGGAGCAATATCATTTTTACGGACGAAGCTTCTGTTTGGTTATATGTTGTCCTCCCCCAAGCCTGGTCAATCTCAACAAACAAGTTGGGACAACGGGCCTCTAAACACCCAGTAAAAATGAATCTTTGAGGCTGCTTCTCAAAACTGGGTTTCGAACGTTACATCTGTTTACGTACAACCTAAATACTCAGAAAATCCTCGAGATTTTAAAGAAACATTTGTTACCGACTACCAAACGTTAGTTCATCAAAAAAATCCAGGACTAAATCCTGCAGGAAAATAACAACCCTGAATACCGCAGCAAGCTTTGCATCGAGTGGAAAGAGCAGTCTGGCATTGTTACACTTGATTGGCTGTCGCGGTCGCCGAATGCAAATCCGATTGAGAATGTGTGATCCTTGCCGGGTGAGTATGCCATCAATTTGGTCGGAGGCTTGCCTCAAAGATACCAGGCAATTATCGACGACGGTGGGACTGGGCACATTATTGATACAATAGCATCTTTGTTCTGATGGAGTACAACGTACTCATATATTTGAAAATGTTTTTAAATAATTTTTTCTCCACATTAACCCAAACACGTTCTTACTTAACTGACTATATCTAAACATAGAATAGTAATGTTTGATAATCACTTGTTACTGGACTCTATCTTTGGTATCAATTCTAAACGCACTGCATATTGTTTTGTTGGATATTACAAGTGTTTTAATTATTGGCCTTCGTAATAAATTCAGTAAGTTCATTACTTACCTAATGTTTAAAGAGATCTTGTGCTATTTCTTATAAGGCCGCCGAATTCCACTTTAGAAGAAAGGGTTGTTTGGATTTAATAAACTTAACCAAACTTCTCTCAATACATTCGACAGAAGTGAAACAGATATGAATATTGAAATGATTTGAAGGGATGATAATCTGAAGGCGCAAGGTCTCAAAAGCTAGATCGATAATCATTAGCGTCTACACTTGATCTCAATAGTTTCTTTTGTAAATTCTCCCCAGCTTGTGTAAATGAAACGATGTGTTATTTTAAGTTTTTTTTATTAGTTTTGATTGTATGCGGCAACAGTTCTTTCCAAAATGTTACATTAGTTTCTGCCTATATTATTTTCTAAACTTTACTGGTGCTTTTTAGACTTTTATTCATATAGTATCTATCCGTCGCTTTTTTCAATCATTCGTGTATTTTCATGTGGCACTGAAAATGCTTGAAGGATCATAGCGTCGGGCAATAGCCGTAGCGCATCTCGATATTACCAATAATACTAGTTTAACTTGGTAAATATTAACTAAAATTAAAATGACGCTGACCTTTAAGACGTTTTAGTGACGTTTGATTTGTCACATCGTTTTTGTGTTGGTGGAGCTGTTAAAATGAATTACAGTGTGTTGCAAATTTGTAATATACAGGTCTTAATAAAGTTAAACGGAAAAAATAATTATATAAAAATTTTAATTAGTTAGTAATTGTTTAAGGCATAATTATGTATGGTTGGTAACTGAAAATTAAAATGACATATGTACTGTCAGGTTAACCTGTGCAAGATAAAAATAACGTTTCTCTCTCAGTTATAGTTTTAGGCTTTCATACACATAAAAAACCCTATTGCGTACGATCTGTCTATCCGTCCTGTTCGTTGCTGTTTTCAGCTTTTTAATAACATGCGCCTAACTGTTGACCTATTACAAGATCCTAGCACACCCTGCCCACGCGAACTCTTAATTTTTTTCACCTCCCTTTCCTGGGGGAATTAGGTCCATCCCCTTTTGTTCCTAACCATTCACCACTCGTCCCTCTCCCACCCCACTAACCAAAGAAGAAATTGGGAGCCCACCTTGGTTTTCACTACTTTTATGAGAATCATAATAGTTTCGCTTAGTACAAATTATTCCGAAGCCAAAAGCAATACCCCACTAGGATCTCTGGGGGTTATGGTAATGAGAGAAGCCGTGCATATGAGAAAAAATCTGAAAATAGCAACGTGGAACACGAAAGGTATGTTATTAACGGACAAACTAAACATAGTAGAAAGAGAAATGATGAGACTAAATATTAACATTCTTGGAATCTCAGAAACACATTGGCATAACAACGGCCATTTCACTACCACCAGTGGAAATAGAGTATACTTTTCTAGAAATGTCGCAAACCGCATAAATGGCAATTGATTCATAATACATACAGATTTTATAAAATCTGTTATGGGATATAATAAACACACCGACAGAATTATTTCGGTAAAGATACTTGCAAAACCATGCAACTTAAACATCGTGTAAATATACGCACCTACAGCGCAATCTACAGATGAAGATCTAAACTCATTTTACCACTTGCTGCAAGATGTAATAGATCAATTTCTTAGCAGAGAAATAAGCATGGTGATAGGCGACTTCAACGCCAAAACTGGACACAGGATAATCACTGCAGAAAATATGGACTAGGTGACAGAAACTAGAGGTAAATGTCTCATACAGTTTTGCATAGAAAACAATTTAACAATACTATATGTAACACCTTCTTCCAACACCATTCCAGAACTTTATACCTGGAAGCACCCTGACGGTATACATAGAAATCAGATTGACTCTATTTTGATTAAGTCAAAATGGCAAATTATAAGAAATGTCAAAACCTACACCAGTGAAGACTTCGGGACAGACCACCAACTTTTAGTAGCAAAAATATCCATTAAACTCAAGTGCAGTCAAAACGACAAAGTAACCAAAAGAATGAGAATTAATAACGAAGAAGCATTTCAAATAACATTAACCGACACATTATTAAAAAACAACTAAACAATGAAAATATAAACAAAATGTGGCAAAACCTAAAAAATGGCATAATTCCTAAACAATTATGGATGTCATTACATATATTACGATTGATAGAAAAGAAAGCAAACTTAAGAACACTGGAATACACAAGATCAGGAACAAGAGCTGTATCAGCAGATAAATAGAAACTTTCAATGTTTATGCAGAATCGATAAAAATAGTTACTATAAGATCACCAATACTATGCTGACAAAAAAAACACCAAACAACATTAAAGCCGTAAAACTAGAATCTCTTAAACGAACAAGGCGAGAAAATTACTAACATTATATTCTAAATGAATGGAGGAAATTCTATGATAAACTGTTTAACAACTACATGCAACCTTAACAGAGGTTGCAGTCAAAGTTAGAGAAGAAAGAACCTTACATCATGCGAGAAAAAATTGATGCTTTTATTAAAAATCTAAAGACAGGAAAAGTAACTGCCAGCGATGGAATTAGTGCAGAAATGATTAAAACTATGGGCGAACTGAGAGTCGATGTAATACATATGCTGGGGACGCGGTGGCTCAGATGATTTAACCAGTTGGCTCTGTCCTCTAGCCGGCTGTCCTAGAGTAAGTGCATGTTAGTGGGCACAATAAGCCCTTGAGGCTACAGTGCCTGTAAGTGCATAAAAAAATACATATGCTATGCCAAGCCATCTTGAACACGGGAATTTGGTCAAAAGAATAGTGCAACTCAGTCTTTATACCCATGTGCAAGAAAGGAACAAAAGACAAATGTGGCCACTATAGGCTAATTGCGCTGATACCGCATAACAATAAGATCTTACTACATATAATAAATAAAAGATTAAAAGAGTATCTAGAACAGCAAATCGCAAGAGAACAGACTGGCTTTGTAAAAGGCAAGGGCACCTGAGAACACATCCTTAACCTAAGACAAATAATAAAGAAAGCAAAGGAATACACCCTAAGTCTGTTTGTTGGTTTTGTAAGGCTATTGATAGCGTAAACTGAGAGAAGCTATGAGACATTCTCGGGGAAATGGGAGTACTACAGCATATTCACACTGTTGCAAGAGCTATATAACAATGAACATGGAGTAATAAAAATTGACAACCAGCAGTTAGAGATTTAACATAAGAAGGAGTGTTCGACAGGAATATATCCTGTCTCCGCTACTATTTAATATATACGACGAATATGTAATGAAAGAAGTACCACAAAACACCATTGGAGGATTTAAGATCAACGATACGCCGATGACGCTGCTATTCTCACTTTCACCAAAGATGAGATAACGGAATTTCTTTTCAAATTACAGCACGACAGTATTAAATATGGCTTAAACTTATATAAAACAAAAACAAAGGTTTTCATAGTCAATATAGCAAACAATAACAGGCCCTATTTAAAATAAATTGTTAGTTTTGAAGTGATCAACCATTACATATACTTGGAAACACATCAACAACATGGGAGACTGGTTAACCGAAATAATCAAACGAATCCAAATAAGCAAAAATGCTATGACTAAGTTACAAAAACTATGGAAAGATCGACAAATAACAAGCAACACAAAAGTATCACTGGTAGGAACTCTAGTTTTTCCCATATTATTATATAAAACCGAATCGTAGACAGTAAAAGAAAAAGAACGCAAAAGAATTGACGCTTTTGAGATGCATGCTGAGGATACCCTGGACAGCAAGGAAGGCAAATGTATCTGTACTACAAGAACTCAATATAAATGATCGCTTCTCTACTATAGTGTACAGACAAATCTTAAAATACTTCGGCCACATACCAAAACGTAACAACAATAGTCTTGAAAAACTTATGGTGGAACGACGCACTGAAGGCACCAGACCACGAGGAATAGCGCCAAAGAGATGATTAGATTAAGTCAAAACGGCAATAGGCAATCCAATTCAACAAATCAATCATGAGGCATAGAACCAACCAAGATGGAAAAACATCGTCAAAAATATAATGAATAATGGACCATGACGATCACGACTCTTTTGATAAGAAGATACGACGGAAAGAAGAATTGTTGTTTAATTGATAGCAATAGATATTAATAGATAATGATACTCATTGTATGTCTGCAGGCTTCCTTTTTACAAATCACTAGCTTTGCTTTTGTTCAAAATCTCCAAAAATATTATTGTCAGTCTTTTGCTTTTACATATCCAATTGTATGTCTAACTAACTTGTCAATTATTGTAAATTTTAGTTCCCCACTTTCAATAGTGTATTTAAACCTCCCCCCCCCTCCCCAAAATAGGCCTTAACAAAATTTTAAACACTTTATTTTCCTTCGCAACTAATATTTATTATGCAGTTACTTAAGCAAAATAATTTGCT
Organism: Sinelater perroti; assembly: GCA_036346155.1. NCBI lineage: Eukaryota > Metazoa > Arthropoda > Insecta > Coleoptera > Elateridae > Sinelater > Sinelater perroti. The sequence continues at coordinate 140,662 of JARFIY010000106.1, forward strand.
TGTAGGATTTAAAAAATCCAAACAGTTTTAAATAATATTAAAATTTTAATAATGTATAATGTCTGTTTTAAGTTCTAAGAATCTAGCTAAATCTTAAAATTTGCTTGGTCTAGAAATCAAAATTGTTAAGGTACAAATGGGTCAATAAAAATGTACCAAACAAAAGCTAAATATCCATTACTAGAACTCGTCATAATCTCTTTACATTGCCAATATAAAGCTTCCTTATTTGCCTAAATTGTTTCTTCTTAAAAAATATTTAAATCAGAGTTAATTAACATATTAGGTGAATCACATAATATCTGTTTACAAGACTGCTACTCCTGACATAATCATCATCAAAAAACTTGATCCCTCTCTTTACAAAATTTACGCTCCTAAGATATTTGATCACTCTCTTTCCAAAATTTAAACCCATGGCCAATATTTTTGAATTTATTACTTTTTGCAATTTTTATTGTACAGAATGGTACGTGACAATCTCTCGGTAGAAAAAAATTTTAGCTCGTAAAGGAAAAAAGTTTGAGATCGAGAAAGGTTACTAAAAAAGAGAACTGCCAAAAGTACAGAAATCAAGAACAGGAACGTAACACATAATCCTATTGAGTTGCTAGTGCTGATGAGAAATACAGAAGTCAGAAAAAGGAACGTGACAAATTAAGTCATCAAATGATCAAATCATCAATGAGAAATACAGAAATACAGGAACTACGATAACGTAACTCATTCGCTGATAAAATTGCCCAAAAAAGTGTAAAATAGATTCAAATAAAATTAAAATTCAATATGGCAATAAAACATGGCCCAACTAAAATCTGCATTTGCTGTGCTGGTTTTTAATTTACAAGATTTTTTTCTGAATCAGTGTTATCAAGAACATGTTTCACAAAGGATTTACTTATATCTGTAAGTTTTGTAATACAGTACGTTCCTCATGCAAATCACCTTTGCAAGACTTGAGGAAGAAATAGATTCCTCTCCTTTTAGTCTTGATTTTCACTAATTCCCCCCATTCTAATAGAACTAAATAAACTTGAATCCCATCTAGTATCTGCCCGCCATTCAATCCCTCTGGATTATATATGGATCTCATGGGTAATATAAAACAAAGGGAAGTATTGTGAACGTTCCGGTCAGCATTGATACAACTGTTAATGTGCTTCCAAAACCTTTATTTGATACCAATATTATTCATCTGTGTCTGGCAAAAATAATGTAAATTTCGAACAGTTATGCACCAGGTAATTTAAAATAACAAATTAAAAACGAAAGATAAAAGAATTTTCTTCTAAATAATATTAGACCATATGCAATATTAGAATTAGGCGCATTTCTTGTTCAGAAAAAATTTTATGTGCATAAAAAATTGTATAGACTTTAGACTAGATTTCAAAATATAAAGTTATGAAAGAATCGAAGCCAAATGCAGAGCAAAATTCAATGGAAATTGATCTTGAGGGAATCCGAATGGCACCAGCAAAAGGATACATTCCTCAGTCAGTTTAAACCGATAAGGGTTTAACTTTTTTTCCTTAAAATATTCTGCTGTAAAAAGAATGTACCAACATCTAATGAAAAAGTTTAAGTTGGAGTGAAATTGTAAAGTCAATGACTAGGTGATTCAATAAGCGAGCAATGAGAAACGTTAGTTTCCTCCTTTTTATGGTCAAAAAACAAACTGACAAAAATAACAAGTAACCATTCAACATGTTTGAAAAACAGACGCAATTAAGAAACCAAAGAAACTGCAGCTGATAATGTGCAAACCAACAATTACATAGAGTGCTTGATGCAGGAAAACAATGGATACCGAGTTTTGCAGACTATCACTGGCATAATAAAGGTGTGTACAATTTGAAAGTTCGTACGATGGTCCGACAGTTTGGCGTTCTAACTCTATTTGATACATTAAGTACCGCTTAATTGAAATAGGGTAAACTTAATGTTATTTCAAAGCAAGTAGTTGACAATGATCAGATTATAGAGAGACATGTAATTCATTTCACGGAAAGTCAAAAGTTGCGTCCGATACAAAGCGATCCTGTAACATGTGCGCGTAATTATAATAAAATAATTAATTTACTTATGAAAACTTGGAAATCTAAAGTAGGTCATACATATGTATTACAGAGTAGAGTTTCATCATTGAAGAAACCGTCACTGTCATTATTTATTATGACTCAATGGTACTCCACAATTTGTACCTGACTATAAATCTACCAACGCGCTAGTTACTCAATTTATAGACGAAATGGTGTCATGCTCAGATGACGTCTATGAATCAGACCCGTTGAATTAATTATTAAAATTGCAAGAATATCGTCATACATGAACTTGTAAAGGTGGTATGTCCTGTAGATTCTGTATTCCATTCTTTCCAATGGATATAACGTGGATACTATTGTTATTTTTTGATATTAAGAAAAAGAAGAAAAGAAAGTGGATTCCAAAAATTTGAAGATAATTAGAAATACCTTTGAACTTCTGGATATTTCTAAGTTGAATTTTGCTGAATTTCTATCATGTATAAGTATTTCATTCGATGAGTACATTTCTGCTATAAGATCTTCATTGAAACAAACAAAAATAATTCTTAAGAGATGGCTATGTAAAATGTTTATTAATAATTACCGAAAATTTTTTTCACTCTCTTAAGAGATGAAATAGGTCGTTCTCCAATACAGTTAGCAATTGTCATACTTAAAAAAATTCTTAGAACTATGGCAGTATTAAGAAAGGTAGACTATGACTCCTATGACTTCAATAATGGAATAATAGGAATCTGTTGTTCTAATAGAAATTTTGGTTTGGTATTTTTATATTCTTCGTCAATACCTTTATTAGTTATTAAAAATGCTGGCAAATACACGAATTTGTTATGGAATACTTTATGTAAATAACTAAGTAATTACTAGCATTGTTGTAGCTTCGTCCTTTATAGTTATTTAAATCAAAACCTACAAAAGCTACAGTCGACATTACAGCATTTGCCATCTTTTTACTTTTATGACCACAGTTAGAAATAACCACAAAAAAGTTGAACAGGAATTTTTGGTAGATAGCACATAGCGTACCATAAAAGCTACTTGATCTGTATGCAACAAATTTGATGCTGAATTTACAATTATGACATAATATTGGGCATTTACAATTTGTAGGACAATATCTCCTCTAACATTATCCACTAACTGTATAATGAATTTATTGATAATTACACTTGATAAGTATTAGAAAACATCTCTTCCTTTATTTTCAAATAATGCTATAAAAGAATCAAATTTTAAAATGAGTTATATACAACCACGAATGTTACCATTTACTACAGAGTTTAACATTTTATTATTGCTATGAACTGGCGATTTACGGAAAGCTAAAAACTTCACGACTTCAATGATGGTTAAGAAAACATTTCGCCGATACAAAGCTTCTTCCTTGCACTATTCTGCTATTTTACTGTATACTGTTTGTAACAGTCGACTTCTACTAATATATTTTGAAATGCACTCTTCGTGGTTAGAATTGTTATGATAATGGTTTAATTTAATGGTTATTATTATAATTTAACCCCTTACTAACTAGGAATGTAGTTTCTCCACAGAGTTTGGACGAAGCAAAGAATACTCGTCCGGTTCATTTTGAATAAACCAACTAATTTCGCTTGATGCGTTCTCTATTCATTAACTTTTTATAAAACATTTAATCGCTACAAAATTTTCTTTTAGTGGCAAGCTATCCTTCAGATTTTTTAAAGTCAGAGTCATCGTTTCGTTGACTGCCATTATAAGCCGCCAACTTTAAAAGTTCATCATTTCTATACTACAATGCCAAGTCATCAAGTGTTGTAATTGTTGAAATCTCTGAAAGTATATTCAGAGATCTGTAAGCACTACGATTTGGGCTTTAAATTAGTGAAGTTGTTAGTGACGATTACGATTGCTGCACACTATGTGGGAAAAAGTGTCTAGTTTTGACATTTTCTTGATCTTGTCGTTCAACATGGTTTTTGAAACATTTTCTGTATTCTGCTCCACTTAGCTTTTCTAACAAATCTTGACCTTCTTTTTTGCTTATTGTTTAGCTTTTATGATAAATAAAATGTAAATTAAACGACGATTTAATGTAAGACTAAATTTTAATCACAAGCACTGCACTGGTTCACAATATAAATTACAATACTATTATCGCAACGGTCAGCGGTTATTATAACAACACCAAGTTTTCTGCACCACTGTTGTTCGCTGCATGATCTCTTCGATTTAACTACCTCGGATGCACATCTACTACACACGGTTCTAGAACGAATCAAAATGTTATGGAATTTAAACTCATGATCATTTTGAAAAGTTCCTGGATGATTTTTTGGTGATATGTTATTTATGTTACAATATAAATGTTTTTAAAAGTTTATTACACGTTAATGAACACGTACGTTCTCAAATTTTAATATATTTATTTATTTGTAGCATCTACAGGCCATGTAGGCCTTGAGCTATTCCTTTACACTTTACTTACACATAAAATACATTTTCTATCTTAGCTTTGAACTTAATCCGTTTACATAACATAATTAATAATTGACATCAGATAACCAAACATAAAAGTATTCTTAACAAGATATAATGTCTTTCCATTTCCTTCGATCCGTTGCTAGGGTTCTCCAATTTCTGATCCTTTTTTCTGCAAGGTCATTTTCCACCGCCTGATTCCATCTTATTCTCGGCCTACCTTTCCCTCTTATCCCCTCTGGTGCTCTCCAGGCCACATTCTTTACATTTCTGTCATCCTTCATTCTTACCAAATGCCCTAACCATTATAGTCTTCTATTCTTCACAAAGTCTCCTACTGATTTTTCCCCGTACATATCATATAGTTCCATATTCATTCTTCTTTCCCAGCCAGTTATTGTCTTTTCCCCGCCCAGTATCCTTCTTAGGATTTTTCTCTCCCAGGTTTCTATTTTTCGATGGATCCTCTGGTTCATGGCCCATGTTTCGCATCTATAGGTTAGCGTTGGCCTTAATATTGATTTATAAATCCTAAATTTTGTGTTTCTGGATAACCCCTTTGCTCTTAATGTTTTATACAGCCCTCCTGCGCATTTGTTTCCTTTGGCTATTTTTAGATCCACTTCCTTTTCTTCTTCAACTTTATTGGACACCAATACACCGAGATACATGTAGTTCTCTACTTCTTCAAAAGCTACAACCCCCACATTTTTCTTTGTTTTTGAGATGCATAGATTTTTTGTATCTTTGTAACCTCTATTGAATTTAAGCTCCATATATTTTGTCTTGTCCTTATTAAACTGGAGCCCCATTGTTTCAGCAGAATCCATCAGTTGCTTTGTGACCTCTTTTAGTTATTTTGTACTTCTAGCCAGTAGTACCACGTCATCAGCGTAAGCAAGACACTGATGGCTTTTGTAAAACAGTGTCCCTTTTCTATTTATTCCGCTTTTTCTAATTACCGCTTCTAGTGCTAGGTTAAACAGCACGCATGATAGAGGGTCGCCTTGTCTTAACCCTTTTTCTATTTTGAATTCTGCGCTAAGGTCTGTACCACTCTTGACTGCTGCGGCTGTGTCTTTTAGTGTCATCCTTATTAATCTGATTAATTTAGCCGGTATTTTTAGTTCTTCTAGCGCTTTCATTAACTGCTTCCTGATTATATTATCATGTGCGCCCTTGAAGTCAATGAATAGCATATGTGTTTCAACGTTATATTGGTAACAGCCGTTCAGGATTTGCTTTAGCATAAATATTTGGTCTGTTGTGGATCTGTTTTGTCTAAAACCCCCTTGGTACTCCCCTAGCTCGGCTTCCGCGTATTCTTCCAATCTTCTCTTTATTATTGTGGCCAATACCTTATACGTGACATCTAAGAGGTATTGGCCACAATAATAAAGATTTTAATATATATTATAATATATTCAAATTCTTTCTGAATGAACTCACGATTTCGTTTACTTAATTAAAATGTTATACCCCCCCCCCCCCAAATTCTGACGCCTTAGGCGACAGCTTACTCATCCTTTGAGTTAATCAGGCCCTGGTTACCATAGTCACATATTATATTTCGTTCATTGTCTATTGGTATCAAATATTTAATAAATATGAATGAATAGACGTGTTGATAAGCTTTGCACGCATTTGAAAAATAAAAATGTATTTTGTAATGTTTAAGATAATAGATAAACAAAATTTAAAAAAAACATAAATAATATTTTATTATGTAGTATTATATTAGTAATTAAAAAACAAATTTAAAGTGATAACTGTTTTATAAAATAATACAATTTTTTCTAATGCTCCATAAAATTGCGTACCAAATTTGAAAAAAAACAGGTAACTGATTATCGATAAAGCTGACGTATGCTTTTGTTGGGCGTTTTTCGGAAACCCTGCAAAGATCGAAGTTTATATTCGTTTGGAACTATTAACGCGTTAGAGAAAATTACGGCTTACAAATTTTAATAAATGTAATACAAAGTCTGCAAATTAATTTTGGGCGTTTTTTCCATTAAAAATAAAAATGAAGTATTGAAATATTCTTCTTCATTACTCTAAATACACTATTGTAATTTATTGAACAACTTACAGATTTAATCGTAACAAGTATTTAGCAGATTTTAAACGATCTAACATTTTCCTTCAGTTTCAAAGTTTATTTAAACTAATTGATACTACATCATTCAGCATAACAAGTGATCTAAATAAGCCATATCTCGTAAATAGAAAATATAAACTTCTATGTCCTCTTTAATGTACACTATAGTGTAAAATGACTTTCTAAATTTATTGATCAACAAATAATGTTTTAGTACAATACAAAAATCAGTAAATTGCCATTATTGATTTTTTGTTTTAACAGTTAACACAACATTTGTACACCAAAATTATTTGAACGTAGACACTGAGGATCATTTAAATCTACTGATGAATATTACCCTGGAGCTTAAAACTGCCCAGAAAATAAATTCTACATATGAGAAAACTACTAGAACGAATTACAAAAGCAAGTCTTAAATTAATAAGACTTTGGACTTATTGAAACAAAAAGTAAAGTGGGTATTTATTGTATCGGAACGTTTATGACGAAAATTCTTAACTGAATAAATCTTACAAAATAGTTTGTGTATGACGTTATTTTGTGTTTTTATATTTAACTAAAAAAAAAACACTGATTAGCCCGTAAATTTCGAGTAGTAGCTGAAATTTCTAATTGTCTGTCAAATATTTCTATACAAATTTAGTTGGTATGAAGTCTTTGAGGTAAATCCGATTTTTTTAAGTCGTATTTGCATGCTCAATATTTATTAGGCAATATAAGTTAGCTTCACATAATCAACAAATTACCATTGTTAATAAAATGAGTAGAGAATACTGTCGCATAACCACTACAATCAAATTGTGTGGTTTAGCTACAAAAGTCCAAAGTTTACGACATCCAAGAGGTAGAGAAACTTTGACCATCAGAAATAGATAAATGCTGACCAAAATAACTTATAGTAAGCGATCTGATCGCAACAGAAGTGAGAAATTCATTCGTAAATTAAAAAATAAGATCAATTAGAAATTTGGACAAAGCATGGCTTAACAACTACGTATGGGCCATGGTTAAGGCGAAAACCACTGAGCAGCTTAAGGGCCTCTATCATGGAAGTAATGATAGGTATGCGCAAGTAGGAAGTTATGTTGGTTTGCAGCAAATTTAAGTTCCGACCAGCAAAGGTCATAGTTGCTGATGAGGTTTATGTTGAATAATATGATTTCACAATACCCTTTGTGCTAAGTTTCAAGTAAATAAATTTACTTGAAACTTATATCTTATTATTTTCATTATTTATTTATTTTCATATAGCATATAAATAAATATTTAACTGGCAAAAACGCACGAACAAATACGCACACGCACGCATGCTCCAAAACACATACCTCATTCTTCCACAAGGGGTCTAGATACATATTCTTAAAATATAACAACTGACTTGATGAAAGCAGTTTTAATCAAAAACGACAATTGATAAAATAACTTTAAAAAACCAAAAAACACGAAGAATGTTAGCAGTAAGGAAATAAAACAAAAATATGAATACAAAATAAAACAGCTCAAAGAAAATATTAAGGAACTTAAAGAAAAATTAATAAAAAGGAAAATTTAACCAGTTTTGCGCTAAATATATACAATAAGGGCAACGGACTCAAGCATACCATGGAAAATTTGATTTTATAAAAGTTATAATAAAGTCATGCGTAATAGAAACAAAATAAATATACTACAAAACGAGAGAAAATTAAAGAAAATGCAGAAAGTTTATATGAACTCAGATGTAAATGAAAATGAAATAAAAGTGCAAAGAAAAATTAGGAAAATAGCACAAGACTATAAAGACATAATATCAAACAAAATTTAGTTATAAACTACTAATAAGTAATAGGAAGCTTATTGATAGAATAAAATTTTCGACAATTTAAATTCCATACTCTATGCCAAGCACTAAAAAACTATAAACCGGATATCTATAGACGGGACCACAAATAACAAATTTTAATGAAAAAATTACAAACCAGATAATTCTATAAAAACAAAGTAAACATTAAATAAGAGTAAAGATAAAAAACGTAGAAAATAGCTACGTAGAATGTACGAGAATTTAACAAAAAAGAAAAAGAATTGTATAATAAATTTAACAAATATAATCAGAATATTCTGACCGTATCAGAAACAAAGGTAAAACAATAAAAAGAAAGAATATTAGAGCATGGCTATACATAAATATATAGCGCAAATAAATAGGGGAATAGAAGAGTAACATGAATAGACTATTTAATAAGCAAAAAAAAATAGAGAAGAACATACGACAACGTAAGGCATATGCTTAGAGAATACTCGCTGTAGAAATCAACGTAGAAAAATAAATTACCATAACACTGGTAGTTCACACTTCCAATGAATACGACGAAGAGGCCAATTTATTTTAACAACTGAGAACAATAAAAACAACTATATTTAATGGATGCATAAACAGCATAATAGAAAGAGAAGCTATAGATACAGAAGAACAAACGAGTACTAAGAAAAAAAGAAATAGTATGTCAAAAGACTAACTAATTATGGTTTTATAAATAGCCTAATAAGAGTTAATATCTTTATCAACATAAAGAGGGATCATAATACACAACCAGATAAACCACTAGTAAATTACAAATTAATAGACATATACAAAAATAAAATACATGATAACTAACGATAAAAATACCAAACATAAAGCCATAAATATTTATAAATTAAAAGAATAAAATACAAAAGCCTATACAAAAAAAACGATAATAATTTATACCAACAACAAAACAGTAAAGAGTTATACAAGTTAGTTAATAATATAATTATTGAAGCAACGAAGGAAGTATGCGATATATTAAAAATAAACGAAAAATAAAAAACATACAGCACAAGGAAACCAAGAAATAAAGCAAGAAGTAAAAGTAAAAAAGAAGAGACAAAATGAAGAATATGGTAATAAAAATAAAAAAGCAGTTGAAGAAAGTTTAGAGGAAAATGGAAAATACTAGTAAAGAAAATAAAAAAACACTAAAACAAAAGTTATTGCTATAACATGTTCATCAATAATAATATTCAAATTCTTAAAAATTGTCCGATAAAATACCAACAGCATGATTTGCTATAAAAACAAAATATCTTTATCAAAATCTAATATATGTCTTATTAGATAATAAAACTCTCACTTCACCAACAAATCTTACTTTAAGGTTTTACTTTATTAAACATTATTTTATTACAAATGTGTGTACATGTAACAGGCCTATCGTTACAATTTAAATGTTAAAAATGAGAGTAAAGTACCTTATTAAGCTTACCTCAGAGTGAGACCTGTCTGACTACCAAAAATAAGCTTTTTTGTTCTTTAAAAGCCATGACTTCTTCCTAGCCTTATAGCATTTTTTACCCTTATATGCGGCAGATCAAAAAATACAGATAATGAACAAGAAAATCAAAAAACATTTCCCAACGCAAAAAAGCCAACGATACGATCACACACGAAATCACTGTCAAATTCACGGGCAAGCATAAATACACTAAATGTACAAAAAACCAACCACCACAATATGTAAACTGTGAAGAGCATCACCCTACCAACTTTAAGAAATGCAATGACTACCAAAAAGTTAATCGTTAAATAAATACATCCAGTCTAGTTCGGGCACAACCTATAAACCATACTAGACCCAATACTAGTCAGAAAAATAATCAGCAGAATCAACTAAACGAACAAGTTTATGATAGGTACTTTTCTAGACCACTCAATAATTTAAATAGATTCAACTATACGAATAAACAAGAAACATCAGATTTACTAACCACAGTCAAAACAAAAATAATAAAGCTGATAGTACTTCATCTGGTTAAAATCATGCCCTTTCTTACAATTGTAATTTATTTATTACTTAATAATGAAATTAAATAAAAAAAAACAAATCATTAATAATTTAACTATCCGAAACTGGAGTGCTGATAAAAATGAAAGACAGCGTGCCATATTTTTGGAATTCCTAGCAAGACACAATGCAGATGTTGCATATATATCCGAAACACATCTCACCAACTCAGAAACATTTAAAATACCAGGATATGAAGCATATAGATTAGACAAAGATACACCAACTGCATCAGGAGGTGTGGCAATCATAATTAAACGTAAACTAGATCGTCACTTTTTATTTATTCCAGATCTTAAAAATCTTAAAACAATATCAGTCAACTTAGTATTAGAAAACAATGCTCTACTTACACTTTATGCAGCCCACAAATAACCAAATAAAGTAATACTGGAAGGAAATATAACTAAAATATTTAATAACATTAACGCGAAGTTATTAATGGAGGATCTAAATTCCAAATTTAGAGTTAGGGGGTGTAGAGAAAAAAAAACAGAATGGTGCCAGGTTAAATAATATTATTATAAATCATGGCATAAAAATATCAACTCCTACAGAATATACATGCTACTCTAGAAGACCGGATCATAGACTAGACACCTAAGATGTTGTCTTGTTCAAAAACTTCCATAAACCAATTTACCAAACTGTATTAAACGAACTAGACTTTCTATAACACACTACAACAATTACCTCTAGTACCCAAATTAATAGAGGGCAAAGTTAATTGAAAAATCTTTCATACTAGAATAGATAAAAATATCAAAAGCCCTGGACCTATCTATGCAATACACGATATAGATGAAGCAGTACGTTAATATACAGAAGTAGTGATAACTAGCATCCAACATGCAGTAACATCAAGCAATAACAGAAAACGAAGTTATCCACAAACACTAGTAGAAATACTAAATTTAATAAAACAAAAAAAAAAAAACGTAAATGTCAAAGAACGTATCCAAAAACGCTCACAAATCAACTTACCCATCAAGTCAAATTGAAACTAGAAAATTACAAACTCAGTATGTACAACAAATATATGGAAGAACTCCAAACTCGTGATGCAACAATGTGACAGGCTACCAAGAGACTAATACGACAACCTAATATAATATATGTTTTAACAAACACAATACATAGGTCACTAATGATGAAAAAGCCAAGTTACTAGCACCGCACTTCGAACAAGTCTTTATAACAAGTAATACAAACATCATTCACGATCTACATGAAATAACCAAAATAAGCAATAACTATAATAATCGGATTTCTAGAGAGTTCGTACCAACGTCACCAACTAAAATTAAGGATATTATAGTAAAACTCCCAAACAAAGAATCACCAGGACCAGACTTAATAACAAACTCCACATTGAAACAACTTACTGTAAATTTACTGGCGTTCCTAGCAACAGTATTTAACGCATGTTTCAGATTAGGTTACTTCCCAAGAGAGTGGAAACAAGCTATTATACCACTTTTTTATAAAAGTAGGAAAGATAAAAATCGACCAGTAAGCTTATCAACGTTATCAAAGATGTTAGAAAATGTTTTTCATGCACGACTTCATATAATAGAAGGGAAAAACGTAATACGAAATAATTAGTTTGATTTTAAACAGAAACACTTGATTACGCACCAGCTTATGAGAATTACAGAAACAATTAGAAAAAGCTTCGAAAGCAAGATGTATCGCGTAGTTTGTTTTATTGATCTTCAAAATACTTTTAATAGGGTATGACGTGATGGACTTTGATATATTGATTATTGCCATCATTACTTCATTCATCACCGATAGGAAATCTGTTATTAGGGTACATGCAACGCTATCTACTAAAAAAGCAATAAAAGCGGGAGTACCACAGGGAAGCATACTAGGACCAACACTGTTTAACCTCTATGTTCATAATTCACAAACCATAAATAACTCTACCACTTTAATTATAACAATTAATTGAATAGAATGCAAGAGATGCAGTAGTCAAATACCACTCTGGTTTCCCTTCAGAGCGAATAAATCTTTCGCCTTTTACTAAAGTAGTCAAAGACCTAGAGGTATATCTGGACACCAGACTTAGATGGGGTACCCATATTAACAAAAAAATAAATAAATGTAATGCGAGACTCTACACCCGTTGATAAACAGAAAGTCTCACCTACTTATCGAGTGCGTTATGTTAATTTACAAATCTATATTACAACCAATCATAACTTATGCATGTTCGGTTTAAAGTAAAATACATCTAAGAACTATTTAAGAAAACTTCAAGTATTACAAGATAAAATTATAAGAATTGCAGTGGACGCAACTTGGTTTATCAGAAACGAGCAAATTCACAAAGAACCCACCAAATGTCTTAATAAATAATATGTACACAAGACGTTTTGACAAAATTGGCGAGTGCCCTAATGTTTTGTGTAAACTCGGACAAAAAAATCAGCATCAGAAACTAAAAAGGAAACTTTCACAAGACCTACTGTGATAGTGGCGTTAATTTTAATATGTCGACCTCACTCTGTATTAGTTAACAGTAATCGCATAACACAGTCACGTATAGCATTTCTTTTCTGAAATGATTAGATTACAATAAAAAAATGTATGCGTTGTTTTGCTGCAATGACAATATTTCCTCCTTATAAATTAAAAAACAGTCTCATAACAAGCAATTATTGTTAGCATCACTTTCATTTACTGGAATATATTTGTATACACATATCTATATATGGGCGTCTTCACTTAGAGCGGGCAACCCGCCACTCGCGGCGCATTTTTCGCCCGAGCGCGCTGTGTTCAACTCGTTCGTACTCGTAGGAATGAGACTAGAAAAATAATAAAAAATATAAATCGATAGATTTTGATCTGCTCTTCCTGATGGTGCCATTAGTTTTTGCTCAAAACCCTGTTATTGTGGTAAAAAATGAGTTAGAGTTCGGGATGTTTCTCCAAAATTCACCACAACTTTTTACAGTAATATTTATACGAGTCGAAAGAGCAACTCTTGGGCAATGCCTCCATAAATTTTCAGAGTAGGACAGCAACAAATGCATAAATGACAAGTAAATAAAAACGGCGGCATGGGGGCAGACGCGCGCGGCGCGTGGGTTATCTCCGACGCGCACCCCGAATTGAAATATTGTGTTCTTGCTAGTGCAAGTGGTACAAAAACTGTGTGTGTATGCGTACATCATCAAAATGTAAAAATAATGTTTGCTGGATTAAAAATGTCAGTGCTAACTCAAGGCAAAATTACAAAGAGTGCATTACAGAAATTATTTGCGAAAAATCGACGTCAGAATGTTATCTGAATAAAGGTAAAAATTGTCCTGGGGTAAATAAATTAAAATTAAATTTGTTAACGTTATTACAAAATTCTTTCATTAATGAAGTTAAGTATCAAACTTGGCACACTACCGACAGACCAACGTTGCAAACTAGAAGCGATTCCACAGAAAATTTGATTGAAGATTTATATTCTAATTTAATCAAGCTAAAAACACATTTCTTTATTGCAAAAGAGCAGTCTATATTCTAACAATATTTAAAAAATTCTTTAAAAAGTAAGGAGTTTTTAATTTCAATTTATTTTTCAGAAAACTATGCCTTTATGGTGCAAGACGCTGCTCAGTCATTTCACTATAATAATAATCAATGCAGTTTGGCTACAATTGTAATTTATTATAAATAATTAGACTTGAAAATTCGCCACAAAGGTATAGTAATTTTTTCAGACCATCTATCGTATGACACAGTAGCTGTTTATTATATTCAAGAAATAATTATCGATTTCATTAAATAAGCCTTTACCTCCGTTGACAAAGTTATTTATTACCCCGACGGTGCTGGACAGCATTTTAAAATCAAAATTTAATTTTCGCAATTTACGGTACAATTTCGAAAATTTTTTATTAAACAGAGTGGCACTTTTACTCAACAGCTCATAGAAAAAATACGTGTGATGGCATCGGTGCTCGTAAAAAAAATAACGCGATACGTGCTAATTTGAGGGTGACTTTAACATCAATGGGTTTATACGAATAGTCAAGAGAATGTTTTAAAAATATGACATGTTTTATACATCCAAAGACGATTATAAGATTGCACAAGAAAAATTGAATGCCATATGTCAAAAAGCAATTACAATCCCCTGTAATTTATCTTTTCATTGCGTGAAACTATTATACGGAGCAGAGCTCCTGGAGCTGAAGTAATTCTTAAGATCTGAATATTTACACCTATTTCCATCTGTTAAAAAAGTTGCAAAAAAAGCATAACAAACAAAACTACTTCTCGGTCAACAAATATTGAAAAAAGTCTGCACCAGACGATTCTCTTCAAAACAAAAAAGTGTAAAACGGCTCATATCACATAAGATAAAACAAAATGCAGGTACATAAAAAAAATAAAAAATAAAAATTTATATTAAAATATCCTAAAAGTTGTACAACGCCCTTTACAAAAAAAACTTGTACATAATTATTTGTGTACTATTGTAACATAAAATATATAGCGTTATTTTAAGTATAAATTTATTGGTTATTTAATTCATTTTTCTTCATGCATGATAATTTATGTGTCATTAAATATCATACACTGGCAAAATACGTTTATATTTGATATTTGATAAAAATATACAAAGATGCGCAGACACGTTGGCAGCTGTGCAGCGCCGCGCGTTGGCGATAACCCACGCGTCGCGCGCTTCTGCCCCCATGCTGCCGGCTTTATTGGTTATCATTTACGCATTTGTTGCTCTCCTACTTTGAAAATTTAGGGAGAAATTGCCGAAGAGTTGCTCTTTCGACTCGTATAAATTTGGTACATCGTGTGGTTGGTTCTCGGGTTATAAGGCCGTGGTCGGAGTTCAGAAACTCTTGACGTTTCGTCCACAACTGCGGCAGACATCTTCAGAAGAAAATCTTCTAAATATTAAGTGACTGTCCCGTGCGTTTTCGCTTTTATACTCCTGCGAGTATGGTAGGGATGGTGTTGGGGGGGGGGGGGGTGACGTCAACGGGATGGTAGATGACGTGATCGGGCTAGCTACTGACGTCAATCGGGACGTTGCAGATAAAATTTCTGACGCCACTCGTTCTTTCGCCGTATCGCGCTCTGTTTTTGCCCCTTGAGCGATAAACCAAAACCTAGGTAGATTGAATCTTTCGTGACTGTTAAAATTGTTTTTATATTTATAAATTTCCACCACTTTTCTGTATAATCTCGGGTAGCAATTCCTACAGTTGGATAAAACTTGTGTTTGCCCGAATTCTATGTCGTGGTTAAGATTTTCCAAAGCATGTACTGCAACTGATAATTTATCAGGTTGATTGAGGCGTAGATGACGTTTATGTTCCTTGATCCTGTTAGTAATCGTTCGGCCCGTAATCCCAAAGTAGACTTGCTCACATGAGTAAGGTATGCAGTATACCCCTGATATATCCTGTGGGTTTCTTGTATCTTTGGCTGGTCTAAGCATTCCATATTGCTAATTTAAGCTGCTGATCCATTATTTAGTTTAGAAACGACGCTAGTAATAAGAGTTGTCATATTGCCCATTTGTTGCATTAAGTTTTTTAATACGTCTTTAAGTTCAGATAACTCACTTGATTAATTTACAGATGTTGGTTGGACCGGTGTTGTATTAGGTTCATATCGCTAGTTGCTTCCGCTTGTTGGTTGGACATAACTAATGTTTGACCGAGTCCATTGTGCTGTACATTGACGAGTAGATACAAATTGTCTGCTTCTTAACGGGATGAACTTTTTTGTCATAATTCCTGCTAGACAAAACATTACTTATAATTTGCAGAGTGGTTTTCAATGCAATTCACACATTTATTATCGGAGGTTCTTTCTTTTCGTTGGCCATGGGCAGTTAAATGATTACCGATGCATTTAACGCAACGGGGAGTTTTGTTACAAAAGTTTTTAGTATACCAAAATCTTTGGCATTTTGCACATTGAGATAGTTTGGGCTCTACTGTTGGATACATACGGATATTTTTGCACATACCGCATCTGCTAATTTTGATCAACTTGCATAGGTACGAATTGTTCAACGTTTTGCAATTGCATGGGTGAGATTTAATTTTGATAGAAATCCACGTTTGTTTGCGTTACTTACTGTAGTGGTACGCAAGCACAGCCGATGATAAATGAAACCAGCACTTGACCCGCAGATCACAAGATTATTTGTAAACACCGCACATACACTTGGAGCATAACTTATACCTCGAAAATCAAATAACAAATGATCTAGCACTAAACGCAAAATAAACATAGTAATCTTAGCTCTGCTGCAACGACGAGGAATCCGCTGCAACACTTTTTCTCGCAAAGCAGCAACTAAGGCGGCAGAAGCAGTCAAGTAGCTGTAAGCCAGTCGAACAGGCCATATTTCTAATGATCGCGGAGCCCCACCAACACGCCGATCAGTCGTAGATCTCTCACGGAAATTGCTTATGATTATCACAACACGGGCGGCGCACACTAACAAATTAAAATATCTAAAAAAATACTCTAGCGTATTAAGAAATCGTGATAACTTACAGAGTTACTTATGCAGTTTTTTCATTATGACTACTGTACCAACATAAGTTGTCTCATCAAGATGATTTGTGAAATACATAACAATAAATTCATACAACGTTTTTACGAGAAATAAGTGTAGAAGATCTACATAATGTCATTTTTTGTGATAAATGTTTTACTTTTTAAATATATTTCTACAGAGTGTTCGCATTCCATAATGTACTATTTAGGAATTGAGACATTATACCAATTTAGAGACTATGGCACTAATTAATTAAGGATAGAGCTCATTTTATTTATAGGTTTAATAATGGTTGCTTTAGTTTTGTTATTAATCTATTCTGATTCAATATTTGTGTATGATACTGGTTCTCTGCTCGTCGTTATTAACTTATATCGCTAATCTTTTAGGAATAAGATCTACCTGGTGATGCCAATTGCAAATTTCGTTTTAAATAATAAAATGTTTTATATTTTCTTAGTTACCAAGCACCTTCTTTAGTTTTATGGATGTCTTCTTTAAGAACTTACACACCTCTTAATATTACTTTATTAATCGCTTTTATAGTTTTTTGATAGATGGTCTCCAGTATACTAAGCACATTTTAAATTTCTAAGACAATGATTCATGTTCTAATTTTTTTTATCATTAAGACATTGTAGGTATTACTTCACGCATAACGTATGTGGAATCATATATAATTTTTAGTTTTGTTAAAAACTTTTTACTTTTTAGTTTTTTTGATCTATGTTAGCTTTACAAAGAATATTAATAAGAGCGTTTTATTGACCCTATGTTTTTTTATTTATACAAAGTGTTGCAAAAAATGTATTTAAAATAGTATTAAAATGATTTGGTAATAAATGCAGTACTAATAATTAATTCAAGCATCTTTTCACTACCATGGTAATCTTAATGTGATTTTCTAGACAAATAGAGTGAAACTTGAAATCAAAACTTAAAAAATAAAATCTCGCAATATATGTAAAGATACGTTTATTTTCATTTAATAGTTTTAATCTAAATTATTAAATTATTTTTCGAAATTCAATTAACGCTCCATTTATTCTAATTTAAGAGTGAGTACAATTTTAGAATACCCTGAAACTATTAGGTTGTGCTTGTCATTATTAATTCCTTTAGTACATTTATATAAATCCACTGTAGGGCACGTTTTATAGTACTATTGTGAACTTTCTACGTTACTTGAAAACGTTGAAAAGAATTAAATTTAGTATCTTTCAATATTTTTATTATGGTTTTAAAAGTTGGAGTACTTAATTCGTCTTCCATTTAATTTTTTGGGTATAACTGTCAGAATTGCTGTATGCGTTTTTTTTTGTTTTATGTTTTTCGACATTATATTTTCAGATATATTTTCGTTAGAATTAGTCTTATTGAAACGTAAATTAAAATAGTTGCATATTTAATATATGATACGCGTTTTGCATCTGAGGCAAAGCAGTAGTTGTTATTCGTAAGCCATTTATGAGTTTATAGTACATTGAACACCAAAATTTAACACACCGTATATAATCTCCCATTTTGTACACAGTGTCCCAGATTTGATTGGGAGCGTTACACCTATTTCCGTAGAAATTAGAAAAAGCTAGTTAAGCATTCATGAATCCGTTTTTAAAAAGAAATCGATTGGCGCAAATGCCATCCCAATATCTCTAATCGTTTTTGAGATACAAGTCTAGTCATTTTAGGTTAATTTCTATAAAGTGCCGTAACTTCTTTGTTTACAAATATTTTTTAAAACTATAATAACATTTTTGACGCAGATTCATATGAAAATTCAGATGCCGTTAATATTATTTTTTTACCTCTTATGAGTTTTGAGTTATGAGACACACTTGTATTATTTTAAATTGGGAACCATAGTTGGCTTGCCATCACAAATTACCTATTTTTTGAGCCTTCCAAAAATATATGGTTTATTACGTTTATTTTCAACGTTGTAATATTTATAGCTATTTCATTAATATTCTTAAATATTTTGAGAATTTCACCGTAATATAACGGATTTCCATAAAAATGTACAAAAACAAATTTAAAAAAGAAAAGTTTTCTAACATTTTGTTTTTGTATTATAAATGTGAAGAGCTGTTAACAACTAAAAAAATATATAAATATCTTAAAAAACCAAATCTGGCTTTCTAGTGCTTTCTAAAAGCAGGAAAAAATCATGAAAGGCTTAAAATTTTTATTTAAATTTATATAGCTAAAAAATGAAAGTTAAATATTCAAATATTCACACGACTTGAAAGTAACTCGAAAATGTTGACTATTTTTTTATTATAGAAAGTAAACTCAAACATAAAACGTCAAAGAATTAATAACAAAAGTAGTATTGTCTAACTAGTATTATTCTATCTCTTGGTGATTGTGTTTGCATAGCAACTTCGGATTAAAAGTAAAAAGAAGAATAAAAGAAAATATTATTACTAATACATTTAGTACATTCTGTTTAAAATACCCACACAAAGTAACGCACATATAAAATAAAATGAAAAGTAGGAATATAGATGATAATTATCCATAAACTTCACGAAAACCAAAATTCAAAATTTGTTTCAAAATTTTGTATGCCCGGCGATAAGCACTTCAGAGCCATTTTAGCAGATCCAATGATTATTTTAGTAATATACATTTCTATCATAGATAAAAAAATTACATAAATCTAGCGCTGTAGTGTTTGATGTAGTTTGGCAATGTTTGGAATTTTAATTTCCTGTTTCTTCTTTGTCTCAGTCAACACTTGGCGGTTTCTCAGGTTATGAGATTTGTAGTGCAGGTTTTGATCCACTAGTAGACTGATCGTTCACTTCGTCGTGCTCATTTCTTTTGCTAGATTAGTCATGTTTTGCTTAGAATCCCGACCGATATTGTCTTTCAATTCACGGACAAATTCATCACTTCTCTTGCGATCAAATCACTTATCATGATTTGCCCTGTTAGCAGTTACTTACTCCTGATACTAACCTGTTGTATTACCGAGTATTGCTCAAGTGCATAAGGCGACCTTTCGGCTTTTCCGCAGTACAACTTAAAAGAAATTCCGCGTTTACATTATCAACTATGTGCATATATATGTAACTATAAAGCCTAGATAGTCAATCAAATTTACTATATTGACTGCTCAACAAATACAATTATACCTACAGAACTAATTACTCCTTGCAAGTGTAATGCAATTTTAATTGAAAAATAACACACATACACACGCGCGCGCGCACGGGCGCATATACGCATACATACACACACTGGCACGCATCCATAACAATTAGGGACATGCGTGAATTATTAACCATAAAGTCTTAACTCATACCCAAAAATGTAGTTTTAAATGCAAAAAACATGGCAGCTTTTAAGCAAAAAAATAAAGTTAAAACATATACAATCTCTAAAGTGTAATTCTTTGTTTGTTTTTTTTTTAAATTTGCCTTAACTTCTCTTACTAGACTTCTAAAGCTATTCCAAAATAAGCAGTCTTGTTTATGGATTTTATAGTTTAATAACTGATATCAGACCTAGTCGTAGAAACAAAACTGGACGTTAATTAAAAAGCACATACATTAACATCAATGCAAGGAGAATAATTTTACTGTTAGACTATCTCAAAGTTTATATTAGTAAATATTACAAATATAAGGTGATCCAAATTGTTTTTTAGAGTTTGAATCACGCCAAGTTTGCTTTCTGTGAACGTTGGAAATTTGCATTTGCACAGTTGGTATTTAAAGAAATCCATTAAAAATCACCAGAAATATTAAACATCTGTGAACTGAGTTTTAGAGAACACGGAAATTGATGCTGACTTTTGCAAAAAATTAAACTTATTTTATTTTAAATGGCTTTGTGAATTCTCAAAATTATCGCATCTAGAGTAGTGTAAAACCAAGTGCTACTCGTGAAAAGCCAGTACATCCACAAAAACGCACTGTTTGGTGTACATTACGGGCTGGAGAAATTACTGGTTCGTACTTTTTTGGGGACGAAGCTGGCTACGCTGTTACTTACTAAACAACTTTTTTAAAATAAAACCAACGATTTGAAATTGAATGACATGTAGTTTCAAGAAGATGGAGCCGCATGTCACACAACATGTGAAACAATCACTTTACTTCAAACTAAATTTTCTGGTTGTGTTATCTTACTGAGAGTGACATCGATTGATCACAGCGGTATTGCGGTCTAACCTCATTAGACTTTTCCTTCTAGTGTTATTTGAAGGAAAACTTTTATGTCAAAAAGACTGCTAGAATTCCAGGGTTAAAGGAGAACATCCGACGTGTAATTGCTGAAATAGATCCACATTTATGAAAAAACATATGAAAACTTTGCTAAAAGAATCGCGCAGGGCATTCGATTAGCCTCGAATTTTATACGTAACTGCCGAGACTACACTTTTTACTAATAGCAGTACAATTTGGTTTGTTCCAATATTTTGTTTTATTCAGGAAAAATATTTTGATATCCAATATGGATCAACCTACATTTGCACAAGAACAGAATAAAATAAATAAAAATGTAATCAAGTTCCTTTCTCTACATTAAACCTATGCCTAGATTTAAAGTATTATAGTACTAGTAAAAACCCAAATCTATTTTGTTACGAATTTTTTGTGACACCAAAAAAACTATAAAGCAATGAATAAAACAAAACATGTTGCAATTAAAAAAATGATAACAAATTAAATCTGTGAATGCCAACATTTTTTTTATATCTCAAAGTAACTTTTAATAACTCAGTAACTAACAAATATTGATTGTGTATGATTATGCCTCTAGTTGGCGCCACTACAGAAATAAAGCAATTGTTGATTGTTTAGAACAGGTAGTGCAATAGCGACGCTAACAAAAATTAAATTTAACCGATAATAGAAAAGTGAAACAGCAGTTTATTATAACACATTTTTTAAAAACACTATTGTTGGTACAGCACATGGTGGTATTTATAACCTAGATAATTGATATATATATATATATATATATATATATATATATATATATATATGCATGCTCATAAATACTATTACATACTGACTAGAACACCAAAATAAAACAAAATAAAACTGGTTTTGCATAATATTCCTAAAACTTATTAAATGGTTATTGGTAAATATAACTATACCGCATTTATTCGAAATGGCGAGTTCTAGCTTTACACAAGCTTTAAAACGTCCGGGCTACTAGTTTGTGACTACATTCATTAAAAAAGTATTGAGTGCTACCATCAGAACTCGTTTCAAAAAATATCAATATTAAGGTATCATTTTGAGCAAATTACGTCCTCTAAAACTGCCTATAATTTGTAATCTAATAAATTGAGATATGGACTGCCACAAATCCAATCGTCTACTGTTAGAAAATAAGGCATACTGTTGATCAGATAAGTTTAAGTTAAGCGTCCTTTGTGGGTGGGTGCGGAGTTTTGCTAAAAGATGTAAGGTTTACATCGAAAAAGCGTTTGATTGAGAGATTTTGCTGCAATTTTTAAAAGATTTTGTTGACACACAGTAGTCAAAGTTTAGGCCCTCTTTTCACAAAAATGAATATCGGCCAGACTCTCCATAAAACCATTACAGTTGTTTCTCTGAATTAGCTGAGATGTTTTTTTGGTCGGCTTAGCGTACACCCTGCCATTTTTCTTCTGCTTGTGCCGTATCCTCATTGGACGTTGGCGATCAGTCTGGCCCATCTAATCTTGTTTATCGCTGTTCGGAACAGGGCGACAGATGTCATTCCTGTCCACTGCCTAAGGTTGCGAAGCCATGAGATTCTTCGTCTACCAGGACCTCGTTTGCTTTCGATTTTTCCTTGCATAATCAACTGCAAAAGACGATATTTATCATTTCGCATGACGTGACCAAAGTATGCTAGTTTCCTTTTCTTAACAGCATTAAGGATCTCTCTGTCCTTGTTCATGCGCTGAAGGACTGCCTCATTTGTTACATGGTGTACCCATGAAATTCTGAGCATACGGCGATAGCACCATTGCTCAAAAGCTCCCAATCGTTTGTTTGCAGCTTCTGTGAGAGTCCATGCTTCTGTCCCATATAAAAGAATTGAGAAAACATAACATCTAAGTATGAAGTTGCAAATTTAAACTCAAATTACGAAGTACTTTCTTTAGGCGGTTAAATTCACTCCGCGCCTTTTCGATTCGAACTTTCATTTCCTGAGTATGGTCCCATCTCTCGTTTAACGTACATCCCAAGTAATTAAACGCCTGTACTCTTTGTAAAGGGGATTGATTTATGTGGAAATTCACGTTTATGTTGGCATTTTTACTCATGATCATCACTTTTCTTTTACTTATGTTAAGCCGCATACCGTAATTTTTACTAGTTTCTGTTACGCGGTCTATTAATCTTTGCAATCCTTCTGAAGTGTTGGCCAGCAGAACCGTGTCGTCCGCATATCTAATGTTGTTGACTATCTCTCCGTTTATTTTGATTCCATCTTCTGCACCCTCTAGGGCTTCTTTGAAGAGGTTTTCAGATTAGGCGTTAAATAACATCGGGGACAATATGCATCCTTGTCGAACACCTTTGCGGATGTGAAATTCTTCTGATGTTCTGTCCCCTATACGGATTGTGGCTCTTTGTTGCCAGTACAATTTGGCAAGGATTCTGGTATCACTGTTATCTATTCCTGCTGATTTTAATGTTTGCATTAATTGCTCGTGTTTTACGCGGTCAAACGTTCTTTCAAAATCAATAAAACATGAAAATATATCGTAGTTGACATCACGCGCTTTTTGTATTAGTACTTGTATCGAGAATAAGGCTTCCCTTGTTCCAAGGCCATCTCTGAAACCAAATTGCGATTCGCCGATATTTTGTTCTAACTTGCTGTATACACGTTGGTGGATGATGTGTAGAAAAACCTTTAGTATATGACTCATTAGACTAATTGTGCAATGATCTTCACATTTCTTTGCCCCTGGCTTTTTTGGTAATGGGATGAACGTAGAGAGTAACCAGTCATTGGGCATATTTCCTGTTTCGTATATTCTATTGAACAAATCTAATACGGCCTGCGTGTGTTCTTCTTCCAATAACTTTAGAAGTTCTCCATGGGTTTCATCTGGTCCTGCTGACTTGTTGTTTTTTATTCTCTTGATGGCTTTCAACAACTCTTGTCTAGTTATAGTTGGTCCTAATGTGCCAACTATTACATCAGCGTCATCTCTATGTTTATCCGAAAATGATTCCTCCATGTAATGTACTCTTTCCATCTTTCTAGTATTTTCTCTTTGTCGAATATTGCTTTATTATCTTTGTCTGTGACTATTCCATTGGATTTTGTTCTTACTATTCCTGCAGTTTCCTTGATCTTTTTATGTAGGTTTAGTGTATCATGTTTTCCCTCTAAGGTTTCAATTTCTGCACATTTGCTTCCTAACCAGGCTTCCTTCGCTTCCTTGATTTTTTGTCTACTAATATTGTGTATTCGCTTATAATTTAGTTCATTTTTATTTCTATATCTGCGCCTTTCTTCCATAAGATCTAGTATTTCGTCCGTCATCCAATCATTGTTTTTCTTTCTTGGGTTCTTTGCTAGCTTATTCTTTGCAATGACGTTCAGCGTTTCTTTAATTGTTTCCCATTTTTGTTCTATATCGTTGCCCGTACTTATATTGATTTCAGAGAATTTTTGATTTAGCTGTTGTTTTACTTCCTGCCGTACATTCTCTGTTTTCAGTTTCTGTACATCTATTCTTGTTTGTCTCGTACCACTTGCCGTTGCTTTCTTTAATCGTAACCTGAATACAGCTAGCAAGAGACTGTGGTCAGATGGAACATCTGCGCCAGAATATGTTTTAACCGATGTAATCGAATTGCGGAATCGTTTGTTTATCATTACGTAATCAATCTGATTTCTTACAATGTTGCCGTTTCTATCAGCGGGGGATTTCCATGTATATAATCTTCTGCTTGGTAATTCAAAATAAGTATTCATAATAGAAAATTGTATTTCTTTACAAAACTGTACCAGCATTTCTCCACGTTCATTGCGTATTCCAAGACCATATGTTCCTACTATTCCTTCGGTTGCTTCGTTGCCAACTTTAGCGTTTAAATCTCCCATAATTAAGGATATGTCTTCTTTCTTTGTATATTTTATTGCTTTCCTTACGTCGTCATAAAATTGTTCAATGACTTCATCATTGCTGTCTGTTGTTGGCGCATAAGTTTGTATTATATTCAAACTACAAGGTTGTGCATTTATTTTTAACATAGCAACTCTATTCGATATTGGTAGGAATCCGCTTACTGCTTTTTGAACGTCCTTTGTTATTATAAAACCAACTCCATTGCGATGTTGAGGACTATCATCACCAATATAGTATATTTGATGTTCATCTACCACACACGTTCCTTCGCCTGGCCATCTCATTTCGCTGCATCCCAATATGTCAATATGTAGCCGTCGCATTTCTTTAACCACGTTGGCTGCTTTCCCTGCTTGGAACAAGCTTCGTATATTCCACGTGCCTATGTTCAGTTTTTGTTTCAGTTTTAATTTTGGGGCAATATTGTCTCTTATTGTACATTTTGCTTGTGAAAAAAATTCTCCACTATAATTTTTTTTATTTGTAAACAAAAATTTTTGTGACCATCATACGTGTATTCAATCAACAACCTTTTTGCTTCTTC
The DNA here is from genome assembly GCA_036346155.1 of Sinelater perroti. Lineage (NCBI taxonomy): Eukaryota > Metazoa > Arthropoda > Insecta > Coleoptera > Elateridae > Sinelater > Sinelater perroti. The sequence continues at coordinate 166,320 of JARFIY010000106.1, forward strand.
TCTTCCGTCTTTCTTGAAAGCATCTGTCAGCAAGTATTCCGTGTGTTTGTGTTTTTTTGTAAGCATCTAGTCCTAGTTTGTGCTTAATAATAAAAGACGTTAAAGTTTTGGAAATTTGCATCTCCCGACACATAATATTCTGTTTACGAAGAGGATTTCGTTTATTGGGACACTTACGGTTTTGACTACTGAACAGTCCAAACTGATCGTGGTTTTGCAGATCTTGGACGACCCTCGATCCCTTCAGTCTCATTAAATAATTTTATATCCCGATATACAAACATACTATTAACGCCTAGAGGATGCTGTCTTAAGAATTACCTTTTTTTCAGTTCTACACTTATGTAATGCTACTACAACAATACGTTTTTCTTTGTCACTCCACTCCATTTGTAAATAACGAATATATTTATGGTGTGTAAAGCAAGGATAGGTTTGATTTTGTAACAGTACTCATAGAAATACTACCTTAACGTTATTTCGTTGGACATCAATTATATCATATCACTTTATAAGTTTTTGCGCAAAATAAATGCACGGTTTATTCGGAGTAACAGTCTTGGTGAATCATATTTAGTACTTAATGTTACTTATGGTCTCTAGGAAGAAGGTTTCTTTGAATTTAACGTTCAAACTCAGTGTAAAGCAAACTGTATACAAAAATTATCGTATTTTACACCCTCGTACTAATCCATATTAGCATAGAATGATTTAGAAACTGTTGTTATATATAATATTTGTTTTTTCGTGTAATTGGGAGTTTTTTACACATCGTTTAGCGTTGGTAAGAAGTCATATGATTGTTTTGTATATAGAGGTCCCACATTTTTTATTCATAAAAGGGTATGGCATGCCTAACCTTTTGTATGATTTCATTTATGTGTGACCGCCTTGTTAATTTTTGCAGTGGGTTTTTAAGAGACAGATTTGGTATTATGTCCAGCCCAAGAGCTTTCTTAAATTTTATTTTTTATGTAATTTTTAATTTCGAATGGAAATACTAGTTCTATGACTGTAGAATCAGCAGTAGTATTATTAGTTAGAAATCCTATTATTTTCTGAGAATTATTTACATTATTTAGATTAGGCAGGATAAAAAATTTATTTTCATGTAGTGGTACAAATAATTCACATTTTTATGTGTCTTGAAAGTAGTTTTGATCATGGTTTCAAAAATGTGGAATAATTTATGGCTGTTTATGTATCCTTTTAGTGGCTCTCCACATTTTTGTATCTCCGGGAGTTAGTGATTCTATGTAGTTATTACATGACATTATTCGTAAGTAATCCAATTCAGTTCTCACTAATCTGATCAGTCTATTCAGATAGACTTTGACATCTAAAGATAGAGTGTCTTGACAGAGTTGGTGAACCTTGTGTTTGTTTTGCATAAGTCAAAGAATATGTGCTAGAAAATCATGACTTAAAATAATGGTAAAATCAAATGTTCCTTAAAGCTTCTTGCATGCCGTGGATGGTCATGGTTGTATTTTATTGCATTGTTTACTTTATCCATAGTTACTAGGTTACAAGGACATTTTAATTGGTTTTTCATTATGATTCGAAATTTTTCCAATCAGCTAAGCCATTAATTAATCTTGGAACACGAAGTAATAATAGGGAGAGCAAATGAACGTAAATATGACAAGTAGGTGGTCTGATTCTAGTTTGGTAAGCACTGTGTGATTGATTGCTTGTATTTTTTTTGCAGAATAATAAAAAAATATCGGGTAATTGATTATGTTTATAAGAAAAGTGTATTCAGATGATGCTGATATTCACACACTTAAGTGAAAGGTTACATTTTCTAATTTTATTCTACTACTGTTGATTTTCCTATGTTTACAGCTATTGACTACCAAAATTGTTAAAATTCGTCATGGTTGGTGATTTATAAGCAAAGACAACACAGAGTAGTATTGTTTTTCACAGTAAATCTGATTGTTACAATTCCCAATGGTTTATAAGGTCTCCTCATTTTATTTTGTTCTTTTTTGGTATTGTAAATGTTTTATTTTGTATTAGATGGGTTTCTGTAACGCATACCATTGGGTTGAATAAATTTTCACCAAGAGATTTTAGGCTTATTGACTTTTTTTGTTTAGATTTTGTGGCGAAGAAGAATATATTATATTAACTATTAATATTATTATATATTACGGGGTTAGACTAGGGTGACGCTCGATTTTGGTACCGATATTCATGATTTTTTTTCAATAAACTAACAAACACATTACAAAACTGACTTTAGACCTATATTGTACACCCTTAAGATTATATGCATTTTTTTAAGTGAAAAATTTGCACTCGGTGGACACTACACGACGAATGGCCTTCGTGGAGTGCGGGGACGTTTGGTGGGAGCTCTGGACTACAAAAATTTCAAAAACTGCTTTGAAACTGATGAAATTGTCTAACGTAGTACGTAGGGATGTTTAAAAAAAATAGTTTTTAACAAAATGGCAGCACTCGGAAGTAAAAGTTAATTTTTTCGACAAAAAAATCGTTATAAAAACGTGCACCAAAAATCGAAATTAAAATATATCGCAAAAATCTTACGTACTACAATATAAAAAACGCCGATACACAAGTTACGAAACGGTATAATATAATAGCATGTATATTTGATGAGTTATAGCTTCCGCCAACTAGAAAAATGTTGTTTTGAGAAAACAAGCGTTTTATTTCGTATAAAAAACAAGCGAAATGACAAGTTAAGCAGAAGCGAGACAACCGCATGCTTTCAGACTGTTTACCATAAACAAATCATGTTACTACTCTGCGATACTATCCGAAACTAATAGGACCCCTATTCCGTCGGTAACTATTATAGTACATCGGTTGTATTCGAGTGCTCAAATGCGCCAGACCTCCATGCAGTAAATCGCGATTGTAACATATTTTAACATTTATGGCACACATTATATAAATGAATCTTAAAAATATTCTCTAAGGTACATTTTAAGCCAACAAAAAAATCAGACTCAAAAAAAAATTCTACCCTGGTCTACCCTCTTAATAAAAATATATTATATTAAAATTGATTTTGAGTAATTAAAAAGTCAGGATTAAATAGGTAGCGCTTGTTACAGTCATCACTGCCTCGCGAAGGCATTGACCGTATTTTTTATTTACTTTATGGTTTATAGACATTTTACATTCCATTGCAATTGGGTTAGGGTTAATCCTATTTTTTTATAGATAATATTCAGTGATTGTAACGCATATTTAGCTGGATCAGATCTATCTGAAGGTCTAATTTATTTATTTGAGTTCGTATTTAAATTTCGCAAAGCAAGTACAGGTCAGCGGTTGCTCCTGTTCCGTGTGATAACGCAAGTGCGCGATAGCCGCCGGTCAAACATTTTAAAACTAAATTTAAAAACTATTTTTTTATACGCGACAATAACTAAACTAATTAAGTAAAATCTGACACAAATGGAAGAGGACACCGGAAAGGCCTCCTAGCAAGTACATAGCAATGCGTAAGAAAAATAACGATGATCTTTCTCTTCCAATAATAACAAATAAAAAATATTATTTTTACTCAACTAACTTTATCACAGCCAGTAAATACTATCTTACAAATGATAACATAAAGCATACAACATAATTTATCAAGGCAAAATTGTACCAGCAATCTCCCAGATGGACATAGATCAACGAAACAATGTCGCAAATTCACCACAATATACTAAAATAAAAATTTTACCCACTTTTTTGTATTATGCATCACTCACGATGTTGAGTTCGGGCTAAATAAAGGCGAATGAGACTGCACGAATAGTTCTGCACACACAAGAAAGGAAAACTTTAATACGAAAGTTCTTGTTCAATCTTGTAGTAAACACGAGAGCGGACGTGATTTAAGAACCTTAACTTTGCACCATTTGTATGCCGACACCTGCATATCTCGTTTGCGAGACTTTAGGTGCACTTGGAAATGAAACTTTTATTAAGATCAGTAAGATTATGCCTTTGACTTCTAAACTTTAAGCTGACATTTATTTAGTTTACGCTACAACTACATCAAAGGTTGTAATATAAAGTCAAAGCGTAATTTCCATGACATTTTGTACAATATTTTTTTGTTGGTTGTTTGTTAATATATACCACTTATTAAATTTAACATAGTATATTTTTATCACAATAAAAATATGATATATTTCACACAAGTGAAAATGTTTATAACTAACCAAAAAAGAATTAGTTTCACCCATTACATACTACTTTTTAAGGAATTACAATTTTAAATTTGAATCAAATAAAATAATAAAAAAAAATAATTATTTCAGATAATTGAAACATAAAAAGTGATAACAACTAAAGAAAATCAACTTTGACTACGGAGAGTAACTTTAGAAGAAAAATCTCACAAAATTAAGCTACTATTCTGTGCGTCTTAGTCCTTGTACTTGCGCGATTACAGTATAGACAGTGGTGGAGAACTGTTGCTGACGTCAGTGGACTCAATACAAGTAACATCTCCTGGAATTTCCTGATGCAATCCGTTATACTGGTTTTTTGTCGCATAGATCGTGATAAATAAATTCTATAGTTTTTCTTAAAATTATTTTTAAATTTATGAATGTCAACTGCTCTATTTAAGTATAATCTTGAGTAATAGTTTCAAGTCGAGCACAAGCGGTTGTATAGTAAAGTCGCATTTGCACAGCTAGCTGCGTCAGCATTACACTGATCGCTAACCATTGATATTTTCAACTAATTTTTACCTCAAGTAGCTGAATTTAAATTGTTTATAGAAGTGCGCAATTAATAACTAGAATGCGTACCCCACCGGGGTTAGCATACAAACAAGTAATTCTGCTAACAAACAAATTGACCAACTAAATCCACCAGAAAATAAATTCCTAAAACTCTATTCGTAGAACTCAGATAAATAAATAAAAAAAAACAACTGATATTAACCACTCTCGATATAAAAAACAATAAAGATATTCCATTCGAAAGCTAAAAGTACGACTATAACGCAAGACAAGACAAGATACCACCAATATTTATACACAACACAAAACAGTCACAAGGAAATAATAGTAGACATTAAACAAATTACAGAAGATTCTCAACATGCTATAACAACTACACCTAAAAATTAACCTGACATCCTTCGATGACTACCGGAAGTTAACAAAATCTGTATTGTTCAAATAAACTACTTTGTGCGCCTTTACAAAAGATATTAAAATTTGCTAAATGTATGAGAGCTGAAGCTCTCGATGCGCTATCTACTTAGGTAAAAGAGCCCTTCCTCATGCCATGCTCAGCGCAGAACTAAAATAGCTTTGACCTTCAGACGTTAGCGCCAGTACGCTGCTTTCAATGAATCTGATAAACAGTCAGTGTGTAATCGTGATGATTGATGTGTAGCGTCTCTATGTTAACTTGTGATACAAGAGATCAACATCGTAACTTTCTGCGAAGCTATTATCAACAAGTATAAAACATCAGCCTTGACAAGACAAGCTCAACCAATTTACTTTGTTGCGTATGCACCTATTGTATTTAACGCATATGTTGCCTTAAGAAATCAGCCTTCGTAAATTCTGCGGCGTAGTGCTTTCCAACTGTTGCTCGAGCCTTGACAAACAAACTCAGCAAATCTGTACGTTTGATGGTATGCGTCCTCTTGTGTTGTAGAACGTATGTGCCTTTGAAGTCACGGCGTTGTGGCCATCTTCTGTCAGGACGTAAGTGCTTTAATGTGTTGCTCTGAGCCTGTCGTGTACAAGTGTTTTACATCATTGCTCAGCAGCCAAATCTGTACGTTTAATGTGTATGCGTCCTCTTGTGTTGTAACAGTATGTGCCTTAAAGTCACGCGCGTTCGTGCCTTTGCGGCGTATGTTGCCATACCCGTGTTGCTCGAGCCTGCGTGACAAGGACACAGCTCATGTGAAGACTCTGTACGTATTGTCGCGTATGCGTCCTATTGTGTTATACGTGTGTTTCTACTGGGTAAAACTCGGAAGGTCCGTGTTCCTTCTATGAGAGCCCTATTGCCGTATCGCGCTGGTCATCCTCAGTGAGCGATGTCCGTGGACGGCACGGACTACACAGTAAAATCTCATTGCGATGCGAACATGGTACCTTCGCTTGCGTAATTGCGTTCGCGCCACGACGTTGCGACACGATGATTTGTAGTTGATCGTTTACTATTGTGTTTTAAAAGAATTTGCAAAATATTTAAATTGCTATAAAGTATTACAACTACCAATAAAGCCAATCTCATTTGACCTTTTCTACTCTAATCGCGAGAGAAGCAATTTCTATGCACAGGCAAGATAGTAACATGCAATAGGTGTTTTATTGATTGGACCTGCTATAAATCAACAATCATCTACTAGTAATTCTAATTAACCATTTAATCTTCCAAATGTATCTTGGTCAATTAGCACAAACAATGCTATTAATAACTTGGTTGACAATAACTGAAAGCTTATCTATTTTGTTAATAAAAAAGAACTTTACAAAAAATAGTTATTTAAAAATTTGCTAATAAAAAATGTAATAAATAAAGATAAACGGCCAATCTCAATTTGTACCGTTATTCTAACGTGAAATCTATCACCGTTGAAGTAAAGAGAAAAGCCAATAACTTTCCTCAATGTCACAAGTGCCAGAGATATAGGCTCAAAAAAAATTATTTTTTAGTTTACCCACGCTGTATAAAGTGCAACAAAGATCATCTACCTAATGAATATCATAAGAATTTCAATGAGCTCCCAAAAAGTGTAAACTGTAGTGGAGATTACGCAGCAAGCTACAGAGAATGTCCTCATCTTATAGAACTTCAAGCAGATGGCAACAAAAAACCAAGAAACTTTCATCGAAAAGCGTTCCAATATATCATACCTCCAAGTCACATAACAAAACAAACCCAAATAACTAAAATAATAAATCAACTTCACAACCGTTTTTTTTTACAATGGAATTGTACAGCTACCCACTAAATTAATAACTCCCTTAATACCCCTTATTACATCCTTTATATTTAAATATCCTCCTAAAATTCTCCCAAACGTTTCCAATAGATAATTTACCTCAAACTATTCATAAACTCGCAATCCTAAATTAGAATTCCAAAAACATAAAATCCCAAAACCAATTTTCATTTCTTTCATGACAAGGTACGATGTAGATATTGCGTATGTCGCGGACACTTTACTATTAGAAAGCAAAATATTTAGATAAACGGTTATCAAATCTATCACCAAGACAGACCAACTAGATATGCATGGGGAAGGGTCGCTATTACTATGAAACGACATATAGAAAATTATTAATCTATAAACAACCTAATAAGAAACTAACATAAAATGACGTGCTTGACGTCTTCGACGTAGGAAAACTAAGCTTAGTTATAGGAGACTTAAATAGTAAGAATACTTTGTGTATATAACGCGCAAATAACCCTAATGATAACATACTCAACTATTTCGCAGCCCAACACCAACTACAGATATTATTTCCAAATGGTGTACATAATAGGTGGCGCAAAAGTCATAATCCTATCGAAAAATGCTCTTATTTTTGCAAATGGTGTCTCATTTTATTACGACTATACTCCTCAAGAACGCGAAATAAGTATGTCAATATTTTTGACAAATAATCAGTCGGTGGTTTTGGCTCAACGTGAATTTCGTCGTCGACTTCCTGATGATATGGAACCAACTGGAGAAACATTGAGACATTTAGCAGCTCGCCTCGAGGAGACTGGCGCAATACAGGACAGTAGCAGACGTAGACATCCCCAGGGTAGCCGTTCGGTTAAAAATATCGAACATCAACCAGACACCGGGCCATACAATTTGGCATCAATAGACGGTTTTTACAGCTAATTTTGGTGAAAGACTTGAAGATGTTCCCGCACGATGTGCATCAGCTATTGCTTGTAGATTTTTTTTATTTATTTATTTAGTTTATTAGCAATCAGAAAGATACAACATACATTCTATGAGCTAATTTTATCACTAGATATATGTCGTGGAGAGGAAGACTCCCAATGAAGTCACCTCTTTATTGCGCTAAATCTTTTGGCCATTTCTTATTCAAGTGTCAAGTCATGGGAATCTTCTCTTAATGGAATAATGGTTTCGTTGGGGTAAGTTGCTAGCGAGTCATAGTGTTTTACGGCTTTTTGCTTGATTGCGTCCTTCACGTATGGTACATTGAGATCGGTTTGGAGGGTTCTATTAGAGACGGACCATGGCGCTCCAGTTATGCTGTGTAATGTCTTTGATTGGAATGACTGTATGATTTCTATCGTTGAATTGCTTGCACAACCCCATATCTCACAGCCATAGAGCCAGATAGGTTGGATTATGGTCTTGTATATAAGTAATTTGTTGTCCAAAGAGAGAATTGATTTTTTGCCAAGGAGCCAATACATTTTTCTAATTTTGATGCCCATCTCCTTCCTTTTTTTGGATACGTGTATTCTCCATGTTAGACGTTTGGCAAGGTGAAGGCCAAGGTAAGTAGCTTCGTTCGCTTGGGGGATGGGGTGATCGTTGATGTAAACTGCAGCACAGGTTGATTGTTTCATGGTAAACGTGACGTAGGAAGATTTATTGCAATTAATTTTTATCCTCCATTTGTGGGTCCATTCCTCAATTACTATTTGTGATGTTTCATCACCTAATATGACTTGGAAGTGACGATTTTCAAGGTAAGACCGTAACAATAGGTAGTAGTGTTGAGGAAATGTATTCTTGATTTTGTACAGAAGTCCGCTATGCCAAACACGGTCAAATGCCTGTTTAACATCCAAGAATACTGCGGAGCAGTATTCTTTATTTTCAAGAGTGGTTTCAATTTTATTAACTAGTCGATGACACTGTTGGACAGTCGAGTGTTGAGTCCGGAAGCCAAAATATTTAGCCATTTTTTTTGGTGTATGACTTTGTTAATGACAGTAGTTAACAAATTCATGATCATAGAGTTTTGCTGCAATAATTGGTTAAAAAGGTTTTTAAACTCATCGAGGAATTGGCCGAGATTTATCTCTTGTGCTTGGGAAGGTAGTTTTTTTAAGACTTGCGAGTAAAGGTATCTATTTTGTTCAGGTTGATTGGTGTGGGTCAGATTAGCTCTCTGCAAGGGCAGTGGTGGAAAATTATAGGTTTGCAGTTTACTGCTTAAGGTTGATTATTTGGATCATTATTCTTTTGTAATTCTTGATAAATTTGACACCCCTTGTAGTTAGCTGGGCGGGGTCCATCGCACAGTGCACAGATAGTTTTTGTTTGTCTTGTCTTCGTGCATGCCCTAGTATCATGTGCTCCACCACATTTGACGCATGCGTATGGTCTATTGCAGTAAGTTTTGGTGTGGTTATAGTTTTGACACCTGATGCACTGTACTAGATCTTTATTAGCTCTTGGAGGTTCAACCAGTATGTATTTGTTGAACGTAGTTTGTGAATTTCTTTGTTATTTTCGGCGGGCTCAAGATCCACAAAGAATATGGGTAATGGTTCTTTACTTATTCTCCCTTTTACATTCATGATGGTGCGTACACGGTGACCTGCGTCAGTTATGGCCTTCTTTATTTCTTCTAGAGGAGTAGAAAAGTGCAGTTGTTTTAGTATAACGCGATATGATCGTTCTTGTTTCATTCTTGTCTACCATGTATTTGATCATTCTCCGATAGACATCAGGGTCTTTTGTATTAATTTTCACTACGTTGTTCGCTAGGCATTTCGTTGTGTACTGTTCAGCAACTTCTAGGAGACTTTCTACCATTTTTTGATAGTCGATGACATCGTGAACAAATATGGACGTTGGTTTAGGTATAGCTGTTTCTTTTTGATCTTTTTGTTGGGGCATATCGGTATCTTCGTTTTCATTTTCACCTTCTTGACTGAGTACCGAGTATGGATTTAAATTAGATGGGGTTGATTGTTCCTCTCTAGTAGGTAGTTGTTCAAAGGATTTATTGTATCGTTTCCTCTTGTGGATTTTAATTCTTTGCCAACTATTCTCAGGGGTTTTCTCAGTTCTCGCTTCACTGTCATCATCTTCTTGATCATTTGCATTTCTTTTATTTGGTTCACTGCATTTATATTGTTGGGATATATTAGGTATATGCATATGTGGCGATAATGCTAGTTGATTTGGTGGAAAGTTTGAAAAATTACGTGGAGATTGATATATTAATTGACTTTGCATGGGATAATTCTGTTGTAAATTAAACGAAGACTGGGAGTTTAATAGGGAAAACATTTGGTTCTAGAATGCGAGATTTCCGCTTGCCATTTGTTGACTATAATGGGCCGGCGAGGCCTTTACCGGCCGCCCACATATTTAAAATTTTAGTTGTTATGCAGCAAGAATTTTATGTTTATTGTTTACTTCTGCTAGTTGAATCTTAGTTCTTATAGTAAATAAATAAATCACAACGCAATAAGCAAGCTCTTATTATCTGGTCCGCTCGGTTCACTGCACGATATCTATCGGTGACACAAATCCGCTCTGGTGGAACTCACGAACGCTGGAACGTTCGTCCTGCAGGGGTTTTCGAAGGTTCCCGGGGACTCAAAATTCGCTGAGGCGATCCGCCGGTTTCCGCGCGACGCTGGCGAGGTCAGCTGGCGGCCCAGCGGCCGTTACCACGTTACGATATCCCAGGTATAGCTGGCTCACACACGTCTGTTCTGCTTCGACGCACCAGCCGAACTATTGCTTGTAGATGAGGATGATTTTCCATTGAAAATCATGAGCGACGAAGCGCATTTCCATCTATGCGGATACGTGAATAAGTAAAATTATCTTTTCTGGAACATTAAAATACCGCGTGTAATAAATGAAGAGCCATTACATCTTTTCAAAGTCATTGCTCGGTGCTGCGTTTACAGAGGAAAGATAATTGGCCCATTTTTTTCAGGGATGACGTTGGCAATACTGTTACTATGACTGGTGAGCGCTACAAAACGATCATCAATGACTTCTTGTTGACGTAAATTGACGAATTGGATTTGGAGAACATGTGGTTTCAACAGGACGGTACAACCGCACACTGCACAAGCGACAGTAGACATTCTAAAGCAAGCGTTTTTCGGCCGTTGAATCTCTCGATTTAACCATTCCAGACTTCTTTCTTTGAGTTTTTTTTGAACTCGCGGGTCTATACGACAAGAGGTGGAGAATATATCGTTAAAGTTTTGAAAAAGTCATGAAAACTGTTATAAAGCGATCCCGGTGTGCATCAACTCTGGTGGCGGCCACTTGACCGATATTATCTTCACGACTTAATAGAAAAAATTTAAATGTTTAACTAAATATTATTAATAAATAAAATCAATTATTTTTATTTACAAAGTTATTGCCTTAGGAAATCTAGTGATGATTTTTGCGCCACCTTGTAGAAACACGCTCAAAGGCAATAGAAGACTTTATACAAGCTGCAACCAAACCCTACAAGTCTGCAGAAATAAACAATTTAAATATCTCGCCTCTATACATAATTGATTTAATTAAATTCAAAAGCTAAACCAGAAGACAATTGTAAAAAAACAAAGACTACTACCCAAAAAATCAACTAAACAACCTAAACTATCAAATACGACTCTAAATTGACAAATACTTAATTTCTTCTTCTTCTTTGTCCATCCCTTATACCCTAAGGTGTCGGGTAAATACTTAATTTATATTTACAAAAAGAACTTAAACAATATTGAACCTATCAGTTCCAATTTTTGGAAGACTACAAAAACAATAACCCAAAAAACAAAAAACCATCGCAACTTTAAAACGCCTATTTGCCACACCTTCACGTGGATCGTCAACGATAAAAACCGATCCCACACATATAATACAATTGCGTATGTGGAAAAATAATAGTTAACAATAGATGATTTTGATCAACCCACGAGAACTCAAACGATATATTAAATTGCTGCCACCAAAAGTTCCAGGTCTAATCCCCAACGTAAGCCTCCAACATTTTAGCTGAAAAGCAATTGTCTTTCTGGTTATAATATACTTCTCAATGCATATTTAAGAATGGGTTACTTCTCTAATAAATGAAAATATACCCACATACTTATATTCCCCAATATATATCTTATACATCTTAACCAAACACTCAACAATTGACACATTCTACCGACCACTCGGTTTGAGTCTTAAACAGGCCAATCTGTAGCACAACGACAAAGGATTATAGAAATCATAGAAAAGAGGTACAAAGCTAAAGACTACACAACGGCAGCTTTCTTAGACATTATCAGGCCTTCAATAAGATTTGATTAGATGGATCAAAATATTAAAATACTTTACTTGCAACTATCTCATTATTTAATTGATATAATTTTTTTCAAGAGGAAGTCCGAATTAATTTGGCTGTCTTACCTCCAAAGCAAGTACGCGCGGGAGTATCCCAAGACAGTATCCTTGGCTCTACATTATTTAACATCTTTATACATGCTCAACCCACAGCATAGCAACCTTGCATTATTCTCTCATGATACCGCTGTATTAATCCAGAACGAAGATCTGCAAACGCCTATTAATCGTCTCCAAACAATCATTAGTACATTGAGTAAATAGTACAATAAATGGTGTATATCACTAAACCGTAACAAGTGTACAACTAATGTTTCTATCTTGAAGCTCCAAAAAAAAAATACCACAGCATCCACATACATGAAAAAATCATTTCCTGAAATCCCAGAAGACAGCCATTAAATATCTTGGTGTTCATCTTAACACCATATTAACCTGGAGCCCACATGCTACCACTAAACTCAATTTTGGGCACAGTAGACTAAAACTACTTATCTTATCAACTCCGCAACTAATGTACAATCTTACTCTATAAAACACTTCCAAGACTAGGCTTGTCCGGTATGGAGCACAACCTTAAAAACAAACATTGAAAAGTTTAATGTTTTTTATATTAATATTCTGAGAGTATGTTAATGCTCCTTAGCTTATCCGCAATAAACAAATATACAATATACCAAGTGTCGACAGCACACAACAGTTTATCAGGCAAGTCACAAAAAGTTATATGATGACTTAATTAAGCCGAATAGTAATGCCATCCTTTAAGAATTATGACAAGAGAACATTCATACTCGTCTAAAAAAATTTACATGAAAACCTAACAGCAAACTTGTAAAACAACGGTAATATAAACGGTATAACAAAAAAAAAGTAATAGTTACTACAATTAAAAAACACCTGTGCTTTCTAGAAGTCGATTTCGTATCCATGACTCTCGAAAGCATGTTCAGCAACAAATAATTTTTTTACGTTATTAGAGGCTTAGATGTCTGATGTTCCTTCACTCTGGCGATAATTCTTCATCTCATGCTTACATTAACATAGTATACAAGATTTTCTAGTGATTAAAATATCTATTGGCCACTGTTTCTTAAGTGGTCATTTAATTTGGAATGGGGAATTAATCGTTATGCTTCTTTATTTGGATGATGTTTAATCTTTTAATTTCTTCTGCGTCAAATTTGATGTTTCGTTTGCATAGAGGGTTTTATTATTTACATACTATGGTGCATTCAAAAATGATCTAAATATTTTTTATTTTGTTTTTGAATTATTTTTATATTTGATGGTTTAGGGCAACTTCAGAATTGAACACCACAGATCTAAATTGGTTTGATGATGCATTTGTAGAGCAAAAGTTTGATTATGGTTGAGAGTTAGAACCTGCGTCCGATCAGCCAATTTATTTAAGGATGTTTTTGGTTAATTTGTATTAATTTATTCTAAATATGCTGTTTGCATAAGAGTCTCATCTATCGTTATTTCTAGATATTTAACTTGGTTTGTCACTGGTAGATGTATAACATTCATTGTGACTGGTAGTTACTTGCGCCGATTTTGTTTGGTTTACTTTAACTCTCCAGTTATTTAGCCAGATATGTAGTCGGTCAAAATGGTTTTGTCAGTTTTCCGATGCCTCTTGAGGATTTTGACTGGTTTCAATTATAGCAGTGTCGTCGGCGTAAATTAAAACTTTTGTCACGTTTGTTATAGGGATATCTGTAATACAATATAAGCACAGGTCTTGGGATACTCTTTATTTAGTTTGATGATAAAGTGATATATTGTTATTAAATTTTGCTTCTAAACAACAAAAAGTTAGATAGGATTTTAGCAAGGTATAATATGGGAAATCTAAATGGATGAGATAAAATTATTATATCTAAGTTGACGTCTTCTGTTATTCTTTTTAGTAATATTTTTTAAATTATTTGAACATATTGGGTAGTAATGTTATTACTCTGTATGATGTAACTCTATTGGTTGATTTATCTGGTATATGAGTTAAGATTGTTTGCGCGAATTTCCACGTTACTGGAAAGTATGTCGCTGTTAAAAACACCACTGCTTGTCTGGGTAGTTCTGTTAAAATTTAATTTATTATCAGATCAGATCCAGAGGGCCTTATGGCTGTTGCTTTGTGATATTACAGCGTGTATTTCTACGGGGGAGAAGGACTTGATTGGTAAAGTCGCCAGACATAGCTTGTCTGTGTAGTAACCGACTTGATTGCCATTCAGATTTATGTTTGTTCGTTTTGGGGCAGTGAAAGTTTTAGAGAGGTGTTTGCCAAAGATTATCGCCTTTTTTAGTCGAAGCGTGTTTAGTTATTATCTTTCTTTTTAAAGTGGGATGTGAAATATGGTTCTTGTAAACTGTTTTGTCACCTTTCAAGTGAAATGATCCTGTTTAGATAGACTAGTAATATATAATGTAAAAATAGCATTACGTAACTTCTGCACAACTTCTCTTAACCGCCTAGTGAGTCTATTTTATTCGAGTGTAATGTTGCGGTTTCTACTTCTTTGTCATTTGTTTCTTGTACGTATTTTTCTGTAATTAATTGTTGTATGTGTAATTATATGTCACATATTTTATTTCCATTAGTTTCTAGAGGGGTGGCTATTCGTGCGGTACATTATCTAACTCGTCTGATATTTTTAAGCTGATGTTCAGGTTAACATTTTTATTTATCAAGTTTTTAAGAATATTCCCAGTTTGTTCATGGAGTGGTTAGTCTTAGTGTTTTTGGTTTTTTAATTATGTGAGTACTGAGTGTGGTAATAATACGGGTGTGGTTAGAGGTGAGGTCCCTATTTGATTCTATGTTGCTGTAATTAATAGTAAAGCCTTTTAGTACAAAGAAGTCTAGAAGATCGGGCAACTTATTAACATCAATAGGCCAATTTTTCGAATAAGGGATTGCAATTTTTATTGTTAATAGCTTGTCTTATTTCTTTCGTAGCGATTAACTTTGAACCGTAGTCTGTATGACTGGCGTTCTAATCGACGTCTACTATAAAATTGTCGCCAAGTCCGTCAAACAATACTTCGTATTCATGTGTTTGTATTGGATGTTTAGGCAGACAATAAATCGCTGCCATTAATATGTCAATATTGGGTTGTGCGTTGGATCATCGTAGATTATATTTTGTTGGTTTGGTGTGCCTACAATTCATGATGTTATATTGTGTTTCTGATAAGGATAACCGATTCTCCATGCGCCATTCTGACAGAATTGTTTGTGAACGGTCTGTGAAGTGTGTCTCAGATAGTAGTAAAATATCTATTTTGTTTTCTTATAGAAAGTAAATCAGTGTGTTTCTATGGTTTATTAGGCTATTTGCGTTCCATATTGATTTAATGTCCATTGTTGAAATTGTTATTTATGGCTGCTGAAAACATTTTTAATATACTATTTTTATTTGTTAATTACACAAATATTTCATTAGATTCATTGAGAAAGGCATTTAATTGTATTCCAAAATCGGTAGCTCTTCTATTATTAATTTCTTTTACTACATTTGAGTACGGTTCGTTGTTTTTATTATCCTGTGGAGTATTTATTGCATTTATTTTGTGAATATTATGTAATTGTAGATTAATTAACGGTAGTTGTTAGTTCACATTTTTATATTTATTTCTTATATCTTGTAAATTTCTGTAAACTGTACAAATTTTATAATTTGCTGTGTAATCACCTGAATAGAGAACACATTAAGATGGAGTGCACTCTTTGGTTTACTGCAGTATTGTCATTTGTATTCTTCGTCACATTTTGCACAAATTTCTTGTTTGGTTTCGATTCTAAATTGACATAGAACATTAAGTGTTGCTTACCGACTCCATGCCTTATGTTTAAAACATTACGGACTATTTGGTTTTATTTTCTAATTTTTCTTTGATATCCGCTATTAAGATTGAGTAATGGAGATAGCAAATTACTATTTTATCGATTCTATCCTACTTCATTTGGTAGGTTTAATGTACCCCATTTTCACTATCTAGATGTCTTACTAGCTATCTATATATCTCTGTATTTATAGTATTTATTTTTATTATGTCCTTTTGTGGTGCTTTACATTGATAGGTATTTTTTTAAAATTTTGAATAGGTTATCAGACATTTATTGAAACCTGCGACTCCGTAGATTAAAATAAATAAGAAATTGGATATTTTAGATTTAAATTTATTACCTATTTATACTGGTTGATTATTAGCGTTACCGGTTTTCTTTTTCATGTTCTTTCATTTTTAATAGTTTTCCAGTCACGCTTACTATAAGTTGGTTCATCTTCTTGTGGATCCACATTATATGTTTCATTCATCATAGTCATTGCTTAGTGATTGTTGAATGGTGGTTAGATGTGGTGCACTAATTTGGAAGAAGGGATTTTGGTCTATTATTTGCGACTGGTTGTTAAACAGCTGTAAATTAGGGAAGTGATTAGAAAGGATACCGTAATAAAGTTGTATATTTGTCGAGATTTGTTGGCACTGCATCATTGGAAATTGTACTGCTGGTTGACATTTTTGCTTGGGTTGTTATAGAGGTTGGACCTGATTTAAGTTGTTGTTCGCGAAATTCATTCTTACCATACAATGGGTACGCCACTGTACTGAATATGTTTCTGTTGATATTCATTTATCAATCACTGTCGTGCTCGATATGAAATCGACCTTGCCCTTGAGGCTACACTTGTTTCGTTTTATTTTCGCAGGATAACGTTCACGTCTTTATACATCAAAAGCCAAACGAGTACTCAAGTTTAATGCCTCTGTATTCATTTGTAAATGCCTGCTGAAAGATTATTTTCGCATAAATATTAAAGCATATGGGTGATAGGATACACCTTTGTCTAACTTTTCTCATTCTTGATATTTCGCTTGTATATCTTGTTTTTATTAAAAGTGACGCTGTCTGATTCCAGCAGAGATATTTTATAATTCTTATGTTCTTGCCATCGAGGCCGATATCTTTTAGCAAGGATAATAGCAAGTCATGTCGGGCGTTGTCTAAGGCCTTTTTATAATATATAAAATATATAAATACGTCTTTGAGTTGATCATGACTAGTCATTTAATGCTTAGCAACGCTTCTCTTATATCTAGGATATTTTTAGATACAAGTTGGGGTATTCTAGATCCTTCTTAATATTTTTGATAAGTTCGATCGTGGATAACTCTTAGAAAGGTTTTTAAGGCATGACTCAGGAGACTAGTTAGTCTATGTTTGTAATGTGTTTTTATATTAGGTTTCTTAGGCAAAGCGATATAGATGGATTTTAGCCAGTCTGTTGGAATGTTATCATTGTTGTATATTGCAATGAATAAGTTGCATATTCGTTTTGTGTTTACTATCTTTTCCAATATTTCTCACTTTTGTTATTTATTTAAGTTTTTTTAGGAAGTTAAAAGAATCATATTTTGTGTTTAGTTTTTCTGCTTCTTCACGTTATTTTATTATGTATTTATTTTTCGTTTCTCTTATGGTGGCATTTATGTTTCGATCTAATTATCTACACTTTTGCTAGTTTATTTTTGTAAGTCTCCTTTCTTCCATCCTGTCAAGTATATTTTCTGTAATGCAGGTTTTCTTATTTTTTCTTATTGTCTATTACTTTTTCCGTGGCTTTTTGTATGCTTTTTAAATATTGTTCCATTGTTTCTCTACATTTAGTTGTTCAAAATTTGCGCCTGAGATTTTCTTGTTTATTTTAATTTTTATTTCGTCTTTATTTTTTTTAATGCATCTATGTTGTAGCTGTTAGTTTTGGTTATGTAGGTTCTCAGCTTTCCCTTGTATTTAAATTTAACTATTAGTAGATATTATTATTGTATTAGTTTCAAATGGCTCCTGGGGCGGAAATCACAATTGTTACTGGAGAGCAAAATACTACTCTATAAGACAATTATTCGTCCAATTTGGTCATATGGGATACAGCTCTGGGGAACAGCTAGTAGATCGAACTTCGACATTATAAGGCGGTTCCAGTCGAAGGTACTGCGATGCTTAGTCAACGCCCCATGGTTTGTACCAAATGAAATAATTCGGCAAGATTTAGGACTATCAACTGTGACTGAAGAAATACACAAGTGTAGTGTTCGTTATCATGACAAACTTAGTGCTCACCCAAACGCATTAGTAGAACACCTCCTGGATCCCGACGATGACGAGCCACGGCTTAAGAGATTCAAGCCTCTCGATTTACCAACACGATTCGCGTAAAAGTGAAGTGTAGTGCAATCAAACTGTAACGGTTAACTTCGGAAAAATGTTCGCTGGAACGTTTTTCATCATGTCCTGTAATATATACTGTTAAAACAATTACTAAATGTCAATTTTATGACAGATTGTAAGCTATAAATAAATTAAAAAAAAAAGTTTCAAATGGCTTTTATAGTATCGTGATGCAATTTTTTTTTCTATTTCCTAATATTGTTCTAAATTGCATAATTATTCCTACTAATGCTTTTTAGTAAGAATATTTATAATTTTGCCTACAAGCGTAACGAGGCACTTTTTATAAGTGTAGACTACTTTCCAAATTAATTTTCAGTATATGTTGATATAATTATATTATTTATATATATATATATATATATATATATATATATATATATATATATATATATATATATATATATATATATATATATATATATATATATATATATTCGATACAATAATCGTTTGCAATTGTCCTGATTTACAACTATATATTATCTTTGTTAAAATGTGTTGTTAAGCTAGTACTGATTTTGTTAAGTCTAAATTACATCTTTCCACTACAGATTTCCTAAAATCTTTAAAAAGTCGACAACCAATTTTTCTGTAAGTTTGTATCATCAAAATATTGTATTAAAGATATTTCTATTTCGTGTCATTCTTCGTACTTTTTCGATAATTTTTCCTCTTTTCCTAGCCACTTGCTTGATGTTGCTTACCCACTAGACTCGAGGTGTGCCTTTTCTTGCTCTTTTTCCTTCTACTCTTTTGCAGATATTATTTTGGGATACCTTTGGACATCTATTTTGCTAAAGTGTCCAAACCATTTTAGTTGTACTTGTCTTGTTAGTTGTTAGCCGTGTTAAACTCTAAGCCTATTATTTCTAGTTGTACCCAATACTCTTCGCAGGTACTTAATTTTTACTCCTGTAATTTTAGAGAGCTGTTTGTCCACTATTGATCATATCTCTGATCCACTTAGTAGTGGGAGTGAAGAAAAATTTTAACTGTGTAACAGCACCTTTGTTTAATTTATGCGTTATTCTTGCTAATAATTGAATTGTTAATTTGAAAGTATAGTTTACTTGATGTTATGTTTAATTTTTTTATTATTGCTTATGATCGCTCGCATCTTATAATATAATTGTCTTATCTCCCTAACTTTCTTTCTTTCTTTCTAAACTTATAATTCTATCTCCTCCTAGACGCTTGAACCGATTTCCTTGAAACTTGCACATCACATTCACAACTATATTTGCTAATTCGGCGCAAAAAAATCAGCCTTCTAACTTTAACATTTTTTGAATTATTTAAATATTTTGATTATTGTATTGTATAGATGTCACACCTGTGACAGATAAAAACATTTTTTTTAAAAAACAGCGCCATCTGTTGGACGTAAAAGCAAAGCCACAACAACGCGTGGCCGGGTACAGCTATTTTAGAATAGAAACAAACATTCTGTTACTGTTGCCAACATTAATCTAGAGAAAAATTAAAAATTACTGCAAATGAACGTAAAACGTAAAAATTACGAGAGTGCATTATGAACGAGCGCATAAGCTTTGCATTAATTCAATTTTACGTATTACGTATTTTCTATGGGCGGCTTATGCTTACGTCCACCATGAATGGGCGTTAAATTGTTCCATGTTTCCGATGCAGAGAAAAAGCCAGTCTAATTAAAAATTTATATGTTCGCACCTTACAAAAATTTGAGGGAAGGCGGGTGAAAAATTGTCAGTCTAGGACGCCAAAAATATCTTTTGGCGGGCAACTCCTAGTTTTATATGCATTCCTTCTAATAGGATAAGTCTCATTCCAACTCCGCCCTTTTGTTTGATATGCATGAACTTGCTTTTTTCTATATTAATAACATCCCTTTTTCCTCTAAATTACAACGTCTTTACTCATGTTTCAGCAATCTACTTCTGGCCAGGTGCGTTCGATAGCGAATTGTCAGAGGAACAGATCCCAAAGTAAAAGATAGAAGGTATCATCCTGGTCCTTCTCCACTGTTGGCGCCTCTTCTTGATCGTCTTATTATTGTGACTTAAGGAATGTCTTCGTAATACACCAATCAGAATGTAACTAATTCAGCTCTCTCCACTCTTATTGCTAAACACTCAAAGCATTGTCATCTTCCTCACAGATTACATAAGTTTCACTTTTGATATCAGCATGCCTTGTACATGTTGAGAAACATATATGATTGGATAGTACTTTCCAAAGCTTTGTTACACCGAGATTGCTTTTTATTTTAGCGCTTTCTGTATAGCTTGTAATCCCATGATTACTTGCAGGTTTTTCTTGGCCACCATCCTATATGCTCTTGACATTCCGGTAATAATTTTTCTCTCTGATTATTCTCGTCATTTTTCGTTTCTGCTGTAATTTTAGTGTTACATTGCAGACTGCATTGTCACCTCATCTCATTTCACTTTGGGTACTTAAAATGGTATATTCAAAAGTGTCCTCACTATATTACTAGCAGATGTTAGATTCTCGCTGGCTTATTTCTCTTTAAATAAAGTTCTTGTCTAATTGTAAGTTACATAATGATCAGTATCAGCCCAACTTCCCTCGCGCCATTTTGAGACCCTTTTAATATGCGTTTTCATATTTGCTTCATATTTTTCCCATTCCTTATGCCTCTAACTTTTTCTACCTATAGATTGCACATCTCTCCTTAATGTTATGTTTTATAATTGGGAGGCCTGCGATGGCCAGTATGGCCATCATAGATGCAGTGACAAGCTGCAATGATATGTGAAGCCATTTTTCTATTAATTCATTCCAAGATTATCTCATGGTGCTTATATTTAATTGCAAATAAGATAATAGATGGCGTTACTAAAGGGGGTACAAACAAGTCTCCGCCGTTTTTTATCAAAAATTGGGCATTTATTGTGAAAAAACGGAACTTCATTTTTTATTCAAAGTATTGTCCATCGCTAGCCACTATTTTTTTCCGTCTTTCTGGCGTCTTTTGAGGCTATCCACAAATCGATCCAATTTTTGGTATCTTCATATGATGTGAAGTGCTGCTCAAACAGGTCATGTGCCATCGATCGGCACAAGTGATAATCGGAAGTGGCAATGTCTGATGAATACGGCGGGTGGAGTAGGACTTCCCAAATAGGTTTTGACCGGCGCCGCAACATGTGGACGAGCCCCAGTAATGGTTTCGTTCGGTTTGAGCAACTCATACACTACACCAAGCTGACCCTACCAAATACACAACATGAGTTTTTTCCAGGAATATTCGGCTTGATTTTCTCTTCTTTGGGTTATCGTAGTGGATCCATTTTTCATCACCAGTGACTATGCGATGCAAAAAACCCTTTCGTTTATGTTCGCCAAGCAGCATTTCACATGTGAAAAATCGGCGTTCGTTTCTCGGCTTCAGTTCATGTGGAACCCAATTTCCTTGCTTTTGAATCATTCATAACGATTTTAAACGATGTTAAATTGTTTGTTGGGTTACTCCTAATGTAAGTGCAAGTTCTTGCGTTTGGCAGGAATCTTCCTCCAATAATGCTTCCAATTCCGCGTTTCCGTACACTTTCGGCCTTCCGCTACGTTCTTTGTCTTCGACGTCAAACTCACCGTTTTTAAACTTATGAAACCACTCACGACAACTTCTCTCACTTAAAGCAGCCTCACCATATGCTTCTATAAGTAATGTAAGTAAATCAAAAGTTTCCGCAAATGACGCTTCTTCAGCTCAAAACTCGACATTTTCGCACGAAAAAATTATGTGATGCTGATAGAAAATCGCTAATATTTTAAAGTTATGGTGTTGCCAGATGTCCAACCTTACGATATGACGTTTTACATCTGACAATTTCAACCATAATTTACTGGTGGGGCCATCTTTTGTCAAACGGCGAAGACTTATTTGTACTCCCTTTATTATTATTGTTTGACACTTTTTTTTACATGGAGTTTATATGGAAATTTAAAGTCGAGATTTGCATTTTTTTAAACTTCTGAAATTGTAATAAATCGTGCTTAACAGCTAACATAAAGATGATCGTAAGACTTGCCAAATCAATCACACTGTTGTTGCAGGTTATTCTTGCAGCTCGTAGCGAATATTTTAGAACACTTCTTTATGGTGATATAAAGGAATCATCTCAAGTAGGTAATTAATTACTCAATAATCATAGAAACTTAAATTAAAATATTTTAGTCTGAAATTGAACTCACTGATGCTCCATTAAAAGCCTTCAAAACATTGTTGAAGTATATATATTCTGGTAATAACTGTAGTTGCCATAACTCAACTCCATTGAAGTTTATCCTAAGGTCATATGTTTTTAATGACACTCTGAGAAGATGCGATCTTGGACATATTAGGGCTGGCTCATCAGTATGGCTTTCAAGAGCTCGAAACGGCGATTTCAGATATCCTGAGACAGCTGCTTACACTGCGAAACGTTTGTGCTGTGCTAGATACGGCCAGACTGTACGGCTTGAACCAGCTGGTTAAATTTTGCCACACATTTTTAGATCGACATGCTTCAGAGATTTTAGTTTACGAATCATTTCTCCAGCTGTCACAGGTACGCAACTGTATTGAAAATGTTTTTAGTTCAAAATTCCTTTTAGGCGTCTCTAGTAGAGCTGCTGCAGAGGAATTCGTTCTTTGCGCCGGAAGTGGAAATCTTCCGTGGGGTCTGTGCCTGGTGTAGAGCCAATGAGGACTGCAATGACCTGGTGATGAGTTGCGTTCGGCTGCCCCTCATGACCGTTTCAGATCTCCTTTCGGTTGTGAGACCGGCTGGGCTGGTGAAGCTAGACACACTTTTAGACGCTATTGCCGAAAGAACCAACGCGCGTATCAGTAGCCTTCCCCACAAAGGACAGCTGAGTGAGTTTGCCGTGTGTGAGCTTTTTTGTAATTGTAAGCAAGTTGGGTTTTCTGATTCAGTAATTGACGAGAATGTGGCTTGCCCACGAATGGAATCTAAAGTGGTTGCTGGCGAATTGATGGAGTTTTTGCTAAATGGTGATCACTATAATTATGATATGGAGAAGGGATACACAAGGCATTCAATTAATGGTCCAGAAGGTCAGGGGATTACTGTTAAACTTGGGACGCCCTCTATTATCAATCACATTCGGATGCTTTTGTGGGATAGGGACCTCAGGTAATCGGAATATTGTTCTGTTTTTTCTACCACAAATTTAATATTAGTAAATCATTTAAAATCAGACTAAAATTCAAAAATATTAGCCTGGTGTCCAATTCATCTGTTATCAATAATAGCTTGACATACTTTTAACCAACTGGTTGTTTTGCTTTTTACGCTGCCAACAAAGGACTTCAGTGATTTGGATTGTTATTCTCTTGAGAGATAAATGTTCATCACTTATTTTGTTGTGTGAAGCACCTCTCGAGATGCACTTTTATTGAATTTTTTATGGTGTGCAGAACTACTACTCATACCAAAATGTTTTAAGACTAAATAATATCTCAGTTTTTATATACTTTTCCATTTTATTTTCTGCTAAAAGGTTTTTTAAATTTCACTTCTGTATTTTAGATTATGAGCTAACAACCCACTCTGATATTTTTAATTAATAAATAGCTTCCTTTTTCCTCACTTACGCTTGTACTTGATGTAAAGATAAGAGAAAAATGGTATAACTAGCCGATCTTTCTTTTTGGTAGCCGTTGTTTTCTTACTTCATTCTGGCAAAGAGTTGATGGTTTTAGTGTCTTTGTACCATTGAACCTACTTGATGACAAACTCTTTTCACTTGTTTATACAGAGCCACTAGATGTGATATTTTAGCCTCTTTTAGATGTCTCCAAAGAAGCACAACCTCGTAATAAATAACACATGGAACTAATTTTAAATTAACTAGCTTGTAACTAATTTTAAATTAACTAGCTTGTAACACAGCTATTTACTAACTTATCTTTATTTATTGCATTCCAGATCTTAGCTATTGGCTATGCTTTTTCATTCATAAGTTTCTTTAGTTTTGACAATAGTTGGGCTAGTTACTTTTTTATTAGACACAATGCAGTTCATCAGAACTGAAGTACAAGAAACGCACAGTAACTGATGAGTGCTCCTATGGAGGACTAATGTCATGAAGAACAGTATTGTCATCTATCATAAAAGACATGGATCTCGAGACATATATTCACATGAACTTCTCTTGTTATCAGTTACCTGCTCAATTAGTAGAAAGCGTTTTAGCGCACGTACTTTATTATTATGCACATCGTGTTAGTTAACATTATTTCGTTGAAGTTCATACATATTGGCGAATTTTGTTGAAAACATAATAGAGTGCATCACCGACAGTGCGCAGAATGTTTTTTGAATCTTCAAAAAACTGGCAGTATTGGAGTTGGTGATATCTCCTCAGCTTTGAATTGTCCAAATTGGGGTTTTATAAAGTAGTACCTTGTTCAAAGATGCATAGTTTTGATTTGATTTGGTAACAAATTGGTTCTATAGCTTATTTTTAACACTTTATTTTTGCACACATCAAAAACCAATATGTTTAGTGGAACTCCACAAAACATATACTCACAATGATGAACAATTTATGAATGAAATAAAATTAAATTACTGGAAAATATTTTTTTCAGATCTTACTCATACTACATAGAAGTTTCGATTGAGCAAAAGGATTGGGTCCGCGTTATCGACTACAACCACTGCTCCTGTAGATCCTGGCAGCATTTGTACTTTGAAAATCGTGTAGTGCAATACATCAGAATTGTTGGTACCCATAATAAGGTAATCAGTGCTTTAGTTTAGCTCGGAATTTTTAATAATAATCTACCTGCAGGTTTTTCACTTAGTGTCATTTGAAGCAACTTGTAAACTGTAGATTCCACGAATGATAAATGACATCATTGTCCCAAATTATAATGTGGCGACATTGGAGCGCTGTGCGTCTGTCATCAAAGGAGTGAGGTGTGCAACTGTAGATTATATGTTTGTTCTTTGCTTTGATTGTATTTGAAAAATTGAAACCTTATACAGTAGAAGCAGCGGGAAGTAATTTTTGTTTTTCAGCCTTTCCCGTAATGAATTATTGAACGGGGACACCAAACATTACGACTGGGACTCTGGTTACACGTGTCATAAACTGGGTTCAGGAGCTATATTGGTACAACTAGGTAAATATCATATTTTTTCATGTTCTAGCATTAAAAAATAATTTTATATTAGGCCAACCATATATAATATCAAGCCTGAGATTGCTATTGTGGGACTGTGATGACCGCAGCTACAGTGACTACATACAGTCGTCCATTAACATTTGGGACTGGGAGATGGTGATGGACAAAACCTGTGAAGCTTGCAAATCATGGCAGGTGATACGTTTCCCTCCCAGACCTGCTGTTTTCATTCGAATCGTGGGTACTTATAACACTGCAAATGAGGTAAAATAAAATTTTTAGTTTTGTTAATACTTTGGTAAATTTAACTTGTAAGTTAGAGATATCAGTGTCTTGTAGTAGCATTTATGTAGTTTGAAAGATATTCTGTGTAGAATCCACATGAGCTTTTGCAGGCGTTTCACTGTGTGCACTTTGAATGTCCGTCTTGTGATAAAGAAGATATGAGCACATGGATGAACGATGGATTAAGTGTGCAGACTACAACAGATGCCATACAACCTACAGAAACGGCAACAGAGGCTGAAGAGCTCACACTAGAATCCCCCAACAGCCCCGATTAATTACATTTTCCTCTTGCACGATCCAACTTATATTACATTCTCTATATAATTGTGATGTGTATATTTGAGCCAATAGAAATTTCCACTTAGCAATGTCATGCTGCATGTACATTTTTATGTAAATATTATTGAGCATCATCAAATGCAAACGAGCACAAATTAGTGAATGGATCAAAGCAAGTTTAATGTTCACTGTGCCCATGCAATTTGTTGATGCTTGTCAGGTTAATTTGTTGTATGCATCCAAGAACGTTCTGTTCCATCAAGTAGAATTTATTTTATGTTGAGGGCACTTTCTTAAATTAGTCTTATTAAGGGATTAAACTACTCTAGAATTTTCAAAAAATGGGAAAACATTTTTTTTGCTTAAAAATTGCCTAAGGGTCTTAAAAATAAGATACAACATCATTTTCAAGGGGGAGAATTTTTTAAGTGTCTGTATTTTGACCTGGACCAAAGTCACCTGCTGCGCGCTTGGAGCAGGTATAAGACTAACTACAATGGAGATGGCGGTTCCAAGACATTCAAATGCATTTTAGATTCTGAGCCGTATGAAAATTTTACGGTTTCAAAAGTAGAATGTGTAGATCATGTGCAAAAGCATATGGGAACTCGTCTATGTAATTTGAAACATTTACAAAGGGCCTCGGAGAAAAAGAAAAATTAACTGCAAAATCACAATTCAGTCGAAAAAATGCAGAACGATATGTGGGTAACGCTGTATCACAAAATGTCTGCAGACGAATGCCGCTAATACCTTGGGAGAATATCATCATAAACTACATCTTTCCCAATGTGTATTCAAAGCCATAAAACCAATATACGAGGATTTAAGTAGTGGCAATCTTTTCACTCGATGCATAGGTGGCTATACACAAAATAATGAGAGTTTCAACTCAACACTGTGGGCGATGGCTCCTAAAACAACTTCAAGTGGCAAGACAAATTCTCGATATCGTGACACATATTGCTGCTTGCGTGTACAATGGTGAAATGCCAGACACCGATAATGGAAATTATGCAAACTTTAGGAATCAGAATCGGAACAAATTGCTATAATTTCTGCACTGAATCCGACGAACGGTGCGTATCACTGGCTGAAACATCACTGTCTGACGCAGCAAAATCGGCTAGGCAGTCCGCAAAAGCAACCAGAAAAGAAAAACAGGAGAATGCCAATTTTGAAGGCCAATTATATGGGGCAGGCATCACAGATTAAAGTTATATCAAAAATCTCTATGATTTTCTCTTAAGTAAAACTCGTTTTTCTCAAAAACTACTTTTTTTGAGCTGGCCGGAAACAACTCGCTCAATTCTTTATCGATTTGCTTTAAATTTTTACTGTGCCTTCTAAACATTATCTAGAGAAAGACGTATGGATTTTTTATGATGCTTATTTCTTTAGTTATAAACAATTTAGTGCGCATTTTTTCCAAATGTCAGTTTAGCTACATAAAACAATTTATCGTGAGCCGCATTTTAATGAAATTTTACTATGTTTACATGTGCAATTTAGATAACAAAAGGTAAAAAGTATACTTGTGACTGTTTCACTATTAAATACCACCATATAAATAGAAGCTTGAAGACGTTCGGAAAATGATGAGTGGTGTAGAAAGCAACCCAACCAAGTGATGAACTCTTGGAGAAACAGAATCCATATTTAATATCTCCATTCTGATTTGATATTCCAAAGATTATTCAAAAATGAAGGTGATCATATTTGATATAAACACTCGAGGAATTATGAAAAACAAAATGGAAAAGTTACATAGTACACACAACACAAATAATGTACTCAGATGGAGAAAATGAAAATTTGCAAAAATAATTCCATTTATATTTTCGACTATTCGTCTGGCATGAGACATGTGATAAAGATATGTTAGGAGACTTTAGACTTTTGTTTATAAATGGCTAAATGAAATCAGTACAAAGGGCAACCTTTTCATTTTCACGAATAGAATTTTGTTCCCCTTCCTAAGCGACTACACTTACTACTAATTTAATTCAGGAACAACCTCATCACTTAATATTAGAATTATCTTTCACAGCAAAATATTTATTTTGGTGCACTCGCTTTCAATGGCATTAATCCTCCTGAAATGAAATATAGCGTTACTTCAGCATGATATTCTCCTCAATTTTTTTAAAGTTGGAACTAATTAAAGTCTTAATCAAACACTGATGTTATTGAACATTAATTATGTAATGTCCACACTTCCCCCTTAATATAATTTTAATCCAATTGTAACAAAGAACCATAGAAATAATGGGTAACTATGAGATGTTGCAGTTTTGTAGCAGGCACCGATGATAGAATCGATGTTTGCTACACAGTTAGAGGTTAAAATAATAAAATAGGGCCCAAAAGAGTATTTGCATTTATGCGTTGTAAGCTTAATTAATCTTCTGCATTTGTATATTACACTCCAACTTAGTTTTTAAGAGTTCCAAGGGAAGCTAAAAATAAAATTGCAATTAATATAGAAAAATAAATAAAACTCACGTTTAATTCGCCTTTTCATGTCGTGCACAGTTTGATATCGTTTAAAATTTTTGGTGCACACAATTTATCCTCGATGAGAGGTGATGGCGCATTCTTTTCATCTGCCTCACGTTCCCCAGTGAGCTTGTTCACCACCAAATTTGTGTTTCATTCAGTTTTTCTCTTCTCATCTTCATTTCTGCTTGTTTTATTTTTAGAAGCATGACTGCGCCGTTGTCCGATTTTCTGGTACTACGACTTTGCTTCTTACTTGTCTTTCTATTGTTCAAATAATCCTTCTCCAAACTAAAAAAGCTGGCAGTACGTCTCCTCACATGCTCCAAGTGTGACTTCATAAAATTATCAAAGAGCAATACGTTTCTGTGTCTTCCAGCATATTGGAATCAATTTCATGATCGGTGTGCTTTTCATCCAAACGTGAAGGACTGCTCCTCTTCCTGCCCGATCTAAGCGAGTCGTACAACGATCGCTTTCATTTATGGCCGTCTTTGGAGAACCGCGTTTTCTCCCCATGTTGCTTCTGTAAAGTACGCTTTTTCGCGCGACTTATGTCTTTATTTTCTGCAACAGGGCCAGCTGGAGGCAAGTCACCATGACTAGTTAATATGTTATCAAAATATGAAGTGTCATTTA
Source organism: Sinelater perroti (assembly GCA_036346155.1). Taxonomy (NCBI): domain Eukaryota; kingdom Metazoa; phylum Arthropoda; class Insecta; order Coleoptera; family Elateridae; genus Sinelater; species Sinelater perroti. Next base: position 195,717 of record JARFIY010000106.1, read on the forward strand.
AAACAACTTCCTTTTTTTAACTGGAAGGCTTTCTGGAGATTCACTTGTATTATTTTGTTTGTCATCATTGTTATGAGCTACAGATTCTCCGGTGCTTGCTTTTGCGTTTTGTCTGCTCTTTTCAGAATTTCGATTGGATGGATCGTTTTTATAAGATTCAACAAGATTATGATTTTCATCGTTTCCAATTGCAGGCAAATGTGCACTGCTGATATGTTCATTATTTTCCTTGCCACGATCTTCTTGACCAGTAATAGTTTGCAGGTCGGCAGCTTGAGGAGATTCTGAACTGCTGTGTCTTTATGGAGATTTTGGTCATTACATTCTTTATATTGCACATCCAAATTGATAACACAGTTTGTGCTATCAGGCATTGCGACAATAAAATCAGTTTGACATTTCTCACTATCAATGGAATACTCGGGAATATCGCACCATTTCAATAATATGTAAGTTTTCTTTTTCGCAACGTCTAAATTTTGGTCCGTTGTTATTCCATTTGCATCATTGTTATCGATAACAGTAGTCTCTTTCACAAAGTCTTTGGATGAATTAGACTGCATAGGAAGTATGGGTAGTTTAGCATTTGCAAAACCATCATCTTCAAATTCAGTTTCATCACTGTCACTTATTATTATTACCGGAGTATTTTCAGAACTTTGAATTTTATATAATACCTTCTCAGTGTTTGCAATCTGCTCATTGTCATCATCATCATCATCTGAGTCATCAATTACTATTACAATGTTATTTAACTTCTCGTCTTTTGCTGTTCCTAAGTTTAAATTTTGTTCGCTCGATTGTTCCTGACAAGAGTGAAAACATTCACTAAAGTCTTTTGAAATTGAAGCACAGTCCTGGGAAACTGTGTGAAATTCCTCCTTAATAGACTAAAAATAATTTTCATAACTAATAAGACAGAACCAATAATAAATGTCTATTTACAACTACCTCTGGTGTAGAAAATGAAACTGTATGTATGCTGCCATCATTGTCTTGTATTTCCTGTTAAACTAGTAAAAAAACCATTAATAAACATTGTTATTAGTAGGTTATTTACAATTCTAAAGCAACTGTTGTTTTAGAGTTTCAAAGTAAAATAATTAATGCCAAAACTATAATTAGCAGGTTATTCGAACGGACCAGCTGATAAATATGAATGCTCTCTAGATATAGAGAGAGAGATGCTACGAATTTCCTAGTAGAATCTCAAAGCGATCCATCGAGTTGACTACCAGTATAGTAAAAATGTCACTATGTTGCATCAGAACTAAGACACAGACAGTTACAACGGAATGCAGCAATAGTTAATTAACTGATTAATACAAATCAGACATGATTTTGCTTTTTCAACCAAAAAGATCTTAAATTATGTTGGTCATAATATATTTCCCAATACTACTTTCAAAAACAAAATTTATCAGTCGCATATGTATGCTTTTCTTTTCCATTTTTTCTCTTAATCCTTCAAAACGTTTAATAATACTTTAAGAAAAAAGCAACTAATAAATATTAAGTAGCGAAGGGTTCAGATGAACTCATAAAATGGAGTGTACAAACTAACACAGATGTGGAAGAATGTAGCGGAAGTAGTCTCAAAAGACTTCAAATTTAAAAAGCCGTGACCGATCGAAACATTCTACAGATTTCTAGAGAAAATTTCAGACTTAGAGTGATTCCTTGGAAAACTTTACCCTACCAAACATCCCTCATATCTACTGTCAAATGACAGTGTGTAACCACCAGAAAGCAAGTTTCAGGGGTGACTTGAATATGCTTTGCCTTATAAACACTTTCTCCGATTCTAAATACCAGCACAAATAAAGAAGCTGAATAGTATATGGCTGCATGATTGATTGAAATAGGTTTACTACATTTCATAGAGGGGACAGACACAGACATCCTCGAAACAATGGTGTCCTTCACACCCATAGTCGGTCATTCATGTTCTACGACAATAACAAGCTAAAACATGTCTAAAGATATCTGGGAAGAATGAAGGAAAGAGTAATAGAATTCAGGAGGGTAAATGGAAGAATCACCTATTTGAAGATAAGAAACGACATAGCCAATATTACGATGGTAAACGTGTATGCACCAACAGAAGATGCAGAAGAAACGGAGAAGGAGGATTTTTACGAAGAGTTAAGAAAGGTTTGTGAAAAAGTACCAAGGCATGAAACGGTTATTGTCCTTGGAGATCTAAACGCCAAAATAGGGAAGGAAGATTATATGGAGTTAATAGCAGGGAAAGAGACGATGCATAATATCACAAATAATAATGGGAGAAGAATGGGAAACCTAGCAACAGAGATGGACATGGTAATAGCCAGTACAAAATTTAAACACAAAACTGAACATAAAATCACCTGGATGATACCAGGAAGAAATACGGGAAACCAGATTAATCACGTAATGATATCTAGGAAGAGACAAAAAATGATACAAGATGTGAGGTCATACCGGGGAGCAGAAGCTGGAACAGACCACCTCTTAGTGATAGCCAAGCTAAAGTTACGAATGGTGGATAGGAAGAAAGCTGGAAAAATAAGAAAAAGATGGAAAGTGGAAGAGATAAGAGAAAAAGCTAAACAGTACGGGAAGGAAGTGAAGAATCAACTGCTACAGCGCGCAAAAGGAGAAACTATAGAGGAGGAGTGAAATAAAATAAAAAGCAGCGTTGAAGTAGCAAACGAAAAACTAATAAGCAGGAAAATAACAGGAAAAAGGAATAGCTGGTTTGATAAAGTCTGCGAGGATGCAATAAAGCACAAGAAGAAAGCAAGAACAATATGGCTAAGAGCAGGAAGAGAAGAGGACTATCAAATCTACCAATCAATTAGGAAAGAAAGCACGAATATGATTAAAAAAAAAGGAAAATGGATCGAAGAAATATTGGAAAAAATGGAAAAGGAGCATAGAAGCAATATAAAAATCTACAAGTACATTAAAGCACAAAGCAAAGTAGCAAAGATGGCAAATATAGATAAGGAAGACTGGCATAGATACTTTCAAGATTTATTGAGCACAGAACAGAGGAAAACAACCGAGTGGAACGGAGAGGCAGGCAATGATGAAGGAAGCCTAGATCAAATGCTGCCAACTAAGGATGAGTTTCAAAAAGTAATTGCAAATCTAAAATCAAACAAAGCAGGAGGAAGTGATAATATTATTAATGAAATGATCAAACATGGAGGAGGAAAGTTACAGGAAAGATTGTATGAGCTAATAGTTCTGATATGGCAGACTGAAATTATGCCTAGCGAATGGAAAAAGGGAGTGATATTGCCAATATTAAAGAAAGGTGATCCAAGGATATGTGCTAATTATAGAGGAATTAGTCTCCTAAACGTGGCATATAAAATCCTGACCAATTTAATAAACAAACGATTATTGGAGTACGCAGAAACTGTAATAGGGATTATCAGAAAGGCTTCAGGAAAGGCAGATCTACAATAGATGTAATACATATCGTAAACCAAATAGCAGAGAAAGCGTATGAATACGATATGGGAATACAAATCCTGTACATCGACTTTAAGCAAGCATTTGACAGTCTAAAGCGTGAAGCACTGATAAAGGATATGAGAGCAATGGGAATACCGGAGAAAATAATAAGATTAACTGAAATGACAATGAAGCATTCAAGAGCAGCAGTGTGCACCGAATACGGATTGTCAGAAGAATTTGAAATCAACCTGGGAGTAAGGCAGGGTGATGGACTGTCACCCACCTTATTTATCATATCGTTACAAGCGATTATCAAAGAATGCAAAATCTTTGGCACAATCATTAACAAAGCGGAGCAATTAGTAGCATATGCTGACGACCTTGCGGTGATAACACGGAGCAGAAGACAGTTAGAACAAGCAGTACAGAAAATTGAGCAGGCAGTGCATAAAAGAGGTCTAAAAATTAATGAAGAGAAAACAAAATACATGGAGATAAAACAGGAAAGTAAGCAAGGTACGGGCAAGTACGTAAGGATAGGAAACTTTAATTTCGAGGAAGTGGAAAATATCAAATACCTGGGTGTAATGATTAATAACAGAAACAATAGAGAGCAAGAGATTGAACAAAGAATACAGGTGGGATATAGAACGTTCCACAGCTATAAAAGCATCATGATTGACAAAAAAATAAGCAGGGGCACGAAAATGAAGGTTTACAAGGCAGCTATCAGGCCAGTAGTCATGTATGGAGCAGAAACAATGAACTTATCACAAGTAGAACAAGAAAAATTGAAAATTTTCGAAAGATTTGTCATAAGAAGAATCTTCGGCCCTAAGAAAATTGCTGAAGGGGAGCATCGGAAACTAATGAACATGGAAATAAAGGATATCCTAGAAGGAAAGGACATCGTAAAATTAATAAAGGTTCAGAGAATGCGCTGGTATGGTCACATTAAAAGAATGGGAAATAATTCAGATGTGAAGAAGATAACAATTTGGAGACCAAATAATAACAGAAGAAGAGGAAGACCAAAGAGTAGATGGGAGGATCAGGTGATAAAGGATATAACTACCCTAAGTATTCAAAACTGGAGGAGGAAGGTGCAGGACCGGGACGTCTGGAAGAAAGTAACGGAAGAAGCAAAGTCAAATAATAAATTAGATTAGAAGTGGAGTAACTCACCACGATAAATGAGTTTCTGAGCTCACTCTGAGCGCCTACTATTCCAGATGGAATGTATAGCCAGTTGTGTGTGTATCTGGGAAGAGGCTTGACTGCAGCATAATCCATTATCTAGACTTCAAATCATTAAAATGGTGTAGAAAGTATGTGTAGGTAGTAAAAAGGCAACTAGTGTCGACAAAAAATTTAACTAGCAACTATAAAATGTTTAGATAGATATGCTCTTGGACAAAGTCCAATACAAACTAGTCACATTAAAAAACTGCAAAAGATGAACACGAGGCACTCAAAATTCAAGTTAAATTGCAATTAATGATTAATTCCAAATTAATAGCAATCATATCATTGAAGTTGAAGAAATTATTAAGTGGATAACTCACTATTGTCTCTATATTGAACGAATTGCAACTATTTAAGACAACATGGAAGTTCACAAGACAATTTTTTCTAGTTCAAAAAAGTTCGCTGCTTTCAAAGCCTAACTAAATTTATTTTGAAGAAATTATGAAAATGAAAAGAATTGGTGACAAAGATCTCGACAGAATTGAACAAACAACTTCCCATGTATATATACAAGTAACAACAATAGACATTGTATGTTCATTATATTTTATATGAATTGAATCTTAGTTAGGACAAAATGAATTTAAAAAAAACTTACTCAATAAGCGAACACTTTCTTGAGATGATGTTTTGCTCCGTTTATTCTTGTTTCTTGCCAAAAGCTCCTAAAAGTTAAGAAATGCATGAATTGATGCAAGCCTGGCAAGATTCTACTATTATGCAGCTTGCATTCTATTGCTTAAAGTTAGAGATGGGGCGAACATCACTACTTCAATTCAAGTTACTAAATACTTCGAGTATCGAATACTCCGAATAGTTTAAAAAACTTCAAATGTTATAAATTATATCAGTCTAAAATCTATACGGCGTTTTTCAATGAATCTGCTGAAGGATTCTCATTTCTTGATGACACAAAATGCTAAAATCTTGTGCTACAAGGTATTCGAATTTTTGTAGATGTTATTCGCCCATTTCTAATTAAAATTATTCACAAATAACTGTATAGCAACAAGTAAAGATAGTAAGAATATAGTTGAGAACCTACTTTACCAACAAACCTAACATTTTGTCACCGACTAATAATTCTCAAATTATATTAAATCGTATTTTATGCTTTAGAATGGCAGTGGCAGACGCTTAAACCTAGGAAGCCTACCATACCCGATGTAGACCTTAAGATAAGGGTGTCTAACTCACTTAAATTGGTCGTTTTCTGTATTAATACACTTCATAGGGGATTCTCCCACAACTTACACCAACTAATTTATATTTGTTTATATTTTTCATGGAATTGTTATGCAAAAATCATGATTAAATTTGGCATACAGTTTGCTTGAGTGATGAATTCATGTCATGACATATACAAAGTGTACCCCTTAATGCATGAGAGATATCTGTCATGTTAACTGCAAAAAAATGTTTTAAACAAAGATACAAGAGCACACTTGCTGAAGAACAATGCATTGCATTGGTCGCCTTCAATGCTCTTAACAATCCTTTAAGGTTCTTAGAAAACAAATAGTGCCAGATGTTTCAAATTGGAGAGACAACATACACATCCAAGATAAAAGGGAACAGGTTTCTCGTTCAAAAAATTTGGCAAGAAAACTTTAATTTTAAATGGAAGAAAATCAAGAAAGAAAAGAAAAAAGTTATTCAAGGAAAGAATTTTAATAAATAGACAATAATGCGGGAAATAAAGGAATTCGTATGAAACAAAATTGCTTCCGTTTCGTGAAGATACAATATATCCAATTTCTCACTCGAGCACACTAAGTTATTTGCTATAATTTAGCTTAATGGGCTTCAATGTGCCATTTTTAAATCATATTCGTAGGTTATAATTTTTCTTAAAAAAATCTAGGCTCACGGTTTGTAGTTAAGATAGCTGTACCATCAATTGAGGTAGTTGTAATAGTTTTTTCAGTTACAATATTGGGCTCAGAACACTGCCCTTGGGTACCCCTGATTGTATTTGGCATAGTTTTATTTTCTCTTAATATTGGACCATAAAGCATCCATTCGTCAGGTGTAGTTACAGTATTTGATAGATTGGAACAGATAGCCTTCATTGAAGTTTGTATAGCAGCCCTATCGAACGATTGGCTGACATCTTCAATATGTTGCTTATTGTTTTGACAACCCTATGTATTTATTCCACAATGAAGTGCTGTGTATGGAATCTAAATTGATAAAATTCCTCTTCATCAGTTTCATACTATAGCAAAGCATGTTGCTTGCTTTTGTTAAATTTTTTATGTATCTAAAAACATCATATCTTGTTGCATTTCCATTATTACCCGATTTTCTTGGAATAATGCACTAGGAGGGCTTCACCTGCTATTGGTGGGCGACAGTAAGGCCTATATTCCATACTGCTGTAATATTGTTGTATTCACAAAAATTGTTTATTAATTTTCGAAAGCCTGTAAGGCGTGGGCAAAAGTTAATGCAATCACGATCCTGTTTGTCAACATGATATCTCCGGAACTACTTGACCGATTCATTTCATATTTGGTCAGTAGATTCCTTACGTCGGTATTATTATTCAGACCTGTAGCTCTTATTTGATCCAAGATACGTGAGTCATCGCAAGGTCACATGCATGACTTGCTTCACTTTCGAAAGTTGCCTTTCTAGATTTTACATCCGTCTCGTTATTATAAAACTCACACTGTTTCTTCTTCTTAATTTCAACTTCTTCCTTGAAAGTTGCTGGTCAGAGCATGGTTTTCTTCAGCCATGTGATTGTCTTGGCAAGCATTAAAAATACATTTAGTGCGGTAGTTTTCGTTGCTTTCTGCATCGCAGCATCAGGTACTTCACCGTAACAATTCTTCGTAAACTGTCGTTACTCAAATGTGATGGTTAAAGTTTCTTGAAAGAAGGAAAGATAGCCAAATGAACAAATTTACAAAGGAAGCAAGTTTAACAACTGTAAGCAGACCAGGGTGGCCAAGAGAAAAAATGAATAGAAGAAATTCACAAAGACCTGCGAAAGAAGAGCATATTATATTAGAACACCAGACCATCTGCGGGTTGCTACTTATTACTAAAACAATAATTAAATGTAGGTAGTTAAATAACCCTTTAATTTCCATAAGTTTAAAGATTAAACTGCTTTCAAATCTCAAAGCTATCAATCTATCTTCCTCTTAAATATAAAATACAAGCAGAACAATAATAATTTTGTCTTTCCAAAGCTCAAACTTTTTCGGTTTCTTCATCTTAAATGAAAATCAATGAATTTGTCAAAATTAAACAAAAATCTACACTTGACACCTAGGTCAAACTTTTAACTTTTGAGGTGGCAATTAATGTATTGGCCAAGTATTTTACTGAATTGTTGTTAACTCCGATCTTCCACATATTGCTAATATAGCCAAAATGGCAAGATCTATTCCTATACATTGCCTTATCTGCATCATAAGTTGATCATGCAATAATTAGGTTCCATTGCAAACTCGCACCACTTTAAAATAGTCTAATGCTCCTCAAGTAACGACTATACTTTAGCAATTTTATGGATTCTGCCCATCACGAGGTGACTCTAGCAATCATCCAAGTAGCAACATCAATCAACAGATCCATAGATAGCATCTTTTAAAGTACACATACATTTTTAGGTGTATATATATATATATATATATATATATATATATATATATACATTACATTTGGGTCCAGATTTAGAAAATACCATAATTATTTTTTTAAAAGCAAAGTAATACTTTTAAAAATATTTATTAAAATTTACCTATGACTAATTTTTGTTTATTCAATATTTATTTTATCTTCAGAGACAATTTTTTTAAGTAAAATAATGTTTTAATGAATATTAAGGTTTGCAACCAGTTTCTTGTCAGTTTGTAAAACTAGTTGGGAAGAGATAGTAGCTCACTCACCACCATTGTTGTAGTACTAGAAACTACACAAAGAACACAGTTTTATAATCATTCATGTATTTACGAATATAAAATTAAAATTGTATTAGTAGAGTTCTTAAATGATTAACGAGTTCTGGCTCGCTATGTGTTAACAATACAAAGTAATAATTTACTAAAGAAATAATCAGAAAATAAATGTGCTGTGAAAATCACCACATACAAATAACTTAAATGTAACTTTGCCTATACAAGAAAACAAATCAAATCTAAACAATCGACCATTAGTGTGTTCCATTTTTTTGTATGAGTAAAAAAGCAAAGCTCTCCCCTCAGACACTAACATTTGTTAGGAAACAATTTTAGTACCAAACTGACAATTACATATCATCGGATGCCTAAAACTTTCTGTTTACCTAACTTTAAAAAAGCTAATTTAGTAATCCAATTTACAACAAAACGATCTGCTTCCATGCAAAAACAAATTCCAATTTGAAGAGCTATGAGACTTCATTATTGGTATTTTTAGAGACGCCTTCAGAGCTTTTTCTGCACACAAAGAAAACATTATCATATTCATACTGCAGCATCGACCTTGGGTTCCGGCAGTAACGTGTCTTTAAGCCTGTCTGGCTGTATTCCATCACAAATCCTACTTTCTCGATGACTTGACAAAGAATCTTGAAGCTTGGCTCGTTGCTCTTTTCATTCTTGATGTCCGAATAGTGGTACAGGAGCGGTCCTAAATTAATCCAAACACCATCAGGCTTCAAGATGTGATAGATGAGTTCAATGAATTGTACAACATTTGCTGCACAATCAATGAAGAAACAGGTTGCTACGCAGTCCCACTCGTTCGGCTCGGTGTATACCTCCAAGAAATCGCCAGCTGTCATGGAAAATTTACTTTCCGGTGTTGGCAGTGGGCGTACATCTGGAAAACTGCAAAAAAATAAGTTTAAATTGTCAGCACCAGTATCCGGTTTTAAAAAATATACAAACAAAAATTGTTGCACTCATGTACAATCTAAAGCGAAAAGTATACTAGTGGAAGTACATATTTCAAAATAAAAAATATATAGCCAAAAAATATCTATCAGTTGAAATTTCAACAAGAAATATGAAAAAAAGTGTTCTGTACGTTTAGTAGTATCTTTCCTTTATGCAGAAGCACATAATTGTTACATATTGGTTACGATGGATTATATTTTAAAAAATAGATCAAAATATATCTTTAATCGCTCAAGGAACGTCAGCAGTCATAAATATTCTGGTTTGGTTTTGGGTTCTATTTGAGTTCCATTCTAGGTTCAAAAGAGTGTGCAATATATGTATATATAAAATAAAAGAATAATTGTGTAGTTTATTACATAATTATATAATTTATAAAAGACTAAGCTTAATTTTTTGACTGAAAACTATAAATGTTAACTTAATGTTTAATCCAAAAGCTCCTAAAAGTTAAGAAATGCATGAATTGATGCAAGCCTGGCAAGATTCTACTATTATGCAGCTTGCATTCTATTGCTTAAAGTTAGAGATGGGGCGAACATCACTACTTCAATTCAAGTTACTAAATACTTCGAGTATCGAATACTCCGAATAGTTTAAAAAACTTCAAATGTTATAAATTATATCAGTCTAAAATCTATACGGCGTTTTTCAATGAATCTGCTGAAGGATTCTCATTTCTTGATGACACAAAATGCTAAAATCTTGTGCTACAAGGTATTCGAATTTTTGTAGATGTTATTCGCCCATTTCTAATTAAAATTATTCACAAATAACTGTATAGCAACAAGTAAAGATAGTAAGAATATAGTTGAGAACCTACTTTACCAACAAACCTAACATTTTGTCACCGACTAATAATTCTCAAATTATATTAAATCGTATTTTATGCTTTAGAATGGCAGTGGCAGACGCTTAAACCTAGGAAGCCTACCATACCCGATGTAGACCTTAAGATAAGGGTGTCTAACTCACTTAAATTGGTCGTTTTCTGTATTAATACACTTCATAGAATTCTCCACAACTTACACCAACTAATTTATATTTGTTTATATTTTTCATGGAATTGTTATGCAAAAATCATGATTAAATTTGGCATACAGTTTGCTTGAGTGATGAATTCATGTCATGACATATACAAAGTGTACCCCTTAATGCATGAGAGATATCTGTCATGTTAACTGCAAAAAAATGTTTTAAACAAAGATACAAGAGCACACTTGCTGAAGAACAATGCATTGCATTGGTCGCCTTCAATGCTCTTAACAATCCTTTAAGGTTCTTAGAAAACAAATAGTGCCAGATGTTTCAAATTGGGGAGACAACATACACATCCAAGATAAAAGGGAAAATATTGCTCGTTCAAAAAATTTGGTAAGAAAACTTTAATTTTAAATGGGAGAAAATCAAGAAAGAAAAGAGAAAAAAGTTATTCAAGGAAAGAATTTTAATAAATAGAAAATAATGCGGGAAATAAAGGAATTCGTATGAAACAAAATTGCTTCCGTTTCGTGAAGATACAATATGTCCAATTTCTCACTCAAGCAAACTGAGTTATTTGCTATAATTTAGCTTCATGTGCTTCAATGTGGTATTTTAAATCATATTCGTAGGTTATAATTTTTCTTAAACAAATATAGGCTCACGGTTTGTGGTCAAGATAGCTGTACCATCAATGAAGGTAGTGGTAATAGTTTTTTTCAGTTACAATATTGGACTCAGAACACCGCCCTTGGGTACTCCAGATTGTATGCGGCGTAGTTTTATTTTCTCTTAATATTGACCATAAACCATCCATTCGTCAGGTGTGATTGCAGTATTTGATAGATTGGAACAGATAGCCTTCATTTAAGTTTGTATAGCAGCCCTATCGAACGATTGGCTGACATCTTCAATATGTTGTTTATTGTTTTGACAACCCTATGTATTTATTCCACAATGAAGTGCTGTGTATGGAATCTAAATTGATGAAATCCCTCTTCATCAGTTTCATATTGTAGCAAACCGTATTGCTTGCTTTTGTTTAAATTTTTTATGTATCTAAAAACATCATCTTTAGTTGCATTTCCATTATTACCCGATTTTCTTGGAATAATGCACTAGGAGCGCTTCACCTGCTATTGGTGGGCGACGGTAAGGCCTATATTCCATACTGCTGTAATATTGTTGTATTCACAAAAATTGTTTATTAATTTTCGAAAGCCTGTAAGGCGTGGGCAAAAGTTAATGCAATCACGATCCTGTTTGTCAACATGATATCTCCGGAACTACTTGACCGATTCATTTCATATTTGGTCGGTAGATCTTAGACCTTACGTCGGTATTATTATTCAGACCTGTAGCTCTTATTTGACCCGAGATACGTGAGTCATCACAAGGTCACATGCATGACTAGCTTCACTTTCGAAAGTTACCTTTCCGGATTTTACACCCATCTCGTTATTATAAAACTCACACTGTTTCTTCTTCTTAATTTCAACTTCTTACTTGGAGGTTGCTGGTCAGAGCATGGTTTTCTTCAGCCATGTGATTATCTTGGGAAGCATTAAAAATACATTTAGTGCGGTAGTTTTCGTTGCTTTCTGCATCGCAGCATCAGGTACTTCACCGTAACAATTCTTCATAAACTGTTGTTAGTCAAATGTGATGGTTAATGTATCTTGAGAGAACCGAAGATAGCCAAATGAACAAATTTACAAAGGAAGCAAGTTCAACAACTATAAGCAGACCAGGGTAGCCAAGAGGAAAAATGAATAGAAGAAACGCACAAAGATCTGCAAAAGAAGAGCATATTATATTAGAAGACGAGACCATCTGCAGGTTGCTTCTTACTACTAAAATAATAATTAAATGTAGGTAGTTAAATAACCCTTTAATTCCCATAAGTTTACACATTAAACTGCTTTCAAATCTCAAAGCTATCAATCTATCTTGCTCTTAAATATAAAATACAAGCAGAACAATAATAATTTTGTCTTTCCAAAGCTCAAACTTTTTTGGTTTCTTTGCCTTAAATGAAAATCAATGAATTTGTCAAAATTAAACAAAAATCTACACTCGACACCTAGATCAAACTTTTAACTTTTGGCCAAGTATTCTGCTGAATTGTTGTTAACTCCGATCTTCCACATATTGCTAATATAGCCAAAAGAGCAAGATCTATTCCTATACATTGCCTTATCTGCATCATAAGTTGATCATGCAATAATTAGGTTCCATTGCAAACTCGCACCACTTTAAAATAGTCTAATGCTCCTCAAGTAACGACTATACTTTAGCAATTTTATGGATTCTGCCCATCACGAGGTGACTCTAGCAATCATCCAAGTAGCAACATCAATCAACAGATCCATAGATAGCATCTTTTAAAGTACACATACATTTTAGGTGTATATATATATATATATATATATATATATATATATATATACATTACATTTGGGTCCAGATTTAGAAAATACCATAATTATCTTTTTGAAAGCAAAGTAATACTTTTAAAAATATTTATTAAAATTTACCTGCGACTAATTTTTGTTTATTCAATATTTATTTTATGTTCAGAGACAATTTCTTTAAGTAAAATAATATTTTAATGAATATTAAGGTTTGCAACCAGTTTCTTGTCAGTTTGTAAAACTAGTTGGGAAGAGATAGTAGCTCACTCACCACCATTGTTGTAGTACTAGAAACTACACAAAGAACACAGTTTTATAATAATTTATGCATTTAGAATTTATAAAATTAAAATTGTATTAGTAGAGTTCTTAAATGATTAACGAGTTCTGGCTCGCTATGTGTTAACACTACAAAGTAATAATTTACTAAAGAAATAATCAGAAAATAAAGGTGCTGTGAAAATCACCACATTCAAATAACTTAAATGTAACTTTGCCTATACAAGTAAACAAATCAAATCTAAACAATCGACCATTAGTGTGTTCCATTTTTTTGTATGAGTAAAAAAGCAAAGCTCTCCCCTCAGACACTAACATTTGTTAGGAAACAATTTTAGTACCAAACTGACAATTACATATCATCGGATGCCTAAAACTTTCTGTTTACCTAACTTTAAAAAAGCTAATTTAGTAATCCAATTTACAACAAAACGATCTGCTTCCATGCAAAAACAAATTCCAATTTGAAAAGCTATGAGGTTTCATTATTGGTATTTTTAGAGACGCCTTCAGAGCTTTTTCTGCACACAAAGAAAACACTATCATATTCATACTGCACCATCGACTTTGGGTTCTGGCAGTAACGTGTCTTTAAGCCTCTCTGGCTGTATTCCATCACAAATCCTACTTTCTCGATGACTTGACAAAGGATCTTGAAGCTTGGCTCGTTGCTCTTTTCATTCTTGATGTCCAAATAGTGGTACAGGGCCGGCCCTAAATTAATCCAAACACCATCAGGCTTCAAGATGTGATAGATGAGTTCAATGAATTGTACAACATTTGCTGCACAATCAATGAAGAAACAGGTTGCTACGCAGTCCCACTCGTTCGGCTCGGTGTATACCTCCAAGAAATCGCCAGCTGTCATGGAAAATTTACTTTCCGGTGTTGGCAGTGGGCGTACATCTGGAAAACTGCAAAAAAATAAGTTTAAATTGTCAGCACCAGTATCCAGTTTTAAAAAATATACAAACAAAAATTGTTGCACTCATGTACAATCTAAAGCGAAAAGTATACTAGTGGAAGTACATATTTCAAAATAAAAAATATATAGCCAAAAAATATCTATCAGTTGAAATTTCAACAAGAAATATGAAAAAAAGTGTTCTGTACGTTTAGTAGTATCTTTCCTTTATGCAGAAGCACATAATTGTTACATATTGGTTACGATGGATTATATTTTAAAAAATAGATCAAAATATATCTTTAATCGCTCAAGGAACGTCAGCAGTCATAAATATTCTGGTTTGGTTTTGGGTTCTATTTGAGTTCCATTCTAGGTTCAAAAGAGTGTGCAATATATGTATATATAAAATAAAAGAATAATTGTGTAGTTTATTACATAATTATATAATTTATAAAAGACCAAGCTTAATTTTTTGACTGAAAACTATAAATGTTAACTTAATGTTTAATCGCCTTAGTTAATATCAACACAGTCAAGGGATAATTAGTGTCCCATAAAGTAGAAATAAAAAAAAAATAGAATGGCTAAAGATGTTCCAGAAAAAATCTCTTATGACAAAAACAGATCTTCAGCAATTATCAAGAAGATGGAAGCATTGATTCTCTCCACTTCCAAAGAGAGACCTTATAGTGGTCAGGCCACTCAATGTCCTTAAAAACATAATGCAACATGCACATTCAATTATTTAAGGGGGTTTCTACTTCATCGCATGAAGAAGTTAATTTTGTTTATACATTTTTTGAAAGATTGGACCCTAAAAGCTTAATTTGACCCTTTTGTGGACCAACACGGTAAAAACCCCCACTTAAAAAATTTTTCTCTTCTAGCCAATGCCAATTAATCAAAGTTTGGAATTCCATAAGAATACTTTAGGAAAAAATACTATTGCTCTTGCATCATCCCATGTATGCATTTCTATAATACAAGGGTTGAGGCGTAAGTCATGGCAACTTTTTTTTTTTAAAGGTAAGAGATGGTATCGCAAAATATCGTATGTCTCAAGGAAGCCCGGCATTCATAGTGTATGTGTCCACAACACGAGATGACTGTAATAATGTAAATGTAAACGCTATCTAGAATAGATGTGGTTCAAGTAGAATAGTGTTTATACATCAAAATAGCCGTTCTTCGTGACAGAAATGCCAGAGAATGCCGCAGAGAGTTAGTAGAAGCTGTCGGAAATAATGCTCTTTCACACTGAATAGTTGAGAGGTGGGTAGCAGAGTTTCAGCGAGGACGTGAAGCAACCAGCAACCGGCAACGGGAAAGATAATTCTGTAACATCAAACCTGTAATGTTATGTTGACTATCTTAATAAGTACGAGGAGCACAATGTAGGCGTGTTGTTAAATGCTTATACATTTTGTCCATTCCTTGTTCTTCAATTTGTATATTTCAAATTTTCCAGCCCGTGTATCTTCGCATGCAGTTGATTGACAACTGATATAACAGTGCTCTCTTTGTAATTACAGAACATCACAGAACTATCTTGTAATGTGGACACATACACTATGAATGCACAGTTTCCTTGAGATATACAACATTTTGTGATACCATCTCTTACCTTTAAAAAAAATTGTTGCCATGAGTTATGGGCCCAACCCTCATATATGTACAATATACTCAATAGGTTTTTGTCAGAGAAAGTCTGGGTATATTTTCTCTTCATTGTTTGTTATTTTGGGTGTGCTCGTCATTCTAAAACTTCTCTAAAATCTTGTTTTTTGCTCATTTTTTACCTAAATTTCATTTATATGGTTTTCTCAGCTATACCTCAAATCACGAAGCAAGTCCTTCGCTACAATTTCTAGAATGGTATAGTTAGTTTTTAACTTCTAATTTACCTTTTCATATCATTCTAAAACTTCATATTATTATCTAATTTGTTAGTGCTCATCTTAGTACAACTTCATTTAGTTATCTCTTTATTATACCATAATAAGCTTTACATTGGTTGTTTCGTTGCTTCTCCCTATTTGCATCTCTCAGTTCAAAATATATTTTTTGTTGTCAACATACAATAAAGAAAACGTTTATCTCTCATAAATATGATAGGGTATTTAAAATCAAATATCAAACGGAACTATACAACTGTTACAAAAGTGTTATCATAAACAATCACGCTGTCTCTTACCAGCACCTACATTTAGCTAGGGCAAGGTTAGTCAGCCACTCAAGGTGCTACGATCTGTAAAGAACTTCATCCGCATGTTTCCAATATTATTTAATCCCTGACTTGTACGATTTTACGTTTTAGATAGTTTTCTTTTTAAATATTCACCTTCAATCAACTGATATAAGGTACCTGAAGATAACAAGGCCAATAAAAAAAATCGTACGCATATAATCGCTCCACATAAACATGCATCAAGTACAGATAAGACACTTTCTGTGCACGATTCCCCATGATTACCACCGCCAACCGTTTTTGAAGAAGACCACATCACACAAACTATAAAAATCCCTCTAAAACAATCCTAAGTTATTCTGATAACATTTCAGTAACATATCCAAATTTGTACTCTGTATCTTGTTCCCTTCAACTTTTTATGATTATATTTGTTTAAATTAGTTATTTGTCAAAAAGTTTTTTGCACTTTATTTAATTTGGTGGTGAGCGGGTAATAAGATCAATAGAACCTAATTACCTGCCTCATTTTTTTGTTTCCATTGTAGTCTGTTTGAACAGTTAGAGCATAATACTTATACTAAACAATATATGTTTTATTTCCAATAATTTCAACCATATCTTCGACTATACTGGACAAAAAACAAAAGGCTAATCTGATAATTCGCTGAAATAGTACTGAAATAGTACACCAACAATGTCTGGTCTACAAGTTCTGCAAATTTAATAACAACAAACTCGCTGCTCCAACTGAGGAGCTATATGATATATGATGATGATGACAGTTGGGGTAAGGCCTCCTTTTTTGTTTTCACTTTAATAGCAATTTATTACAAATTAGATTTAAATTGAACCAAGTGAACCATATAACTGGCAAGTGTATTGAATAATTTTGTACGGCGCAAAAAGGTTCTACTGATTTGACTATTGCTCTGGATGGTTCTTGGCAGAAACGAGGACATACAAGTGCCAATGGTACAGTTTCTGCAACAAGTATCGATGCAGGAAAAGTCATAGAAGTTGAACCCTTGAGTAAATACTGTCAAAAGCGTGAGAATGTAAAGAATTGTGAACAGAAATTGAAACAACATAAAGACAATGGTGAGTGCAAAAGTAATTACACTGGAGTCATTGGTGAAATAGAGGTAGCTGGTGCAGCAGATCTGCAAACCGGTGTGACCAACAAACATTCCAGGGTACTAACCAGGAACAAAAGGAAACCACAGGAGGATAAAAATAACGATCCAGATGACCCAGAATACGGACCAGGGAAGCACTAACATAGCACATATCTTCATCTCACTTTCTCCGCAAGTAAGTTTATTAAAGATTCAATCATGTTCTTCTCAAGAACTATGTAAGCTACTAGCATGAAATTTTTACCAGTTGTTCTGTGGTAACTGTAAAATATTTTTTAAGTTTTTAACTCAAAAACTTTCAAAATTATTTAAATATATTCTTGTGTAAAATGATTTTTTTATGCACTTCAAAAAAAAAAACTTTTTACGTGTTTGTAGCCTAAAACATTTTTAAAAATGTCAATTTGTACAGAAACTATCAATCTATTTGTGTACCAAATTTCAACATCCTAGAGTTGATACTTTCATAGAAAAAACACTATAAAGATAGCAAATTTAACATTGCGGAGATAGGGTGTACCACCTTCCCTTAAACCACTTATCAGAACAATCCAGTACAACCAAGATGATTCAAACAAATTTCCAATTTCACACATCTTTTTTGAAGTTAATTTCTTATTGAATGCATGCTTCTTGCACCTTCAGCATCAGTTTTTTAGACATTATTACACTTGAAAATATTGCCCATCATGTTATCTAATTAGAAACCATATTGTTCTGTTAACGAAAACTTACAGAAGTAGCAGCTATTTGATACCATGCTAGAAGATTATCGATGCTTTGAATATTCCTTTAAAATAATAGCCATCATCTGATGCTATGGCTGGATATCTTTAATATAAAGAAAATTACTTACGTAACACTCGTCATCTGATCTTCTGCAGACATGTTGTTGCAGTACTGGTGAATCCACGGGTAAATAACAAACTCATCTACATTTTTGCATACATTCAATATATAAAAAGACACAATTAACATGAAGAGGTTGAATTCATTTCCTTGGCAGGAAAAGCCTCGCGATGCAACTTCAAATGCAAGCCTGCCGAGACCAGCACCTGGGACAAGCACGTTTATTTCGCTTCGGTTGAACTTCTCTACAGGAAACTGTCGCTCCACCTCAGCTATTATGGGGCTATAACACTGCTTCCGCTCAGATGCCCCCAAGGCACTCCAGTCGCGCATCAACTGCTTGAAAACTGACTGCACTTTGTCTAAGCCCTCGGAAAGTGTGCCTACATTTGTTTCAGAGTGTGATGAGTCGTCAGTGCAGAACAAGTTATCGAAAATATTGTATGCATGCTGCACAATGACGGGGATGAATTCGGCGTTCTTCTCGACGCACTTCCGAAACGACTTCAAGTCTTCTTTGTACTGCGTTAACCACTTCTGGTGGTGCTGTGGCAAAGAACAAAGGCACTTTTCTTTGTGATCAATGCGCAGCAATGACTGTTCTCTACAAATAGCAGGCAAACGTTAATGTTACTTAAAAGTCATTCCCATCTATATACTTGCCGATAACTTTCAAAGGTAGTCAGCACCGAAAGAAAGTATCGCCTTTCCTCTGTGACGTCGCCGCCGTTTACTTGGCCGTACATCTTTGTAAGAACTACTTTGAATTTTCTTATTTTTCCTTTAATAAAAATATTACATGCCGACAATTAGCTAAGTGAATATTTTTATCTTACTCTAACCTATTAAAGTACTAATTTAAACTGTAATTTTACAGTAGGTTTGAATCTTAACTTAATAATATACCGGGTGTTCATAAAATGTTTCATTTCATGGTAATTTTTTGTTCGTCTCGGTCCGCTCTGTCCGCTAATATAAATTTCCCGAAACATTTTATGAACACCCGGTATTTTACTAAGTTAAGATTCAAACCTACTGTAAAATTACAGTTTAAATTAGTACGTTAAGAGGGGCCATCCATTTATGAGAATCACCAGAGGGCGCCACAATGAATTCAACCTACTATTTTATAAACAACGTCCTTTTAATTTGGCACATCAAATTGACAAATGGAAAAATTGTAGTCAATAATAAAGTCATGGACTTCGGGTTGATATGGTTTAAACAATCAAATACTGTGAAATTATTTTTAAATTTAATCATTCAAATTTGCATTAATTTAACAAAAATTATTTACAATTAAAATTTAAAAATGTTAACCCGTACTTTAAAAGTTACATTAAAAGACCCTGTAGTCAAAAACAAAAAATTAATAACATTTAAAACAGGAGGTTGTTAAAACTGATGGCTTTGACAGTTATTTGGTTCTTGGTCGCCATTGTTGCTCATGTATATTATGGAGCAACACCTTTCAGACTTTAGCTCAAGTTCAGGCACTATAGTAAAGATGGCTCACGACAAAACTCAATGTACGATAAATTCATAATTTTTTCAGTTTTCTCTACGGAACGATTAAAGTATTAGGTAGTAATTTTTTGATTTAATCTGGAGTCGCGAATTTACTTTTCAGATTATTAAAATTTCTGGATTTATCAGATTTGCGATTCTTAGGAAAGTTTTCCGAGTTGAATTTTCGATTTGACATTCGATTGTTGTATTTATTATTTTTTGTATAATTATACTTGTTTTTGTTAAGATTTTAAACAACCTTATTTTTTAAAATAGGCAGACTTTTACTTGGTAAGGTCAAATATCTATCTCAGAACAAATAAGAATGACGGAATATTCAATTGGTTATTGATAATGCCATTTTACAATTGTGTTTCCGTAATTCGGAAAAAGAAAAACCACAAGGCGAATAAATTAAATAATCAGGTAATGTTTCTTTTCATGAACTTGGGAATATTATTTACATTAATTGTGATGGTGAAATAGAAAATTTATTGAAAAGAAAAGTTGACTTTTTTACTTTCCTTTTTTTTCCTTTGCCTGTTTTTCTTCCTGAAGTTTCTGCGCTTCCAATATAAATGGAGGGTCCGGGCAACGCAGTCCCTTGCCTAAATTATCTCAAGCAAGTTCAGGTGCAACACATTCCTCGTAGAAAATTTTTAAAATAGGTAGCATTTCCTTGCTCTAAAATGTTGGATCTTTTTTTATTTCCTCTATATAAATAGGAACGTAGTCGTTTACATAAACCACTAAATAGTACGTATTTAAACCTGTTATATTTAGTAGGCCTTGGAGCTTAAAATATATAGTCATTTTTGAATTTAGCGTAATAATGTAGGTTTACCTGGTAGTAGTAAACGTGATTCCGCTTGAGTTGTATTTTGTTATTTTTTTTCTAAGCAGATGGCCTTTTTCATTTTTTTCATTTTATCCAAAACATCGTCCATAGCTGAACATGCATTACTGTTCAGTTTAGAAGCTGCAAAAATACACTTTACTTCTAAAATTGCCTGTAACTCATGAATCAATCCTTAAAAAATAAAAAATGTTTACTGTAATTATCAGTTATCATTGGCAATGTTACCGTCTGGGGAGGCTCCAAGGAAGCCATATTGCAAATCCACCCACTAGCCTGACCTTTCTACCTTCAACCCAGTTTCTGTTTCAAATAAACGAATGGCTACTTTTTCTTTGGCAATCCCGTAGTCTATTGCTTCCGAACTGACAATATTGGGTTTCAAACAAGCCTTAACTATGCCATGGCATGGTGTATGTGCTTGTCTTTTTATAACCCGCCCAAATAAAGAAGCAGTCATTCGTTGTTTGCGCTCAGATTCGTAAGTCCCTGTAGGGTCTGTAAATTGATGCTTTGAAGATGCTTCAATCCGATCTTATTCCACTCTATCCACCTATTGAACATTAAATATCTTTTTATGTTTTTATTTGTTTATTTTTTTTTTTGGTTAGATATCACCTGTAATCCTTTTAAAGTCCTATCAATTTCCAATGCAATAATTTCAGGTTTTTCGACTGGCTGCTCTGAATGGGAACCGTAGTCTTAAAAGAAAACATCCGTAAATTACAAATCAGATTTTAATTTTCAAAATTATCACAACTCGGTCAAAAAAATTTAATTTTTACCTTTTGATAGTTGTGTTGAATTAAGACTAACTTTTCTTCGTTTTGATGGACCACTTTCCTTACCACTATTATCATTAAACAGTCTCTTCCGCGATTTTGATAATTTGTGATCCGAACTTTTATTTACGAACCGTTTGAAATGTTGTCCTGCAAAATTCCAGAAAATAAATAGGTAATTTTTAGCATGCCATTAGTCATACCTGGACTACTATTTGTCATTGATTTCCAAGGACTTCGATGCCAATTGAAACTCATATTATGTCGCAAACCTGCCAAGTGCACTCTTCTTTCGTAAGAACCTCTTTGAACAAGGATGAGACGTTTGCCCATATTGAAACGCGCTACAATGTTCATTAAACGTTCAGCTCTATTGTTATTCTTGGCTGACTAAACCCAAAGTTCTGCGTCTTTCTTCTTTGATATTCAGTTTTCCTAGAGTACATGATTTTGAATGCTCATATTGTAGAGTTACTGCCCACATTAAAACATAACTAAGCTCCACAATACGATAGCCACTGACGGGTGATGTTGGCTTTGGTTCTACTTTAATTTCTAGTGGATAGTTGATGATCTCTTCATATTCCTCAATTGACATAAGGCCTTCACCAAGTGAAGGTCTTTTTAGTTGGAATGATTTAGCATCATATTTATTTTTACACCACAAAGGGTTACTAAAAATAAATTAAAAAACAAACTAAATTAACAACAAATAAGCTTAGCTAACGTTTCGCTTTAGCGGAGGTGACGAAATCGATCGATTTTGGGCTGTGTTCCTAAGTCCGAAACTCATGTAGGGAAACTCGAACAACCCGAAGGGTGTTGTTATGGCCGTCTTCGGTACGTCCTCCTCTGCTACGGGGATCTGGTGGTAAGCTCTCACCAGGTCGATTGTTGAAAATATTTTGCCATCGAGATGCTGTGAGAGAAGTCCTCCACGTGTAGAACCGGTTATTTTTCTGGCACTGTGCGAGCCTTTAGTGCGCGATAGTCGCCGCATGGTCTCCACTTTGTGTTCTTCTTGGGTACTAGATGAAGCGGCGATGACCACGGGCTTTTGAAAGGTCGTGCGATGCCTTGCTGTATCATTAGGCAGAACTCTTCCTTGGCTGTTTTGAGTTTGTCTGAGGCAAGACGCCTGGGTCGGCAACTAACCGACTGCCCTTCCGTCGTTAGGATGTAGTGCAGGGTGTTGTGCCAGGAACCTGTTAGAACTCTAGGTGGTCAAGTGATATCTGAAATCTTTGAGTAGGGTGCCGTAAATGGATGGTTCGTTGATGGTGTTGATCTGGCCGGCAACGTCCTCTTGGCGTTCTGTCGTCGTCAGAGTTGTGCATTTGTCGAATATTCGTTGGCTGCGCCTGTCCACCAATAGTCCATAAAATAATAAGAAATCGGCTCCGATGATTAGTTTTTGGACATCGGCGATTATGAACCTCCAAGGGAAGCTTCGTCTGAGACCGAGATCGAGGTCCAGGGTCGTCATCCCTTACGTCTAGATTGCTAATCCGTTAGCTGCGTATAGCTTGTAGGCGGACAGCGTCTGTTTTTCACGATACAAGGTTCTTGGGAAAACGCACACGTCGGCGCCGGTATCCACGGGGAATTCGGTCCTCGATTTCTTATCGGTTATATATAGGCGGCGATTGCTTCCCAGCGTGTCGACTGCTCGTCTCGTTTCCCTAGTTCTTCGCTGCCTTGCATGGAATGAGGATTCTTGTGCTTTGTCGCCCCAGCGATAATGGTACCAACAGATGTCGTGTTTGGTGATTCTGAATCGCGAACGGTTGCGTCTCTGCGATCTATCCCGTGTTTTTTTCGTGAGAACGGTTATTTATTTGTGGTTTTAGTTGCGCTACCTCGTTGATTAACGTCTTGATGGCATCATCCTGGCTAGCACTACGTACCTCGTGTACTGTTGATGGTGCGGTTACCATGATGGGGTCTGCCAAACTTGCCACCACGTCTAAGGTTGCACCTATCAGGCGAGACCAGGCCTGGAAGAATAGACGCTGCTTCTTGGTCGAAGGAAATCGGAGCGCCTTCCGGGGGGATCTTGCTTTCGCCGATGGGCGTTTCCCGGCGAGTCTTTTCTCGAGAGAGCGGAGAGCTTTTCTCAGCGCGTTCCGGAGGGCCTTCGATGGTAATTCCCTAGTGGACATTGGGAGTGCCTTTTTTCCCTGGCTGTGATAACGGCCCGTTTGACCGGGGAACTCGGCTGTGGTAATCGCGAGCGTTTCCTGGGGTCTCTTTCGGGGGTCACTTGGCTATGGTGAGCGCAAGTACACCCTGATTTGCCTGGAAGCACTCGGCTGTGGTGAGCGCAAGCATTCGCTGGCAGCGTTCTGGCTGTGTATATATAGTATACCCGCGCCACACTTTGTTTCGGGCGTTCGCAGGAATAATTTTGGTGGGAGCAAAACGCAGCATTTGTCTTCGGTCGGGCGCCCTACACATTGTTTTCGACAAGTTTGCGAAAAAATGCTGACTATGACTATAAAAATACATCTGAAATGTATCCCCTACGGAAACTTTCAACGACCGTAACTTTTACCCCCGTTGTTTCCTAGAGTTGGGAGGGGTGTCAACAGACAACAGATGTTCGAAAATGTTAATATCGCATTAACTTTATACGGGAACAAGAATATACTTTCTTTTTAAACCTTCACTGTACATCTGCCAATTTTTCCATAGCAGTTTTGTTTGTTTAGACGTTCAATACAAGGTACATTTATAAATTCAAAAATAACATGGTGATATGTGTGAAAAATGTACTTTTTATTTTTGTTAGTACCCTATATGTGATGTTTACACAAATATTTTGTTTACCTAATTCTTATGAGCAAACACTCTTATCGGTAAACAAGCTTATAAGTAAACAGTTTTATTAGTAAACATTGGTAACTGATAAAATTCTGCCCCTATTCTACTTAACGGAAATGAAACAAGAAATTGTGCAGTACAAGCTTCATGGCCGGTCTAAGCGCGGGGATTTCAAGGTGATTGGAATATTGCTCAGCCAACAAGCAGGCAACACCAATTTGCCTAGCTTTTTGTGTGCATGTGACTTCAGAGCTAGGACGAAACATTAGATTTGGAAGCAGCGACCAGTCAGAAGTGCATTCACACCTGGCGAAGAAAACATTGTTTCACTTCCACAGGTTGATCTCTTGAAAATACTGTTGCCACCTTTGCACATCAAACTTGGTTTAATTATGTAACTAATTCCTGACAGTTGCTGTGAGTTTAAAAAACCATATCTCGCCAACGGCAATGCTTATAGCAGAACTTATTGAAACAGCTACTTTTAAAGCCGTCGAATATCTGCTAGGAGCTTAACAAAACCATATCTCAACGGCAAGACCTATAGCCTCCTTTAAACTAAAGCCTCACACTCGTACTGCCTACAGCGCAGGTTTTCACTGTATAACCCTGTTCAGTTTTTTGTACTAAATAGTCCTTGCGTGTAGGTTTTGATTGTCTTTATCTCGGTACTTTTCCACGTATTATTTATGTTGTTTCCTAACTCATTTCCTTGTCCGTCTTCGCAATGCACTTTTGGCAACTCGAAGAGTGGGTTTGAAACTTTCATATATACGTGGTGGTCTTTCTTGTGTTAGTTTATTAAGTTTTCATTGTCTGTAATTCCGCTGTACCCTGGCACCCACAACAGAGTTAACTTGTTCTGGTCTTTGCAGCCTTTCTATACCAGCCTAGATGTTACCTTCGGGTTAGTTGACGTTTTCATAAATGACTGAGTGTCTCTAATGTTATTGATTTGATTATTTCGATAAACCCTCAGATTATTTGGCCTGGCGCACTTATGTATAGTAGAATTGCCGCTTAAACGACGGATGTATATTTTACTAGTAAAAATCTAAACTGAAAATTTATCTTTGCTTGTAGTAGATAGTTTTTTCATTTGTATGTTAATTTCGATCCCTCATATTAATCTTAAAATTCAATGCTGTTTCTGTGGGAACTTCTACTATGTATGCTTACTGGCTTTGATGTAGACGTCGAGTGACCACCAACACGCCATCCTCAGTATACCTGTCAAGCACTTGTTCTAGAGTTTTCAGTATGAAAGACATCAAAATAATTGTTCTCAGATCCTTAGCCTCATCCTGTCCGACTTTCGTAGGTTTTGGTATAAAAGTAACTCTCTCCGGAGTTATAAAAGTTCACTTCCCTTCTACAACAAAATATAATACATTTCGTCAGGTTCCCGCGAACAATAATATTGAAATGAGTTAATGGTCCACTTTATTTTGTCTACATTTATCACTTTTTTTGCGTCCTTTTAATTTTTCCTAGATGCCTAGTGGTTATCTTATTTTTTGTAATGTTACTAATTATGCGGTTGCTTTTCTTTCGAAATTATTTTCTTAGCTTTTTGGTTTTCTTTTTAAGTTCGGGAAGTAATTAAAAAGCTACTAGTTAATTAACAAATATATTATATATATATATATATTTGTGAGTGTGTGTGTATGTATATGTTGTTATGGAGAGACTTAAATCAATAAGTAGTTTTTTTTGCATTGTCCTAAATTCTATCGCTGAAAATGTGAAAATATACGGGTTGGATTTCCTTTCCTTCAAGAACTACCATAATAATTACAAATAAGTATGTTTTTATGTGTTTTCCATTAATGAAAAAAATTAAAGATATATTATTTAATACTAATATGAATCACAAAAAAAAGCTAAATAAGAAAAGGATTGAGATTGATTCCATAAAAATTGTTTAGTTAAAAATATGTTTATATATGTATAAACTTATTATTCTTCAAAATAAGAATCTTGAACATCAATACACCGTTTCCAGCGATTTCTCAACGTCTAGTAGCTCGCCTGGGGAAATAAAAAGAAGTCGTGGAAGGTCCAGCCAGGGCTAGTAATGGGTTGTAGGTACTAATATAAAGTTGCCATGTTCTTTTTTTCCAGAAACTTTCTCACTGGCAGTGACAAATGGGTCGACGTATTTTTGTAAACCTTTAACAATTCCATAACTTTTACATAAAATGCAGGTTGACCGTATGTTCGCGTGATACGAACTTCTCATAAACAACACATTTAGAGTCCAAAAAGACAATTTAATCTTTGTTTGCTCATTCAAGTCTACTTTTGTTATTTAAAAACGCCAAAATTAATAAATATTATTGGAACTATTTTGTGTAATATATATATTTTACATGGTTGCAGGAACAATATTAAAAAAATGCCATTACAGTAATTAGATAGTATGTGAGAGAAATTTCGGAAAACCAAGATAATAACTTACGTTTGCATCGTTGCAAAATATCCGACCTTCGAAAAGGATTAAGTTTTAGAATAGCAACAAAAACATTAAGTTGCAACCTTAAAATGCTGATTTTGTACGACATAAAACAAAAAGATTTCGGGAAACGAGCAAATGACTGTGCAGAACTCAAGGCTAAAGTTACTTCGCATGAAGATTTTATAATTTCCGGGAAATCATTTTCTTCAAGTTCATTGGCCATATATATATATATATATATATATATATATATATATATATAGTATGTATGTATGTATGTATGTATATCTATATATCTGTCTGTCTGTCTGTGTGTGTGTGTGTGTGTGTGTGTGTGTATATATATATATATATATATATGTACTTTTTTATGAAACCTGTGAGCTTTTTTAGTTGATATACCTTTGTTGTTCTTTTTAACTTACTTAAGTAATTACGGCTATCCGATTACTATGGTTTTTAATTAGGCAATGTCGAAGAAAATAAACCTAGTGTAAATTTTTAATAAGTTGAAAACAAAATATATATTTAAATGTTAGGTACAAAGTATAGTTACAAACATATCTAGATTTGCTTTTGAAAAGTATTACGTATATTTATTAGTACACATATTTACACATACATACTCACACGTACGCATTCATGCACACGTACCCAACTGAAAGTAAGAAATTAAACTCAAAAGTGATTAAGGCATATTTTATGGGACCTAGTAAATGTGACGCAAGAACAGATTTGCATAACAATAGTAACTTAAAACGTAAAACTAATGAATCGATCGAAGAAATAAAATAACTAAAATTGAGCGTAAAGATGAACACCCAGTACAACTGATAGACAACAAAGTCAAAGTGAGCAACACTATTGTTAAACCTTTCTAGTAGGTACGATGTCCTAAGTGAAGATAAATTAAAAGAAGAAGATACAAATTGCAGTGCTTCTGAAAAAAAATAAATTCCCACCGACATACACGTTGGATGTTAAGGTTATAGAAATACTAATCTAATTTTTAAAAGCAGTAACAAAAAATGGTTATAAAATTAAAGAACTGCACAATAATAAAGCTAAAATTGTATTTAAAAATGAATTAGAAAAAATATTAAGAGCCTTAATAGAGCAGATAAGAATTTTACTAAATATTTTAACTACTGTCGTCTCAAAAATAAACCATAGCTCTACAGCTTAAGATAGCTGGATGGAACGCTAATTGACGGACTAATCATAAAGACGAACTAACGAGTTTTCTCATAGACATCATGTTACTATCAGAATTCGACTACACAAACAGAAGCCACCTGAAAATTTCAGCTTGCACCATTTACGTCACACAACATCCAGACGGCACCGCGCATGCTGGTTCAGCTATCATAGTCAAAAACAGCATCAAACGGTATAAGCTTTACAAATACAATCCACAACGTCTACGATCAACTATATTTACGATTAAAATTTCGGAAGGATCATTAAACGTATCAGCAGCCTATTGTTCTCCAAGGCGTAACATTAAGTATGAGCAGTAAGAAGAATATTTTTATATATTAGGTAAGAAGTTTATCTCGTGCGGAGAACTGATGAAGGCAGTAACAAATAACGGATTACACTACATCCATAGCTAAAACAATCTACTCGTCCTCGAACATAACAAAAACAATTGATCTGCTCAAGTTCCATCTTATTTCGATCTGTTATCTGATCACTCACCAATAATAGAGACATTGTCTACCCTCGTATTACACAAAGAAAATACTCTTATTCTTTGAAGAAAATTTATGAACTGGAATTTCTATAGTAAAATAGTTAGAACTTTGTAGTAACAGTGAAAAATTATCAATAAAAAGATCCACAAGCAGCGTGGCAGCCAGACACCAAATAAAATTGAATTAAAAAAATGTAGCTAATAAAGTACTAGCAATATAAAAAGAGGCAACCAAGAAAACACCACGAAGACAATAGAAATCCCACTTAATTAACAGCCAAACTTGGGAACCTATCACTTACCGAGGCCACATAATACTATGTATAGAAAAGAACTTAAAAATTAAATATGCCTTAGCGACATATACAACTCTATTAGTAGACATCAACACGTGGACTAGAAGTGACCATGATAAAGCGGTCGCCTTTGCAAGTGGTGCTGATAGATGTGTTTAGTCCATTTAATTTGCAATCAAACAACACCAAAGAAGATAAATTCACCAGTACCTCGACGCACCTTTCCAGTTGCACCTATCAATCGAAACCTTTACAGTAAATAAAATCAAGGCTATAAACATAAAGGATTTGCATTAAAATATACTGCTTTGTTATAACCTAATTAAGAAAACAGTTTTTGTGAATTTACAAAAAACCTTAATATGTTGCCTATTTGTTCATTTTCATGCTTCTTCAGGCAATATAAAGTTTCTACACACATATCGATACTCACAGTGCGCAGATTAGACGATGCGCTATCTTTTTTAGACCAATAAAAAAATCTCTACCAACATTATTCAAGGTCTTTTCATATTAATTTAATTTTTGTAGATAGCACACCGCAATTAAGCAAATTGAGTGAGTAGAAAATACAATTTTTCATCTTGCTTAATGTTGTCATATTGATATTATCTATCTTTTAAAATAGAGCTTAAATGTTAAAATAGATTAAGGAGAGCTTCTAGAAATGTTTTATAAATTTTAATTAAAAAATTAATTACTTATGTATGAGATTATCCCTCGGTTAATAAAATATATTTTAAAAAATGTATAATACTTGTACATTTTTATTATAATTTGAATTTGTAAAAATATATACAGCACTTCATTTAATAATTGAAAATGTTACATTATTTCTGATGTAACCTACATTGTAATTATAAAATTAACAAAAGACTTACCTGCTGTTATACTTTCTTTGCAAAAATTGAAGTTATTTTTCTATAGAATATTCGACATAAGTGAAACTGACTGGTCAGTGTCTACTCTTATGAACGCAAATGTCGGACTCTTAATATGTGAGAAGAGAGTTGCTATAAATAAATTGATTTAAATTTGGACAAATATGAATAGAAGAAATAACAATAAATCTTCGGGACACATTTGGGAAAATTGTCGCGTCGTCTTTTAAGTCCTTCCTATTTTGTTCTAAAAGACTAACAAGACACACATCCACAAATACTCAGATGCTGTTTGCTTTGAGTTACCGATGCTCGAGAACCGATCGCTACCTTTTGGTACTTTTACTGGCGAACGATTTATAAGTAAAGATTGCAAATATATCATGGTATGCAGATAAATTTTGTGAAAATACCATACGTCTCGTTTGTATGTACGGGACAATTATTCCTGGTGTTTAGTTATTTTGTTTTATCTTTGTTCATTTCAAATATTTCCAGCATCAACAGATTAGAATATTTTCTTCTTCATTGGCAAACTTTATCCTTATCTTTATAACCAATCATTTGCTTGTTTTTCAACTCTGTCCAAAAAAACTCTCGAATCTATATATAAATACTAGGACTTTTATTGCAGCGATAAAATATTGCAAACTCTTAGGTATTATACTATTACACATATTATTAAAAAGTTTCTAAAGGGAAATACTAAACTATCCAAAAGTGCACAAATAATATTATCAATGATGAGATACAAATTAGAATAATTGTCCTATTGGTTCGGTTTCTTTTGGACATTTGTCTTCTAAGAACATAGGAAAACGAAATTACTGATAATTATATTTAGAGTAAGAACTTGAAATTAAAGTCGAGTGCCACAATGTATAAAATCACTTAAGTAAAACAAACAAATTCAAGGTTTCTTTTAAAATATGTATTTAAAATAATGTGCATAATATTACCAAACGAAATATGCAATCGTTTACAACATACAAAGCATCTCTAAAATAGATGCAGAATACACATATCTAAGGATAAAATTCCATTCACTTAATTCAAAATGCTAAGACTACAACTCAGAAACGATTGAAATTGCATTTTTAAAACACTTAATAAAAATAAACAAAAATTTATGCCATATATAACTAAATAAAGGCGCAAAGTTTTACAAACATGATTAATAATAAAGAGAAAAATTATATACGCACAAAAACTCAACCTTAATCTACCACAACCGTACAGTAGTCTAGAAAAATAATAAACCTATTACGTACGACTGCTTATAAAAAAAAATTGAAAATAAATATGAAATTCTTTTTTAAACATCCTATAATATATAGAAATAATACAACAGAATTTGAATGCATTCTAACAAAAAGTGATTAAATTACACAATTAAGTGAATTATATAGCTACAAGATCAATAATAATAATAATAATATTAGAAAATTAGAATTGCAAAGATCCGCCCATACACATTAAATAAAAAGGCAGCCAATTTAATTGAAATTAGTTAAAAATAATAAATAAGAAAGTCGGTACAAATAAATCAATTAATAAACAGGAAAAGGAAGCCAAAACTGCCCGGAATAATAAAAAACAATGTAACAAATTATGACCATACATAAACATCGCTAGGATAAAATAAAATCATTTAACGCAACAACTTAAAATATATATATATATATATATATATATATATATATATATATATATATATATATATATATATATATATATAGTTATATTAAATTTACTTATTTTAATTTTAGAAACTTGTAATAAACAATGTTACCTTAATATTAAAGGCAACCACTATACTTATTTAAATTTAATACAATGGCGAAATTCGTCGGCTTCTAATTCTTTTTTACATCGGTATTACCACGGTTACTTTCTGAAACAAATGTTTTTATTTGATGTACTACAAAATATTTGTATTTTGAAAGATTCTAAATGTACGAGGGGCAATCTCGAACCAACGCATTTTTTTGTGCGTAAAAACTACAACAGCTATAAAGAGCACAATAACACTACGTGATGTAAGACCTTTTCAACTATAAACACATTATATACGTAACTATGTCGCCACCCGTGAGTATGCATTTTCTTCATCGATGAACAAGAACTTGCAAAGTACGCTTTTAAAGATCTCCATTAGCATAAATCATAACGCCGATAAAAGTTAATAAATCTAATTTTTAGCATGGAATAATTTAGTTATTTGTAAAATTTAATAATAAAAATAAAAATTTTACTCTATTATCATACCATCATAATCCGTCTCTAATAATAAACACCATAATAAAATACAAAGCATGGAGATTAAAAGAGCCCCTCGTAAAATTTAAATTATGAATAAATGGTACGAGAAAAATTTAATATAGTGATACTCACTCGACATCTTTCTTTAAATAATCTAGTCATGATATCGAAATAGAATATTTCCGCTTCATAATCAGACAGCTGAAAAATCACCTCTCTTACTTGCTTTAAGGACGTTGCGTATCTGTAATGATCTAGGTCATCTTCCAAATGCAGAATAATATTTAACGATCTGTGTATCAGAATAAAAACTGTTTTAGATTTTTTAATTTAATTAAAAACGAACAACTTAATTACTTACTTGCTTCCATATATCGTAACCATTTCCACTTCATCTGCGTCAATGCTTACGACATGGGGGTAGCCCTCTTTGCTAGTTGCGAGGTGGTTTTGTCCGGTAAAAAATGTCAACGATGTATTTTGATAGTCAATGTCCAGGTAAAACTCAACATTAGTACCATTGGCATTCTAAAAAAAATTGATGTACGATAACATGTAATTACGAAAATCAAAAAATTGTAATAAACCTAAAAGTCCCTAGCAAATATTTAGTAGCTTAGTCAGCATTTTTATTTAAGGAAAACTTGCCCCGGTCATCCTTTTCCTTTTTTCACGTATCTTTTGGCGAACACTAAACGAACATAAATATACATATAATAAACAATAAACATACAATGATTATATCATACTGAAAGCACCAATTCTTGTCAGATCACTGAAGTAAAATAGTATCGGGAACGGGTAGTACTTAAATGAGTGATGAATAAGTATATGGTTTATTCTACGTCTATTGGCACGTAAGAAAAACTAAGAAATCACATCGTGGAAGCTGCGATAACTATTAAGAATCGTTCTGATGCTATAAGACTTGTCAGGGAATCATGAATTTGTCGTGCAGAATGCTGTATTCAACAACACGGAGAGAACATTGAGCAGTTACTCGGAAATGTTTTATTGTTAAATAAATATCCTTTACTTTCAATATTTCGATAATATATTAATTTGAAACATATGTTTGTATAAACTTTTTTGATTATTTCGTGCTGGAGAACACATACCTAGCATAGTTCCGTGGCATTCCAAAACATTCTGTACATAAGTATACATCGGGTGTCAAGAAACCATCACCCAATCTTTCCGCCACTCGATCAAAGGTTATATCGTCCAACGGATATGCCTGCACGCGCTTACATGGTAATGCCTACTAAGGAACGCACGGTACGTTCGCTTGGCTTAGTCCCCACTTCGCTCACTACATTTTTCCACTTGCACTCAAAGTGCTCGTTGATTGGTCCGATAAGGCAATTTTTTTCCGTTGAGTCGAACAAAGAGCTTTTCGTCTTTAAGCACCCGGTATATATTAAACTCATATTCTTTTCGAACATTTTATTCGCCTCTACGGAGAGAGAACCTTTAACCTCACTAAGCGGTGTTTAAAGTACTTTTGTGTGACCCTGCGTTTTTTAAATCCTGCAAGGACAAACAAGTTATCGCTGTAAGTTTACGACTAAAATATAATTAAATATCCTCTTTTATTTTTTATAATCTTAAAAAGCTAAATTATCTCTCAAGTAGAAGAAACTTTTACCAAACTC
The DNA here is from genome assembly GCA_036346155.1 of Sinelater perroti. Taxonomy (NCBI): domain Eukaryota; kingdom Metazoa; phylum Arthropoda; class Insecta; order Coleoptera; family Elateridae; genus Sinelater; species Sinelater perroti. The sequence goes on from JARFIY010000106.1 coordinate 229,285, forward strand.
ACTCTAAACTATATAACACTTTCTATAACTCAGTTCCTTCAAATTCCATACAACTATTTGGTTTCGTTTACGAGGATAATATATGATAAAGCATTATACATATCTAAAGAGAACACCAAACTCAAAAACAAAGACTTTGTCATAACCGTTCATTTACTACCCATCCGTTACGTCCCAACATTACTGTGCATAATCTCTCTGATTGTTCTTAGAGTGCATCAGTTATCCATTTTCTTAAAAAGAGTTTCAATATCATCTTAGATAGTATCATCCATTACCAATGTTTGGTACTCATCTCTAAACCCCCTTGTCCCGAATCTCATCTCTACCTGCAACTTTTATTCCGTCCGCTACCCACCCTAGCCACAACTAAACGGGATTTTTACCGCCGGCAGGTGCTATATTGCGTTTTGCTTGCGCGCTTGTCTTTTGTACGTTTCGCCCCGTCCGTGGTGCCCCAGCACAACTGGCCAAGGAATACCCATCCCCGGGTTGAAGCCGCCAAAGAAGAGCACACCGACATCCGCTGTCCAGGCTGCCAGAGACCGTTACGTGCGTCTGGAGAGTGCACAACTGACCTGTCGCCCACCGTATTTGGAGTTATTTAGTAACAGTTGTATTGTTTTTTGTTTTTTCTCAATTTATTTGTTTTGCGTAATTTATTATTATTTTGTTATTAATTTCTTTGTGCCCAATATATATAGTTTACACAGCTACGTTTTATTTTATTTCCTATTTTGTTTATTGAGTTACTTTAACTGTGCTTAATTATCATACAATTAAACTCCCCGAAAAGACCAATTAAATCAGAAAACATGTAGCCAAACTTCTACGCACAGCCGTTTTTGTCAAACAAAATATAAAAAACATTCAAACTACAAGCCATAAAAACTTTACAAAACAAAAACGTTATTATATTACCGGCAAGCAAAGGTAATACTACCGTTATCCTCAACAACATGGACTACATCGCTAAAACAGACAACTTACTAAGGTCATCAGACTATCTCCAAGTACCCAACAATTCGATAACCCATTTTAAAAAGAAACCCAAGGTGCTTATAACAACTAGCATCTATTCCAAAATACTAAATAAATTCTTATACCTCGAGCGAAATCTTCAAAAATACCAAAATTTATAAGGAAAATACACCTTTACGACCTAATCTCAGTACCTTGGTTTACCGACCCATAACTTAGCCAAATACCTTGCCAAAATTCTTCAGTCTCATCATACATTAGAAACTCCTACTATTTTCTAGAAATTCTCAAAGCCTTTTCCATGCGTAAAGATGATATAATAGTCAGTTTCGATGTTGTCTCCGTTACACTAATATACTCATTTCTGAGACCTGTAACTTTTAAAAACCAACCACAATTCAGAAGACTACACCCTTAAATTAATTAACCATTGCCTATCAAATACCTATTTTACTTTTCAAAACAAATCTTATCGTCAAGCTAATGGTGCTGCTATGGGTTCCCCACTCTCACCTGTCTTAGCAAACTTTTTTATGATCGATTTTGAAATAAACGTCCTTGTCTTCTTTTCCTTAAAACTGTTTTCCTAAAAACCTGTTTGACAAAGTACGTTAACGATACGTTATCTAGCCTCATAGACATGATAAGATTTTTAAATTCTTTTTTCGCCTAAATAATGTTCATACTAATGTCAAGTTTACAAAGAACGTTGAATATAATTTTCTTCATTTTTAGACACTTTTACAACAATCCTTTCAACGACAATTTCTATCATATTGTCTATAGGAAACCTACCCATTCTAATAGTTATCTAAACGCAAAATTTCACCATCGCCCTGCTCAAATCCACTCAGTTGCAAAATCTCTGATTATGAGATCCTCAAACTTTTCGACAGCATGAACCAAAAAACTGGAATTAATATCATCACCAAAAATCTCAAAAATCAACACAAATCATTAAAAATATCAAAAACACCACTTCCAAAACTCATGACCCACTCGATCAAACAAAATCGTTTTTTCTTTATACTAGAGGCATTGCTCACAAAATAATCGGCATACTAAGGAAACAAAATATACAATCCGTTTTCATGACCCACAATAAAAAAGCTGATTTGATTCGCTCAGCTAAGGACCATTACTTCTACGAATCCCACGGAGTTTACGAAATATCTTGTGTTGACTAACATAATCCACAAACAACAAATGCACAAACAAATATCAATTCGTATGTATAAACATTATTTAGTTATGCGAAAGGATCATATTTCTTCTGCTTTGGTTAAATATAACAAAGAAACATAAAATTAATTTTTACGATTCTAAAACACTGGATCCCAACTCTCATTCCACCAGTAGAATTATTCAAGAAACTTTAAAAAAAACACTCTTAATGTCTCAATACTTTTTTTTGTGTTACGTTTATTATGCAATCTGTTAATATACAAAAACAATAAGCATAGATGATAATCGGTGCAGAGCATGGTAGAGATGTGTTCCAATGATCACAAACTCTATATATTAATTATACATTTTTTAATTACGTATCTTCTAATAAAATTTAATTGGAATTATGGTGTTATTTTACTCAACAATGGTTTTACAATAATAACAGTAGGTATGAAAGTGTTTATTTTTATGAAGCTTGAAACTTAGATTACCTATGAATGATATCACTAATCGTGTACCAGGTCTAATGGCGTTTTTCGTTTTAACCTTCTAGTCTGGTGACTGTTGTCTAATAGGCTTATCGATAGTGGGTTTGGATGCACTTCGAACCGCTGTAAGTATCTTACACTAACTACACTTTGTAATCACCTCACTCACGGAAAGCACTTCTAAATCGTGGTAAATGTCTTTATTGGTCACAAACCAGGGCGCATCTGTTATGGCACGAACAACTTTCGATTGAAATCTCTCTATGATGGCAGTATTAGAGTTTGAAGCTGTCTCCCAAAGCTGTAACCCGTAGGTCCATAGTGGTTTCTAGATTGAGTTATACGCTAATAATTTGTTGCGTAAAGATAATTGTGACTTACGTCCAAGGAGCCAGTAATGCTTGTAAAATTTTGTGCCTAGCTGTTTCCGCTTTTGCCATATGTGGGTTTTCCACGTCAAACCCTTATCTAGGTGCATACCTAGATATTTTACGTCGTTTGCCGTGTGCACTATTTGATTACATATCGTTACCAGGGTTGCTTGTCCATGGCATTTCGTAATTACAATGTGTGTTGACTTCGTTTCGTTAATTTTAATGCGCCATTTCTTTGTCCATGATTCTATTTGATTTAAGTTATTTTATAGTAGTCTATGTGCTTCTACCGGAGCAGGGCTAGTTGCTAATATTGCAGTGTCATCCGCAAATGTTGAGGTCGTGGCACTTGTGTGTGTCGGGAGATCTGCAGTATATAAGAGGTAGAGTATTGGCCCTAAAACGCTGCCCTGTTGTTATTGGGTACAACGAATTATTCAAGAAACTTAAAAAAAAACACTCTTAATGTCTGAATACTGGGGACGACGGTCAGCATTTACTTGTTATTTGAAAACCTTTAATTACTGTATGTCATCACTTACATGTCCTGCAAAAACATGTTCCCGTCAACCTTTTACTGTTGTTTCAATAAATAGCGCAGTAGAGAACGCAAACGGCCAGTCTTTTTCTTTGGCTCATAGTTCTTAGGGAGTAGTTAGATTTAAACCCCAAGTAAAGAACTAACTACAATTATTTGAAAATGGTATTCAAGTGAATGTTGAACTTCCCACAATTCGACGAATCCTTGAATCGGAGAAGCAAATTATGCAAAATTCTATTTTTTGCTGAAATGCTGTCATCTAAACAAGGAAAAATTTAACCAAATAACCACAAAATATTGCTATACTCAAATCCTCACTGAGAAAGAGAATAAGATAAACATAATGTAAATCGTCCTACAGAAACCAATAAAAAAAAATTTACTAGAAAAAATGACTGCTTTTGACAGGTTCACTACTATGGGTATTTCGTTAATATTCTTTTTTTTCCCTTATGCTTAATAACTTCTATTAATCCATTTTGGCTTGTTAGTATTTATCTGCTTCACAGTTGAGTCTGCTAGTTGACTGCATATAAATATATACAAAACGGCACTAAAATTTGAATACACTAGTAAAACAAATTAGGAGATGAAATTATTTAAAGCAGAAGTGCTGCTTGTGTTATTGTGTAAAAGACAACAAATAATGTTACATTGATTTCACAAAAAAAAACTTGCAAGTAAATTTCAAAGTATTTTTAAAAATCACATACTAAATGTAATATTTGAGGACAATCATATTTTTTGACACACTACATCATATAATATAAATTAAAAATAGTCGATACTTTCCTGCATAAGAGTCAATATTAATGAAACATGTATTTAGATACTAAATAAAGAAAAAAATGTTATTAGATAACATTTAACTAGAAAAATAAAATCACATGGTATATCTTAATATAAAGATCAGAATAGGTAGATAACAACTATCGTCGAGAAATTTGTTGGACAATAGAAATATTAATAAAACGGAGGAAATGACTACTATAAAATTAAATTAAATTGAAGAAATACTCGCACAAATTCTAGCAAAGAATTCAACTTTTTTATCAAAATAAATCTGATAATCATAGAAAAATAAGCCAAAATTCCAGTGCTTCACAACATTAATAAATATGTCAGAAAAATTGACCCTATTTTCTCTGATTAAATGAACAGTAAATAACAGCCCGAAATCAAAAATTTACTATAAGTCAATGATGTCAACTAGTTGGGCTTTTATTATACTATTCGAAAAGTGTTTTATTATCGACAACAATGAAAGTAAACATCAGAAATTAAACATATGGAAACTAATGAAGTTCGAAAAAGAAGAAAGAAAATTTCTTTTAAACGGCGAAAACGTGAATGTTTTTAATACATAATTTAATATGTTTTATAATTTAGGTGTTCGAAAGGACGTTTCCCACTAAATAAAATGTTTTTCAACGATTTGTCACTTAACTATCTAGCTTGATAGTACTACCACGTAGAGATTAAATATTGATAAATTTTCAACAAAATTTAGTATGTCTAGAAGTCGAAATAAAATATATTTTTTAAATATCTACGTTATTTTTAAGTTATATAATTAAGTTACCTATTGCTAAAAAGCATTTTTATATTAAATCGTACTAAAAAATTCAATACGCTTGTCATGGCGGATACATACGTAACATAATTAAACATGAAAATCAAAAAACATTGCGAATAAAAACCGAATTAAAATTCTTTTCGGATGTTTCACCAATGCTTGTCTGAAATCGACTAATCTATAAATCGATAAATTAGTGATCAAAGACGAAATTGGTGAGCTTAATTTCGTTATCGGAAAACAATGAAATCAAAATCTGAAAGCAGACTTAAAATTAGCTTTGATTACAGAAAAAGCATCCTAACTTAACCGAAACTGTACTTGTCGTTTCCGACTTCTTAATGATGACCATCGAATTGTAGATATAACATTTTTTAGCGATATATGAAACAATTGTTTAATCCTATGAGGCAATTAGGATTTAAAAAAGTTACAACTTACCTTCACAGGCGTGATGGGATTTGCATCGAGAAAGATCGAATTGCATTTCAACGAAAGCATGTCGTTTTTGTTTTTATTTAGAATGTTTAGGAATGCCCTGGAGTTAGTGTAGAATTCTGCCCTTGTAATAGCCGCAAAAGCATCAATGGCCGCTTCGTCGATTCTATCATCGTTAGTATTGAACAGTGCTGTCGCTTGTAGTTTCCTAAATCCATCAGGGCACATGTTGAATATGGTTGTTAGCAGTTTCTGTTGAAAGGGCACATTGCGTGATACTTTCAGCTGCTCGGTCATGTAGGTTCTGTAGCAAAAGTTATGTAAACAAAAATTGCATAAGTACAAATTAAACAATTAAAACAGGTGCTATAATAGTCGTAAGTGGCTGAAAGTAATTTTAATATTCCAATATGTCTCTTTGTTACGTTTAAAATGGCTTAAAATCTGTAATCCTTTCAGAATTTTTTATAAATTACATTGAGTAGTATATCTAGAGAGGTATACACTAACGTAATGTAATAACGGTACAAGAAAACATTAAAGATTAAAGATTTTAAAATGTTATTTGTTTTAGACTATATTTTGAAGCCTAAGCCATAATTTAAATTCCATTAAGTTAAAATTTATTCTAATATCAAATCAGAAACAAAAATGATAGACCTATTTTTAAGCATTTGTTTAAATGTTGTCCGTCTGTCGCGACTTTTAACTTGAGAACTACTAAACCTAAAGACATAAAGGGGTTATCATTCGAAAGCCCATGTCCTACCGGGTTCACATCCGCGAGCTGGCATAGGTAGGATGTTCTATAACAATGCAATGAGGTTTTTTAGTGCATCCAGCTTCCAATATGTCATTCCTTATAACTTTTAATCAAGGCAGTTTCCAAGCTAGAGATTATTTCTTATTTTTGTCATTTCTGACATCTGTTACGCCTTATAATTTTTGATCTGTGATAGATAGAGACATAACGTTTTCAGTATTCAACTAAGGACCGTAAGTCAAGTCCCGACACCAAATATCAGCCTGATCGGAAAATCTCGAAACCAGCTTGACCGGAAGTGGCGGCAAATTTTTGTTTATGTATAGAAACCCTGGAAATCTGTGGAACCGGCGTTCCACATCCGTACTGGTTTATTTTTATCTAGTTGTTACTTCATATGCTATGAAAGTATATTCTATTTTTTCAGTTGTTATTATTATTCATATTTGCCCCTTTTGCTATGTTTGTCATTTCAATACCAAGTACAGCAGCACATATTTCTTATATAACGATTTTTATTCACACCTTTTGTTCTTATTTTATTTATTCCTGTTACATATATGTTGTATTTTATATTTCTTTTACTATTTTATGTTCTTTGTCATTTATAGTTTTTGTCTTACGTTGCTATTTTTAATATCATTTTATTGAGTCTTTCTCCGACATTTTCTTTTAATTTACCTTTAATCGTTATTCGGATTATTGATTTCGTTTTCAGAGTAGTTTCTTTATTTTTCCTTATTTAGTTGTTTTATACTGTTCCCTCTCTGTGTACACCTTTAGATACGACACATTTGACTTGCGGCATTTCTTAACATTGTTTGAATCATTTTTCTTCCACCTTTATATCATATATTCAGCATAAATTGCCACTGTTCAGTTCATTCTTCTTAATTATATTTGTTTTGTTCTATTTCCCTCGGTATATATTTCTTAAGCTATGATTTGCTTTGTAAGCGCAAGTGTGGTGCGGACGGACGCAGGTTCATTTCTGGGGCTCAAATGGCTGTCGGGTAGCCTACTCAATTACTAAAAATAATAAAGTACTTGCTTTCATTTCGAGTAAAAGGATAATAATGCGATGATTGCTACACTGCCTCACATCAGAAATGGTACATGACGATCGGACAGTGAGGGTAAACATATGAAAACACTAACCTTTTAATTCACAGGCTAAGCTTCCATGCGGGCCGCTTGAGCTTCATCATATAATCTACTTTGTCGTCTCTTCTCTTTATTGTATAACTGTTTCATTCGTTTATCTTAATTTTCAGTTTATCGCTAATAAATTGCTCTAATTCTTTATTTAATTAGACCTCTTTTATTTTCAGCCCTTTTGCTACTGATTTATTTTTACTTTTATTTCTCTTGTTTATATTTTTGATAATTTTTTTATTTTGCATTTCTTCATTTTTCCTTCTTACTTTTTGTCTTTTAACCGTCTTCATCATTAATTTTGAATGTCAGTATTACCTGTGTAATTCATTTTTTTATAAACTACCGAGAGAATAATTTGTTTTCAAATTGTTATGTCGGCTGAATTTCTTATCAGTTATTTTCCTTGTTCTCTTGTTTCCTGTGACATTTCTACTTTACATAAATCTATTTTTACTTCCAATTACATTGCTCACAATTGTGATTGTTATTTTTTGCAATAAATTAATTAAAACTTTATGCATAACAGAATCGCATTATCTGTACTTGTTTTTATGAGTTATTGGCTATTCACTACAAAAGTATTTTGTAGGAATATTTTGCCAACTTTAAATTGCGCACTCCAACAGTAAATATATTTTTATATTTTGTGAATCAAATACTCCCCGTAACTGATATCGGATTGCAAACATCAAAAAATCTTTAAATTAAAAAGAAATAAAAACTTTCAGTATATTATGCACTTGAGCCAACAGTAAAATTGCTATAATCATCAAGTGACTACGATATACTGATTGATGTTAACTAATATCCTTAGAAAAGCCTATCGGAAATCACCAACTCTACATCGTTTGATCGAAATTCAGTTTGAAAAATTTCAGAGAAATCCCGCACAATATTCAACTCTCGAATATTATATCTCAAACGCTCTCTCTGTATCTGTAAATACACGAGAGCTAATTATTTTATTAATAATGTTTTTCTCTGACACTCACTGCCCATTGGAGACATAACAGTTTATTAACTTTTTCATCAGTATTTTTTTAACACCTTCAATATAATAGACTATAATAGGCCACTTTTAATCTCATTCAAAAATAATAAACTTATATTTCAAGTATATTTAGAAACAAGTAGAATTTTATTATTAATAACGCATCAACATTTTATTAGTTCAGTATCGACAGAAAAGCATTTTATTTAAAAAATGTTTCCAGGCAATGTACAAAAAGTCATAAAATAATAAATAAATAAGGAAATATAATGCAAATTAAAGACTCATATTTATTGATCTTTGTGAGTGCTATTCTACCACCTATAGGCGCAAGTTGATACTTACATCTCCATTGCGATAACTCCGATAATGCCCTCAAAAGTGTATTAGTAAAATCTGAAACAGACTGTAAAACATTTACTATGTGTCGTTAAATATAGTAATAATCCTATTATATTTTAAATTATGTAGTAATAATTAATAAAAACAAAGAAGGGGAAGAAGAGATCTGAGATTGCATTACAATTTTCATATACGTTTTGTATAATAAACGTCATGGATCTATAACAATTATCTATCACTCGATTATTTTCTTTGATGTTTTGATTGTTTAGGTTCTAACTTTTTACTTTATCGTTTATCTACAATAACACATAATTTAAGTTACGTTTATATACCATAAGAAAGATTCTACTTTATATATATATACATATTTGCTATATTATATGGGCTAGACTTTTCAGAAGACTATAGAGAGCAAATACTAGCAGCAGTAGCAGGACTCGTAATAGTAACGCATAGTGTGTTCTTGTGGTAAGAACAATCTTTACAAAAAAAAAACGGACATAAAAGCTTAAACAACTTACAAGAAAAAAAACGAAAACTTGTTGTTTCTCATCCCAGTATCCGGTCAAATAACTGCACAAATAAAGGAGCTTTAAATTATAGAAATTTATATGTAGCAGACTGTAAACTGCAAAATATAGAAAGTCCAACTTAAATATATTAAAAATATACGTAACGAAAAATTTTAATTGGTTTTGTTCGTTAGAAAATGCAAGTGCTATGTGTATATGTTGGTACGCAATTTAGTTTTAGTACACGAAATACTGTAACCAAGTGTTTAACTTTGCAATTATCTCAGATTGAAAGACTTTATTTCCCTCATTTTTATCATCCTCTACAGAAATATTTTCATTTGTATTTTGTTGTATATCTGGAGATGCTATGTTATTCCAACATAATTTTTCTTGCTTTTCTTGGATTCGCCTAGATAAAATTCAAGAAACAAAAACATTTTTTAAATTCTTTATTCTGCATTTTACTTTTCGGCGAATGTTGTTTTATGAACGCGATTGAAATGTTGCCTTACCATATCATCATAATTTCTGTTCAGAAGGGATACTGAATATTATTTTAGCCTATAAGCGTTGTTATCTAAAATAATTGTTTAGGGATATGGTTTCCAATAACTCTTAAAAAGTGTAATTATTGCTGAAATTTTCAAAACTCTTTATTTATGCACGTTACCTAACCAGCTTGTATATATTGTAGAAAGTATAGTTTGATCCATATAGCTCCATTACATTAAATGAATTATTTTCTTCTTATCTACCTACACTTTTTTATGAGTAATTGGAGTGAGCATATATATTTATAAATGTTTCATAAACACACGCACAAGTTGAAAAGTCCATCCTTTATTAAGAACCCTGTAGCTAGTTCACGTGTATTACGCGGCTAACATACAGTATGTATAAAAAGTCAAAATTTAACAATTTAATCTCTTGAGTACTAAACATCAATTTATTGACTTTGTTTATTTGGAATTATTTTCTAAGTGACGATCTTTTGACAATTTTGTTGTTTTTGTAGCACCAACTGTCAATATTTTACTCCGTTGATCCCAAATGTCAAAATTATAATATTTATAATTTTTCATTGAAACCCGATGATCAAAATATTCCCTTGATCAAGAAAACATAAGTCAAGGTAAGATGTTATGCTTTCATATTAGAGTTACGTTATTTGTCACATCTAGGAACAAAATTAATTTATTCTTTGGTAGTTAAGGACTATGCAGAATAAGTTCTGAGGCCAATGTCAGAGGAAGAGAAGGATTTCAGTCAAAATTTCAGCGATGAGGACTTACCTAACCTTGGAGGAAAAAGCGTTACTGTAGAAGAGAATGATGGTAAAGATGACGACGACGGTAATTTTTCTGACAAAGGTGACAAATCTCCAACCGTTTAAAGATATTCTAATTTATTTCCAATTATTAGCATCAGAAAAAGGGCCGCTGTAGCTCCGCTTTCACAGCTCGTTTCAGTCCAACGTTTCGGATCATCCGTTAACGCGGGATGTGCAAACGGTGTTGACTTTTGACCAAAAACGACATAATTTACCTGACAAATATCACCCGGACTTCGGCTTTGATCAAAATTTAATACTTTCGAAACTTTGGAAATACTACTGAGACAAAGTGACGGTGGACGAAATATGCCAAGAGACCAACCAGTGTGCCGCCCAAATGAAATCCACCAAACTGAGGGTAATTCTAAAAAGATCGCTTGTTAGGACGTCAAAAATTTTAGAAATTTATGGCTCAAGGTACAGTGATGGGACTGGTGAAACTAGGTGATTTGAGAGACTATTAAAGAAAAGACGATTTGTTCCAGAATCCAATCTTCGGAAAAACCATGGAAATGAATAGGTAAAATATCCCAAAAGCAATGTTAAAAATAAGGCCAAGTTCCTATCCAAAAACGTTCAGCCCATAAAAGTTGTGAGATCTAAACCAACTAAGACAGAGCCATTTATTCAGAATGACAGGTATAGAGTTTAACTGAACGCCAGAAGGGCTTTCCCTTTGTAAACCTAACTCGGAGTGGGGGGAAAACGTATTTCAGATTTTGAAATTCTGATATGACGGTTGTAATTCTCGTGACCGTTTACCCATAAAAAGTATATTTTAATTAAATCGGTGGACTTTTAAAGGTTACTCCCTGGTGGGGGAAAGGAAGGGTACCAGCTGGAAGGCTCTTCTTCTGCGCAGCAAGAGATATCCATTCCCTGAGTTTAGCCTAAAATTTTGAAGTCGCTAGTTCAAACCGTTTACGAGGAGATAGCCAGACAGTCAGATAGATAAATGAAGACAATTATATTATAAATTACATTGGCACCTTACAGAAGAAGCGAGCCGGAAAGATAAAAACACAAATAAAAAAACCAAAGAAGAGCAAAGTCGAGTCTTACAAGAAGAGGTTCACGTCGAACACGACGAAAGAATATTAAAAAAAAATTATATTGAACAATATTTCTTTCTTTTGCACTTTGGATGAACCAAAGAGAGGTGCTTATGATAAGTAGCTTTCTTCCCTATAAGATGGTTTAATAAAGATCGTTAAACTTCAACAGCTTTAAGAAAAACCTAACACGGTTTTGATTTATAACTCAAAAATGAACGATGTAGACGATGCGAGCAAAGTTATGAAACCTAACCAGTCGATCCGGAAAAGCTTTAGGTGGGACACGCAATTAGTGTTTTACTGTACACATTTGTATTATGCCACAGTACCACACCAATTTCCTGAACCACGAAATTAGCTTAAAATGAAAACATATGGAAATGTTTCTGAAATTGAAATGCCTATAGCTTTGGAAATTAATCCTTCTTTTACAAATACCACTTGAGTCACTGGACTATAAGAGTTCTCTACGTAATATATCTATTCCTTAGACATATTTATGTAAATAGAAAAGAGTTTGTTGTTGCGTATATCTAACATTGCAAATGTGTATGTAGGTTATGCAATAAAGGAAAAGCAAAGTGTTTTATATAATCTTTAAATTAAAAATAATTTTTAAATTTATAAGAGTCAAAATTAAGCAACCACACTTAACACGCTTCCTGTTTCGTCATAGAAGTTTAATGGTTTATTTTGTAATATACCAGACTGAATTGAGGCTACAGCTTAGCCAGCCTAGAAGTAGACACTCTCTTTTGAAGTAAAATAATGCAATTAAAATAGTACAAATAAATGGAAGAAAATAATTAGGACAGCAGAACATAAAGGGAAATTATCCTAACATAAAACAAATTATGAATGCATACAAAATAAAATGATTTATAAAGATACTACCGATAAAAAAATATAAGTAGAAGTTTTTTTGCGCACTTACAGGCACTGCAGCCTCTAGGGCTTATTGTGCTCACTAACGTGCACTTATTCTAGGACATCACACACACCCTGGGTTGAGCGAAACTCGAACTCGCGCACGCCGGCTAGAGGACAGAGCCAATTGGTTGAACCATTTCAGCCACCGCGTCACCAAGTACAAGAAGTATCAGAATCGTTCCAAAGAAAACAACTAGCATCTGTTGTAACAGATATTTGAGAAAATCATAAAAGTTTGTCGAGTGAAAATGAAGGATGAGAAGGTATGATTTGCTAGATTATAAAAAGGTAATTTGAGACTTGCAAAAAATTTGACTTACTGTCAGAAATAACAAAAATTATTCTTTAAAGTACAGCCTTATACATCATTATCAATGGCTTTTCCGGAGCTCTGTAAGTTCTCAAATTTAATCGTGTCACCGATCTGTCGATTTCTAAACAAAGAATGGTCCTTTAACTTTATCGAACAATTCAAAATGACTGCACAAAATTTCACAATAGAACAAAAGAAGCAGTCATTACAAAGTGCAAAATCGGGACTGTAAGCTGGATGTGACAACACCTCGACAACATTTAGTTTAACAATTTTGCTTAAGGTGTTTGTGATACGATGAATGGAAACTAACTAGTGATTGATCAATGTTGTATACTTTTGCTTCAAAATTTCGTAGACACGTCGCTATACGCCTTTCCAATTACGGATTTTCCATTTAGAATCAATACCGTTAACACGAAATCAGGATTGTTGTAGAGCAAGTGACCATGCGCTTTCAAAATCGATCTATCAGCGGATTCTCAAGAGGTTGGAGATAAATCTAAATTGGTTCTTCGGCTTGTACTTTAAGTCACACAAACATAAAAGTTGTTGCTAGATATACCCAAAAATAACAAAAAATGAATAAAAATAAAATTTCGAACCACAGTTAAGTAGCTGTTTTTACAACCTACAACGCACATGGTATAAGATTAGTCAATGTATTGTGACTATCCGCTTAGATGATTACTAAAATAAACTCGTCTAAAATAATCTGTATTTATTAGACGCACTAGTTAATACTTAAACTTTCCTAATAGCAATGAATGCTCTTTTATATTAACAAGCTAATCTTTAGCAGCATCCACATATTTTGCAAATTTTCTTAAGAGATATCAAATGAAAATAAATAAAATCGATAACGTATTTTCCAATCTTTTCCAACGTTTTATAATAGAATTCTTCCAAATAATGTCGGAGGAACGTTTTCTAAATTTTAGAGCTGTTTTCTTTGCGGTTGGAATTTAAAAAATCAGACAATATATAATACCGTTCTCTTGGCCTTGAGGATTAAAAATAAAATACTATTCATTAAACTCAATGAAATACTATTCATTAAATTAATAATAATGATTAACGATAAATTAAGTTCAAATAATGCACCACTCTCATGCCGATGCTTACCACTGTACGGTTGGAGTGGGTGGCGATTGACCATGCAGGAGCTCCCACGTGCTCTTAGAAATGCGCCCTGGTCTGCTGGTCAAATGCCATCCAATGTTCTCATAGGTCGTAAACTAAAGCTGCCATGTGACCTAAAGAAAATATAGTCGAAAAAGACTACGTCAGCGATTTAAGAAGAGGAAGAATTATAGAGATTTGCGGCAACGTGGGACACAACACATCAACGCATCTAGGACGAGTTATAAAGAAAGAGACCGTACATATAACCCGAAATGGTAAAGTGGGTTATCCTACGAGTATTCATACGAAGTGAATTATGTCCTGTACTAAATTCGAAAACTACTAAGTGGCCAGCCTAGGATCGTTCACTACAATCAACTATGTCTTATATAAGCGCGCGCACAAATACACGCAAACATAGTACGTCTGACTAAGGACAAAATTATTTTTTTTGGCATTGAGATACGCTCCTTCAGCCGTATCGTTAACTGCTCTCAGTATCTGCACCTTCTTTTTAGTGTCTTAAAACTAAGGATTATTTGACCATGAAGTAGGACACTCTTGAAAACTGTCATCAATTTTGAGTCGATTGAACAAGAACTTGCTTTTGATTGAAACAAAGTCATCGATGTTTTTCTCTAAAATTAAAAAGAGAGAACAGTTATCATATATCAAAGTAATAAAAGAAAACAAAGGAAAAATAATATTTTTACTTGTCAGACTAATTGTAAAGTGGGCCACAAAGTGCTTATTTCGATAGGACGTAGCGTTTACCATGGGCTGATGGATTTTCTTTAGCTAAGTTAGCAACCATTTTTACTTTAATTTCTTAGTCTACATCATCGTCAAATAGAGACAAGACAGACACTTCATCTGTCAAATACCATAAATGCTAGCAAAACTTCTGTAAAGCTGCTTTCAAGATGCTTTTGTCGATTTTTTCGTAAGCCTTCATGGCCTTCAAAAAGCACAAATCCTGGTAAGGTACTTTTACTACTAAAGTGCATTGCAATCAAGGCTTGACGTAGGATGTCACGATGAACAGGCAGACGTCTAACAGAACGTATTTGAAATTCTGAATTGAGAGCTAAGTAATGATATTTTTAATGAATAAATTGCTCTCGCCATCCATCGAGCTTGGTGCATGGCGCCTGGAGACCGAATATTAAAATTTCTTTTTTTGTCTCTCCGCCAAGAAAAATTATTGGAAGCTCTATTAACTCTAGATAGTCATCTCTATCAATTTCTTTAGTCAATTCAGTTCGGTAAAATTCTAGCAGCTTGTCAATTTCTGAAACATTCAGGCACAATAGCTTTTCTGTATAACTCCGTATTCTCGCGGGATCAATATTTTTCCACTTTTATCGGAACTTTTTGTACAATGGAATGTCAGGGCTTGTAGTCACTTGGCTGAATTCGTAGACGCGATGACAACAAGCAACAATAAGCATTTCTCTACTTAGTTTCTGTTTGAGAAGCACACAGGCATTATTAATACGACCTGTATTTGAAGCAGTAGTATAACAACAAAAAATTTGCGCTTTATCTTCAAGATTCTAGTCAATAATAGCGTTCCAAACAGCCTGTTCACTTCCTGAAGAGTTATCCAATTTTGGCACAGCGATAAGTTGTTCTTTATTATCAAACGAAATAACTATCGGTAGACGTTCTTTTTTAGATTTGCGTGCATCTAAAGCAGGCAACAGTTTGCCATCTCAGTAGACAGTTACAGCATTTGGTACCTAGTTTTAGAAATCAACTTTTATAGCTTCTGCACGCTCTTATTATATATATATATATATATATATATATATATATATATATATATATATATATATATATATATAATAGTTGCTTCAATAATAAACACAGAATTTCTCATACTTAACTGATACCTATCTAATGCCTTCCTGGCCGTCAATCCTGGCTTGGCCACCGTTTGCGTCGGCTCACCGCGGTTCGACCACGACCGTTTTCGCTTGACGTTGTCGTAAGTGATACACTTTTCATCGCCAGTCAGCATTCGCTTCAGAAATGGGTCGACTTTGTTGCAATTCAGCAGCGATTTACAGATGGAGATTTGGTTCATGAGGTTTTTTTGCGTTAACTCGTGTTGCACCCATACATCTAGCTTCTTTTTGTATCCAGCCTTTTCCAAATGGTTCCAAACGGTTTTTTGTGCAATGATTAGCTCCCGGGCAATAGATACACTGCTTACATGACAGTCGGACTCGGCCATCTCCATTATTTTATCTACATTTTCGACAATTGCCCTTCCAGAACGTGGTGCATCTTTGACATGGAAATTACCGGAACGGAATCAACGAAATCAAAACTGTGCTTGATTGGCTGTTACAGTATCAGAACCATAAACACTATTCACATTTTCAGCCGCCTGGCTTACGAAGAAAAACTGTAAAATATAGCGTATTTTCTCTTTCACAAAACTGTTAAATAAGTTTTTTTTTAATACGAAATGTCAGCTTTATAACGCAATCTAGTGTAAACCGATCGGACTTTTAGAGCGCGAGATACAATTTATTAAAGTCATTTACTGAATATACAGTGTGTCCGTTTAGTGGGTAAATGTTTGATATTTCCTAACCGGAAGATTTAAAACACGTGTTGCAACTACATTTAATGTTTTTTAATAAAACCCCCTGTATTTTTTTATCCAAATGATGCTACTTTTAATCGCCTTTCTAATCCGGTATGATTTTTAAGATTATTTTGCGCGTTGTCAAGTTATTCAGAAAAAGGCAAATCAAACTAAAAAATCAGGCCCTAACAAAATTAATCACAGTGACTATAAAATCAAATTTAAAAAAATGATTTAGCATTTTTAAAGTGAAGAGTCTAAACTAACTGAAAATTATCCAATTTTAGTTATTACTGTACAGGGTTCTTTACAGGCTAACTGATATGGTAATTTTCAAACGTTAATTACTCAAGATTTTCAAATTAAACACCCCATATTTTATTATTCCATATGACGACCCTTTTATTTCTCTTTCATTTTTGTCCAGACAATATTATGTGTAAAATTACTATTTCACTGAGAAAATTAACATTTTAGATAAACCAGAAAATCCAGCCAGCTACGTTTGGCTGCTATAGAGAATACAAGTGTTACCAACTTTCTGTAGCAATCGTTACTATTATGCATTTTTTTTCGATGTCTTTTGAGAACGTCGCAGTCGCCTTGCTTGGTTTTTTATTTCAACTTCTTCCGGATGATTTTTTGCAAACAAATAGCCGAAAAACTAAAACACGAGGTTAATAATTTAATTTTAATTTATTTTAAAAATTGCAGTGTGCTTTAAAGATACGGCGATGGTTTGTGTATTTCCGCGTGGGTCCGAACGCGTTACTCTGGCAACCAATGCTTTTCACACGACCGCGCAAGTGTGACGAACCAAGACATCGCCTTTTATAAGAAATATGATATGTAATTTTTCAGTTTTTGCCAAGTTAGTCTTTAAAAATATGTTTTTGGACTTATATAATTTTCTTTTTGGTTTATTATTAGGTTTAATTACACACAATGCACAATAAAATAATTATAATTAAAGCATACAAAAAAAAGTTTTAATATGTTTTTATTTTCTTTAAGAAAGATGAATTAGCTGACATGACATTTGCTCTTTCCGAGAGTGACAAAAATTGTTTTCTAGTTAATAGAATGTATGCAAAATATATGGTTTTGATGGTATCTCATTTCTTTTTGTAGGCAGTTTTCTTTTTTTTTCTTATCAAGTAATATTCCTTGTACGTCAGCTACGAATTTTCTTAAAGCCCATTCCCTGTCTCTATGGGTTTTTCTCAGAGGCTTTGATATAACAATTTTTGACTGGACGGTAATTGCTTCTAAGTCGATTATATTCAGCGATTGCGGAATCCTGAGCTTTCATACTACCGAGATCGACATTAATTAGATGTAATTCGCCCAGACGTATCACTCTCGAAAGTGCGACGTACACTTGACCGCATGTGAACACTGAAGAACCGATGTCCATCAGTACACTGTTTAGTCTTAGCCGCTGACTTTTGTGTATGATAATAGCACAGGCAATGTATATCGGAAACTGTTCGCGATGAACATAAGCTCTATTAATAATTTCAAATTTAGTTTTGACTGTACCAAGTTCGTAAAGATGTTCATTATTAAATGAAATATGTATTTTATTTATTTTTCTTGTATTTTGAAGGTCAACCGTTACTCCTTGTATTGTACAGACAGAACCGTTGACTAAGCCAAGACTCACGTCAATATTTCGTCTTAACATGACTTTTACTCCTATTTTAATAACATTATTCTCTTCTAACTCTGCTGTCATGGAAGCATCATCTTCATACTTTTTTATACATTCACGGGCCCTTTTTAAGAGGTACCTCGGGTAATCTATGCTGTCAATGGCTGTAAGTTTTATTTCTGGATAAGGAAGAGATTTAAGCATTGCACTGTTTAATCGTTGGCCCTTTTTTTGTAGGTAATATGCAAACAGGGGGGTCAAAAATGCCTTGAGTGGCTTCGAGAAAAGGATGGTACGGCTGTACTCGACTTGGCGGAGCACTGCCGTGCCCTCAAACAGCGGTGTATCCGCAAACGCTTCAGGGTCTCTCGAATTTCCGTAGCTGGCTGATTACGGAGGCCAATAGCCTCGTATCTAACGCACGCGAAGAGCGGTCGGACATGCACCTGCGTACCTGGGCTCAAGGGTGGCGTCTCCTACTGTTTACGGCTAGGGGAGCATGGGTCAGCTCGTGAGCGGAAGTCGGCGAGCAGCAGAGCGCGGACCGCACACGTCCTCATCCAACGGGAGGCTCTCTCGAACTGGATTGTGGATTGGAAAACCGAATGCGCTAATAATGGGACGCAAAGGAACATTTTATTTATGAATTCTTAGAAGACCATATAGTTTTAGAATTCTAGAAGACTTTATACCAGGTATAAGAAATTTTTTAGTGTCGTATGGCGGATTTGAATTAGTAATGAGAATTTCAGTTTTATTTTCAAAAAAATAGTGGAATTGTTATATGCATAAAGATTGTCAAATTGTTTTAGTAAGTTTTCTGTTTTACTGATATAGTCTGATGTATTTATAGCCACTATAATATTACACCTATTTACCTCTAAAATGGTCATACTATTACTTTGGTTTTTGGCTTTGAAAATACGATTTTATTAAAAATATGATGTATTTGTTGCTTGTAGGGTACTCGGAAATGTACGGTGGTATTAGTTGGTGATGGCTAGATATAAACTAGTTGATTCTGACACAATTTGTATGAGTTCCGTTTTTGGATATCGATTAGTCATGGATTATGGTAAATAATATATACTAAATTATGGGATATATAAAATGAGTTTAATTTATAGAAAATTACATAAAATTGTGGATTGGTTCTATGAAAGTTTCTTCCAGTTGAGTGAACAGATTTTCTAAATAGAGCTAGCACTGCTTTTTTAAAGATACAGAACATGGTAAATGATTTTTGGTGATTTTCTAGTCGTAATTCAACAGGTATTATATAGTGATCTCTATGAGATTTTAAGAAAGCAAAGCCACGCAAGTTAGGCATTTTGTAAAGTAAGCTTTAAATATGACTTAGTCAAGTTTAAAGTTTTTTTCTCCGTAGATGCGTATCAAATGTTCGGATAAATATATATATATATCCAATATATGGGTTGAACCGCATTATTTTTGAGATAAATGTCGACGTTAAGGCATCTGCTTTGATGCCATTCGCAAGAGAGTTTAGAGCTCTTTGTTTGAGGTTTCAATCTGTTTACCCTAAACAGAACTATCAGCTTTTGAAGAAAACTAACCTTTTTGCAAAATGTTAAGAATTGAGTAAAAATTGAAGGAGGTGTAACGGGTGCACCAACAACTAAAACCCAAATGTCAACCCAACCTACAGGATTGGCAACTAACTTGCCCGGTACACCCTGCCATATAACAGACGGGGCTCTGCCGACCAAGCATCAGGGGGTATAACCTGATACCAGTTGTCCCGAAATAATGAAAAATGATTCAGCGATTCACTATGAGCCTCGGAACCGGACGGTCACAACAAACACGGCAGAAGAGAAATAGGACAAAATTTGGAACGTGGAACATCACATCTCTTACAGGGAAAGAATGCGAGATTGTAGACGAAATGGAGAAATATAAGATTGAAATACTAGAAATCTCAGAAATTAAAAAGAAAGGAAATTACTTCAAAAACATGGACAAATGGTACACTCTTAGATATGTAGGCACACCAGTCGGAAATAGAACAAAAGAAGGTGTAGGAATACTCCTCAGCAAAGATATAGAACTAAATGGGAAGCTGTAAACTCTATAATTACAAAAATAAAACTCCAATTTCAAGAGCAGGTTGGAATAATCCAAATATAGCGCCCACCAAAAATGCATGACAAGATGAAGAAAATTTCTATAAAGATCTGGCAACATCCATGGAAAAACAAAAGAAGGTGTAGGAATACTCCTCAGCAAAGATATAGAACTAAATGGGAAGCTGTAAACTCTATAATTACAAAAATAAAACTCCAATTTCAAGAGCAGGTTGGAATAATCCAAATATACGCGCCCACCAAAAATGCAGCTGTACAAGATGAAGAAAATTTCTATAAAGATCTGGAAAGATCCATAGAGAAA